>CABPRJ010000491.1:1163139-1229254 GCA_902439185.1 Cinara cedri | reverse complement strand
ATGGATACCTCTATGATACCTATATGGTGGTTATAAAATGTTTGGCAGTGGAAGGTAAAATTCATATCAACAGAGCCAGCTGTTCGGTGGTTGATTGCTTCGTTTTTTTGGTCACATGTTTAGAAAACCCTCATGAAAATCTGTTACCGGAAGCGCCACTGCGGAGTTGCTAGTTTCGTGAAACGTACTTTAGTATCTAATATCTATGTATTATAATGTTATGTAAATAACAGTCCACAGTTCTGCACATTGTGTCTATATCATTCGATCAATCGCCTGTTATCATACCATGTTGTCCTCACTTATTATTTATTTTATAGCATAGACTCAAGGTTTATTATTTAAATGTTTTTTATTATTATTTTCAAATGATTTAATGGTATTTTGTTGTAATTGTATTGTATTTTTCAAAATTTAATTTTTTTTTAATTTTTTTAATTCATTATGCATCTCAAATAAAACGGTCTGTAATCTAAAAATGAATCGTGTATATTATTTACTAAACAACAAAATTTGTATTTTTTACGGAGTTAAAGACATCAGTTCCATTATTATCACATGGTAAACTAGCATCAACAAGTTGTATATATTGATTTGTGTGCTTGCATTGGTATAAATAATTCAATTGCCTTTCGTGTTGACAATTTCAGTTTCTTCGCATAATGAAGTGACAAGTAAGGCTATCATTATTCAATTCATTACACAACACTTACTATTTCACAAAGTATTGCAGAATATTTTTCAGAGTACTTCGATACATAAAAATCTAATTTTGGAAAAGTAGCTTATGAGTTATACCTACTTAGTAGTAATTATAATTATTACTTTATGGAAATCTTCTTTGTGAAATAATAAATGTTGTATAATGAAAAAAATCACTCTAAATGTATATAATATGCATATATATACATACGAAAATAGTTTTATTTTAATAAATTATAATATTGCTGCTTTTTTTTTGATTTTAAATATAATTCAGTCTAGACCAAGTGACATCATATTGCATGGCATAGTTGATAAAATATTGTTCATTCCATTAACAGTAGGATCTCATTTTCGTTAAAGTTGCTGTCATACCGTGTTAAATAAATCATGATTAATTATTGTCATTGTGATATCAGCAACAGGAATATAGATATATTTTCAGTAATTACAATTTGTTTTTACCCTTTTTAAAATGTATTTCAATATAAATACCAGTACCAAATCCGGATATTTTGTATATATGTATTAGGTACCTATTATATGCATATGTTATCTAAATCAATAATGGAAATTACTATACAATTTACTTGTTTGCTATAACAAAAACATAACATAAAAATATGTTTTCGCCAAAAAAAATTTGAAGACAGTATTGAAATAGAATATATGAATAACAAATGATAACGCAATAACATCATAACTGCCATCTAGCTGCTAATTTTGTGTGCTCACTTTTGTCGTTCTACTCATAAACCTATTAACCTAATAACTTATAAATACTTAATAAAAATACTTATACGGTTTTTAATAAACGTAATATCGTTGAGTATTTTGAAACATTATATTATTTAAAAACTTTCTCAAGATTTTGAATTTTAAATAAGTAGGTAGGTACCTATATTAAATTTGTCTTATACTTTTACATCTATTAAACAGAATAATTAATAATAATTTACTTCCTTAGGTATTGAACACTATAATATATACATATATAATAAATAATAATAGTTCTCAGTTCTAGTTATATGCCTCCATCTCTAATTTACTGAGTTTTATGTTTTTCGTTCTATAGTATTGTTACAATTTCAATACTATTATAATGATACTTAATGCAAAATGTATATACATTTATGCCATGCCCGAGCAAGCTGGTAAACCGGAATACACGCGAACTAAAAAAGTGTCGTCACATTGTCCATATTTTCGCGTATACGTATTTACAACGGTCACAGTTGTTTGTTTAATATTATCACGTTAAATTACGACCGAAAAAATAAATTCGTAGATGTATTTTTTAATTGTTTTTTTGTGTTAATTTAGTTAAACTATTAAAACTTTTTGTCGGATAAGTAGGTGGTATCTATAAAATTATTGTTTTCAAAACGTGTCATAATATATAGTTTTTGCAGTTCGATCGTGGCCAAAGCCAATTAATGAGTTTTAGACGGCTGTCCGTATCTGTATCCCTTACTGTGGTTATAGTGGATGGTATGGGAATGACGTAGGTACATTATTTATGTTTATAATAACCCGGATAGAATTTTTCGGGGAAAACCAATATCTAATTATGAAACATTATTTTGTGGGCTATTTCGCTATTTAAACGGCCCAGAGACATAAACCTAAGGAAGCCTGGAGGACACTTTGCGCCACTTCCCCATAAATTTGGTAAGAGGACGGATAGGTAATTTTGATCATTGATAATTTTCACACTTAATAATATTATTATAATATTGTAGACACAATGAGATAAAATCATTTCGCTATACAAAATGTAGAGCATCATATTAATATAATATTGTAGCAGTTATCGATACGGATTTATTAGAATAAACACAAGATTATAGATTGCTGGGCAGCCGGTTAAATGTGAATCCAGAGTAGCGGTAGGTGCGGCCACCCTCCTCTTATTCGTATTATAGACTATTAAAAATCACTAAACTCTAAAGTGTTGTATTTTTGTGTATGCATTTTTAAAACAATATTATTTTGTAGTTACTTTACCATTTAACATATCTGAAATGGCGTATCTGGAGCTCAATCAAGGAGGGGACAGTTTAAAATTTGTAATACACAACAAAATATCGCGAGTAGTTTAAATTATAATTGATAATATATTTATAAAAAAAACAAAATTGTGTAGGTTTATATAATATATATTATGTTACGATAAAAAACCGAAATCGGGCCAATCTCAGGAATGTGAAAAATTTTATTTGTGAGCGTTAGTTTTGCCTAAACATTGCTATCATTTAAAGTTGTCCACAGAAAAAAAAAACGTAAGATTATATTTATTATATTTCGTACATTTTCCCGTTTTTTATTTTTTGGTTTTTCGCATTTGATGAAAAAACTCTTGAGAGAGACGAAAAATGATCTTACTAAAGTACCTCCCCACGTCGATTTTCTTTCAGAATAAGTACATAGAAATCTGAGCAAGTATTCTGGTAGAAAAGTTGCGCACAGATAAAAAATAAATAAATAAACATCTTTGTAAAACTATAAGTTTCTTCGCTCCATTCAGAATCTAAAACTACCAAATTATATTCAATTTTTTTGTGTTAACCACTAAGCCACAATTCGTTTATAATAAACTTCGTAGGTATTCAAATTTTAACCATTTGTGTTTAGTAAAATCTACATAATATTCACTTATCAAGTAAAACTAAAAGAAACCTTTCAAAATGCCAATAAGTAGTTTAAAAATCATTAGAATGTTTTCATTATTTATCCAATTATTTTTAACTAAATTACAGCAAAAAATTAAAATCAAAAATAATGAAACCATTAATGACGTTTACTTTCCCGGGTTTCATAAACTAATTTTCGATTTTTGCTAATTATTAGGAAAACTACTTGAAAATCAAAAAACGTTTTTCTTACACACCAACTTGACAAAATATCTATCAGAAGTGGTTTTCCATTTGAATTTTGAAGCAAGATTTCTGGTAGAAAAGATAATTTAAAAAAATTTGAAATAACGAAATCGTTAACACCGTAAATTTGTCCGTTTTCCTTTGACGTTTTTTCCCGGTTTTTCCATGAAAAAAATTGAACATAACGTAATAAAATTGTTTAATATTGTTTAAAGTTAAACTTTTGACGAAAATCGTGGAAAATCCTTACGTTTCAAAACATGTTTTACCGAACTGCACACGGAATCGTTTTTCATTAGGTAGCAATAATTGATCATCACGTACAGATGTAAATTTAATTAATCTATGAATCTTACCAATCCAATTTCCAAACTATAACAGTGATACATTGTTAGCAGTATCAGCTCATTTTTTTTTGGTTATACACCCTGCTTGAATATTTCAATAGATGTTTGTTACTTATATCAAGTCATATTATTAAAAAGTTGATATTTCTCATGGCTAAACCACTATTTTAATTGTGTAGTTGTGATGGTAGAATATTATACAGGATTATTTAGTTTTGTATTAATTTTTTTTAAACAAACTACAACAACTAACTATTACTAGTAATTTTATAAGATACGGTGGGAATAGTTTGGCTTCTCAATTTTACTGACCAAAAAAGTGTTATTTGAAAGAAAAAAAAGGACCCATGGGTTAGTTATTAAATATTATTTCGATAAATATCTGACATAAAGTACAACCGAATGAAAATTTCGCACCTTTTGGGATACTGAATGGAAAAGTCTAAGCATTTTTACTGATGGAAAAAATGTTTCGGGTGGAAAATATAATTACATATTATCTTCGTACTTATAACTAGTAAATACTTTGCTAGTCTTGCAGAATCTAAAATAGTAAACGGTTTATATATATATATATATATATATATGTTCTACGTTTCCTTGTGATTTTTACATTGACCTTATAGAAATGTACGCGTTTTATGCGAGTTGATTAATTAATAATATCATTCTACAGTGTACTTATTCTAATTACAACACTAATTATATTTTGTGTGTGTGCACTGCACGAGAAGTAAGGAAATACATCCGTCTAACCTATTATTCGTCGATACCATAATAATATTGTTATAAAATATATTATTTGGGTAATAATTCGGCATGTTATTCGAATATTTTTCGCGTATTACCTGTTATTAACGGATAATAATATCATTCGGCACTGCAATGATAATAGGTACTATTGTTTGATCGTTAAAAATATAATATTAATATCGAAGGCCGCGTACGTTACCTTATAAACCGTAAACCGATATGAGTGCGCAATACTAAATAAATCGGTGCTGACAACACGATCGCAACATGGACATATTACCGGTGGCTGTTTTTCTCGCCGTTAGTTTAACAATTTTAACGGACTGCAATGCTGTGAGTACCTATACCTAAATACCTATACCGTGTTGAATGCATTCAGTATTTTAGATTCTGAGGGAAACGGAGAAAATACGATTACTTTAGTTTTATACTAAGACGTAGGGGCTAATTGGATGCAGGGTGACGGGTGTAAGACGATTCTCGCCCGGACCCGTAAAAATTTGGGCCGATGGATTATAAATTTAAATTGACAAAAAGTTTGGATTAAGAAATAATACTTTGTTCAGAGTTGCCGGGATAATCATTTGTGTTATTGTATATTACGTATTTCTTCGCTTTAATATTTAAAATTTTGAGCGGAATTTTCTGTTTCCTCGGTATAGACATGTTTTTTTTTCATAAGACACTTTGAATAGTAAAAATACTTTGATTTTTTCATTGTTTTCAAGATATAATATGGTACGATATGAAAGGTAGTCTTTCAATTTGACGGTATCTATTTGGATTGAAACATTTTTTGATTTCTCAACAGTTTTCATTCTCATGGGTTCATTATCTGGGTTTTTTTTTCGAAAAACATTTTACAGACAATAAAAACGGCCCAAATTTTCCATGTCTGGCATTAAAACTAGGGTAAATCCCCATACGAGAATAGGGGAAAGGGACACGGGGAGACACGTTATTATTATTTTCTCTTTGCAATCAAATTGTTAATTCTGTTATAAATTCAACTTTTCAATTCAAATTTTATTCCTTTAATAACCCGTTAATAGTACTGAGTATTCCATAGTTCGATGAAAAACTGTAACTCAATTTTTTTGTTCTTATTTTCAGTACTTGTCTGAAGCAGCTATTAAAAAAACACAAAAGATGTTGAAAAGCGTGTGCTCCAAAAAATTTCCAGTTTCTGATGGTAACATAATAATATAATTTATAATAATTGATTTAGATGATTCCAATATTTAATCGATTCGGTAATATAATATAGTCAATATTATTATAACATTGAATCACATAATATGTCCAGATTGATTACCGATGTAGATTGGCCGATCATTGCATAGCCCAAACTGCTGGGTCTAGAGCCTTGGAATGTTTTGGAAAGTAAATTTCTTAATAGAGGGCTCTCGTAGGCAATTTTTCTATTGAAAAATTAAATTGTGTTTTATTTTTGTTTGTGTCTGGTTTTTAAATAAAATAAATCTTCGTCGTTATTATAACGTTAATACTTTTTTTAAACGAAATTATATTCATGGGGCATTTGTTTTTTCACGGGTAAGGTTGTGCGGGGTCAGCTATAAGTGCTATAATATTACAATATTATATTACTATTAAAATATTAACGATCAATAAAATATACATTGTACCTATATAGAGACTCTCACCAAAGTCAAGGAAGGTGAATTCCCCGACGACAACGATAATTTAAAAGTAAGACACAAAACATACAGAATATTACATATTCTTTAATTTTTGGTTCGCATTAATAAATTAAGTGTACGAACTATATTTTAAAAACTATAGGTATGTTAGCGCTGAGCACCAAATCCGGATCAACCCGAATTCAGATTACCAATCCGAACTGTAACAAACGTTACAATTCGTTTAATTCGAATTATGATTATCAATCCGAATTAAAATCTAAATCATTTATTTAAATAATTAAATAAAGTAACATTATATCAGTTGAACTATCTCCAGTAGTCGTAATTGATGGCGTCTACTATCTAGTTTCTACTTTTTTAGATTATTTTAAACAAATTAACGGATTGGATTTGAGAACCCGGATAAAACGGAATGATCAGAAATACGGATTATGTAATAGTAATTCGGATTCTGGATTGGTCAAAATATTACTCAGTAGCTATTTACTTATAATACAAATTATAATATTACCTGTAATTGTTTTACGGGCATAACTCGAAATCGCGGTCAAACTCAAAAATACATTATATTTACTGAATGATTCACTAAGCATGCTCACTCCATTTTAGATTCTAAGTTGAGCGAAGAACGTTATCGTTTTACAAAGAAGTTTATTTTTATTTTTGTTCTGTGGAAAAATGTTCTACCTGAGATCTTGCTTTGATTTTTATGTGTAGCACTGTGTGTGATGTGTTTCTGAAAGGAAATCGGTGTAGGGAGGTACTTTAGAGAGGTCGCTTTTCTCCGGAGTTTTCTCAACAAATATGAAAAACCGAAAAAAGGAAAAATATAGGTATTAGTTTAAAATATTATGGCCTTTTTTTTTCCCGTGGACAACTTTTCTACCAGCAATTTTGCTCCAACTTAAAATATTAACAATTTTTCTAAAAGGAATTCCGACTGGGTGGGTACTATAGAGAGATATTTTTTCGATTTCCTCAGGAGTTTTCCCAGCAAATGTGTAAAACCGGAAAACACATAGGAAAACCAGAAAAATCGGTACAATATTATAAGTTCTCATTTAAAAAACTAAGGTTGGTATGTCACACTTTCATTTAAGGATATTTCTTAAATGATTTAAAAAAATGTTGGCGTTAACTACACTTAAAAATTCCAAAAATCAGAATTTTAATACATGCACAATTTAACCAAATGGCGTGAGTTCGCTTAGTGAATCACTCTGTATATCCTACGCCCTCTAAACTCCCGGCCTGGTGCCTACTTAAGTGGCTTACATCTATGATGTGAAGTACGTCCGGCTTGATTACTTGATTAGAATTATTATATTATATTATTTTAGTTCGCCATAAAATCAATTGCAGATAGTTATTTAGAATAAAAACGAAAAATATTGTGCTAGATAGGTGTATATGTGAAAAAATCAATTTTTGTAGACGTTACTTTTTTTTGCTAAAACAAGGCGTTAATTTATTTCGAGGTTTCTGATATTTGACAGATTTCGAGTTTGCCGGGAATATAATACAAATATAAAGGTAATATAAAGGTGTTTTACACTTTGAAAATTGAATGCAATAAAACCTTGTTTATTGTTTCAGTGTTATTTCGGATGCACTCTAAAAACTATGCAAATGGTAAGTGTATAATACATGAGAGTAGTGGTGTTCAAAGCTATAAAAATACCCTATATCCACAAAAACATGGTTAAATTCATATTGAAATTCAACCAAACTTTTATCACTTCAATTCGCCTGTAAAATAACTCCAAGTTTGAGCACATTTGATCTAGAGCAAGATGATAGACACAGTACAATAGTCTTTATGAGATATATGAAGAGTGAGAATAAGAAAAATATAATATAGCTGCTGACTTCCCAATTTCATGATGGGATAAATGCCAATGGGGAGAAGAATATTTTCATGAAAGTCTTGACGATCGTAGGCCATCATAATAAAGCCGTAACAAAATGTGAACGAACTTTGCATTTTTTTAAAATTGTATCTTAGAATATTTCTTCAACGGTTTGAGAATTGTATTATTGTAATGAGATTGAAATATGTTATATTATACGTCGCATAATTTAACCGGAACGAAACGTACCACCTACCTATATAACTTTTGTGTTTAAATGTTAATCATAGTTAATTTTCACTAGGTACCTTGTTGAAATTCAATTAATATTATATAATAATACTCTTTTACTATTATTGAATTCGTGAAATTGTATAGATGATTATTTTGCAGTAATAAAATAATAAATTAACTGCAGCAAAACAAATAATACGTGAATCACGTGTTTTAAACGATTATTACATACTCGTCTTAATTAACAGTATAGAACATTGCAGATGAACAGGCACGTTTCTACGACCGCATACGTTAATCGATCGCATAATTAGGAATTCGTTCGGGGAGAGAGGATATTATTTTGTATAATATCAATTTCGCTTCAATTATAATAATCATCGAATTTGGTCACTTTTGGTCATCGAATTTTTTCACCAGTCGTCGAAGAAACTACAGCATTTTTACAAAAAGCACCGTTTTGGTTTTAAGCTCGCAATATTATCATTATTAACATAATAATAACTTATATTTAAATTCAGTTAGATGTTTCTAGGATCATAAATTCC
Organism: Cinara cedri; assembly: GCA_902439185.1. Lineage (NCBI taxonomy): Eukaryota > Metazoa > Arthropoda > Insecta > Hemiptera > Aphididae > Cinara > Cinara cedri. Next base: position 1,220,277 of record CABPRJ010000491.1, on the reverse strand, counting down.
GAAGAAAAAAAAAACGGTAGGTAGGTATTTTGACCCTAGCCTCTTTGTATTGATACCTAGTGGTAAGCCGCATCATGTGTCTATATCTGTTATAGAAAAGTCATAAATTAATGTTCAAACTTCTTTTTGAAAAAAATCAATGGTATTTTACTATGTTTTCGTTATATATTTTCAATTATGTTTTAACACAATTTTTAAACTCCGTAAAGTAAATTTTATTTTTAAACTTCAAACTTATTATCTACGTCTAAGTAGACGTATTAACGAGACGTTAAACAAAACTGCCGAGACCATCCCACTATAACTACAATGAGGGTGACAGAGACAGCCGTCTGAAACTCTCTGATATAGGCTAAGACCACCTTACCATCAGCAAACTGCAAAATATGCAGTAAATACAAAATGATTTTGGCGTTGAAAATGATAATATAGTTGACAATCAAACTTGAATTTAATTCGAATTTTAGAATATTCCATCCTAACAACCTATACGTGAACTTGAATGCAATATTGAATTTTACATGGTCAGTTATTTGCAAAAAATAAAATCTTTGAGGATGGGGGAGAGGGACTTTGCCTCATATACTCCTTGTAATCACGCCACATACATGTGTAGTGTAGAATAATTCATCATTTTTTTTCACTGTAGGTCAACTCCAAAGGATTTATTGAAAAGAAACTGTTCAAAGATAAGATGACGATGTTAGCACCACCAAACATACTTGAAATATTGATACCGCCTATCGAGGAGTGTACCGAAAAAGGTATAGTACTATTATTGTCGTACCAATCAAAAACGTATACTTTTGACGTACATTTTATTTTTGTTCAAAATACTTATGTCAACAAATTACTACTATTTGTAATATCGTTTCAGATCAAGACGAACTCTGTCAATCCGCGTTTAATTTGTTCAAGTGTATGTATGGTGTTGATCCCAAAGTAAGTAAAACACGTCATTGTCATCAATAACAAATAAGTCAAAACATATTAATTATAATTATCGAATGAAACAATAAAAATAAAAAGGTGTTAATAACTAATAACTGACGTCTGACAAGAATATTATTTAGTCGATTTAGATACATGAAGATTTAGCATTTTTCTTAATCTAATGAACTAAGCTATTTTTCTACCAATAATTTAGCTCCGCTCAGAAACTTAATATGAATTTTCTTATTAAATATTTAATCTAAAATAATATCTAAATATTTTTGTTAATTTCTGGTTTATCTTGGCGAAAACTATGACTAATCGTTTCTATATTATACATTGGGAGAATATTATTCTCCGCTATAATTCCCAATCTAAAACAGTGGAGCACCCATAAGCATTATCAAAATTTTTCTCTAATGATCTTTTCAGTATCAGTTTTCATTTTCAATTAGATTTTTATTTTTTAAATATGTACAACTGCTTATATCAAATGAGTACAATTCAAACGGAATACTGAATGCTTTTCCATTTGTATACGTAGGTATATACTGTTACAATATAATAATTATTATTTAATTCATTGGAATTTGACATTAAGCAAAGATTATTATATTATTAGAACAATAATGGAAATAATAGAGTAATAGTTAATAAAATGAATGGTTATTGCGCAATTTACTATAAACCTAGCTGTTATTGTAAACATTATGCTATGTTATGCTACTTTGTTCATATATTTTTTATGTTATGTTATGTTCTATAATCTATAAAAAAAAAAATCTAACACTCTATCCCAAACACAAGCATAACTTAAACGAGAAAGATAATCAAAAATAAAATTATATCTTTAAAAATATTATGTACATATTCTTTTTTTTCGATCAATAAAAAAAAAAAAAAATAATAATAATAATAATATTATTTTTGGATATTATCGTGTTGGACTCTGTGTCTTTAGCAAATTATAACAGTAAATAGGTATACCTAATGTAATTATTATTGGTCAACCGTCATAAATTTAACACATAATAATTATAGTGTGGGAATATTTTTTTTGTTTTATACCTAATGCAGATCAATACAGATGACGTAAAATAAATATAATTTCGTGTCGAGGAGTAGACTTCGGACCAAAGTGTGAAAGTAGTGAATTGGTATAAATAAATTAATTGAAACTTTTTAAAAATAATTATATTATTATTTCATCGTCCAGCGATGTGCCTGTTTTAAACATTAGACGTATAATATAGTTTATTATGGTATTTACTCGCTCGTGATAAATTATTGTTTTATACTCCTTAAATGTTCTTCCTATCGGCCGATTTATCAATTGTTGTAAAGTTGCATTTCATATTTTCGTGTCGTCTCGAAATATATATGGTCCAGACTGTAATATTATTATTTTCCGTACTATTGGCACGACAAACTTTTTTTTTGAAAAGCTCGCGTTTCCATCACCGCTGTATTTTAGTCGTACAATTCTGTATACGACTAAAATACGCATGCGACGAAAATAAAATATATACTGTTCTCAATACATGTAATAATAAATACGAAACATTAGCGAGAATTTACAACGGCCGACCGTCCCGAAAACGAGAAAGATACGGGTTTTCTCCACTCTCGTCGTATCCTACAACATAAAATCCTTATTATCGAACGGCTATACCGATGTAACCGCTGTAATTACCATTTCGGACCATTCAGGTAAAGGCAGGCACTAACCTCGACCGTATTGACCGCAACGGTCCACAGTCGTAAAACGATAAAACGTCGTGGCTTTGGAAATTCTAACGTGTTCCTAAAACTGTACCTACTTTCCAGGCGATTAAACATGTGTTTGCATTTTATTTTCGAAATTGATCGTATCACAAAAATTACGTCACCCGAAAAACGTGCCCAGATAAAAATTGTGTAATTCTCAATCATAATCAATTGCCTCTCAACGAATTCTTATACTAATCGTCTCTCAAATCGGAAATCTAAATTTCACAAATGATTCCCCCCCCCCCAAAAAAAAACAAAACAAAAATTGTTGAAACGTATCACAGTCAAATTTCTCAAAAAATAAAATTTCTGTAAAACATTATTTTTTTTCAACTGCATATTTAATCGCATAATTTTGAAAAACCAAAAAAGTATAGGAAAAACGGAAAGTAAAATTTTCAATATTTTCGATTTTGTTTTTATACCAGAATACTTGCATCAAAATTCAAGTGTAACATCTTTCACGAAAGAAAATGGTGTCAAGTCGGTATATGTAAGCGTTTAAAATTTTTCTTTTCGTTTTCTTAATAATAGGAAATGATTGCAAAAAAACGTAACAAAGATGGGGAAGTTTCCGACACTAACGATTTCATTTATATCGGACTTTTTTTTTGTTTTTAATTGTGTTAAAAAAAATGGTAAATACCCGATGTTCGTATGGAATACTTACATTAGTTTTTTTTATACGTGGTAAAAGTTTCGTAACAATCCGGCAATTTTTCAGTTATTTATAGGCGTTTAACATTTTCGAGTTTTTTAGGTTTTATTTGATAAATTAGGTTGGTAGGTATTTCGTGGGGATAAATAGCCTAGCCTATATTGTGTTATTTCTGATCTAGACTCTAGAACTACACATCTATAGCAAATTTCAACTCAATTCGTTCAGCAGTTTCGGCGTGAAGATAGGTAACAAACATCCATCCAAATGAACTTTCGCATATTTTAAATAATATTAATAAAATGTTTATAATATTCAATTGGGGACCTATTTTTCTAATAATCAAAATAACCTATGAATGGACGATTGTATACTCCGCCAGGATGTCGGTTAGATGACAAGGTAATGAAAAGGTCTAATGACGTAAACTCTGCCAGTTTTATTTCTTACTTGTTATAGGTAAATTGCTATAATTGTCAATTTATATTGGTTTAATACGTCGAATCGATTAATTTATTAATACTTAAAAATAAATTATTATTATAATTTTTTTTTTTTTTAGACAAAAATAAAAATAATTTTACTATGATAATATTAGTATACAGTTAGGTTAGTAATTTTGTATTTTTAACAAACGTTTTATTTGTAAGTTTTATGTATATTTTGGCATATTAGGCGCAACCATTATTACATTGTGGACGATTATTAATTATGATTATGAAAATTATGATTTTTTTTTTTTTTTTTAATTATATTAATTTTATACTGTTACTTGATTTTCTTCTACTGGTGGAGTTTACTGGTGAACTCAATTTTACCTGATTTTTTTTTTTGGCGGAGATTACATTAAAAAAAGAACTCGTAACGGAGTTTGCATGCGCCCATATGGATGTGGTCTGCGCACATTTACATACAATTCTAAATACGGAATAATTTGTTTTTATTTATTTATACGGAATAATAAATATACAATATTAATTATTATTAATATTGTATATTTATATTAATATATTATGTTATAAACTATTATAATATGTTAAACTATTCTTTGATGGGCGCTTTCAAATAGTTTATATAGTATCGATAGTTTGGACGAACTATCCGATAGTTAAATGATTCAAATAGTTTTCAATCTATTCGAACTGTCGAATATTGTTCGATACCAAAACTGTTCGATTGTGCCGGTCACTGCAAATTATTAGTAACTGCAGTTTTGTTATGCGATTATTTCATACGTCACGGCCGTGCTTAATATAATAACACGCACATGTTTATGTTTTCAGTGTTTAGATTATCTACCGGTCTAGACGTCTCCACCGCCGTCATAATTATCATATTATATAATTTTAATAGTATAGCGACGACAAACAGGAGGCACCATTGGAACGCGCGTGTCGATACATATCGCTTGATAATTATTATCGCGTTGTAAAAACTTTAAAATATTGTTACAATAATAATAATTGATTAATAAACATTATAATAATACTTAGTTTTTTTTTTTTTTTTCGCATTACTATACCTGTAATATATTAGCTATTTTTCACGGGCAAACTATTTTTACGGCGTTCGATAAAACGCCAAAATATTATTGCGAACCTAAACAGGTTGGGGATAACATTCTCTGTAGGCGGTGAGAGGAGGGTGGGGGAAACGTACAATCAACGCGATTAACAAATATCCGCGGACGTTGTACGGTTTTTTTAAAAATATTTTTTCTATTTTCCTCCCGGTAAGCAGAAAATAAATAACGATTAACAATAATGTCGGTGTGCGCTGCACCACGCGCGATAGCTTGTTAACCTCTGTACAACATCATATTCCCATCATGTGTGTATTGTAGGTAAGTATTATAGGTATTCACGCGCCACGTTATACAATCGCATAATCCAAAGTCCCATCATGGGCGACTCGATATCATATTGATACGGTGATAACAATAATAAAAAAAAAAAAATAATAAATACGTGTAAATAATATGATATAGCGATGATTCCCGTCTGTATGACCCGTGACCGCAGTATCCAAAGAGAACTGAAACTGTCCGCGCGGTTTCGGTCGTGAACCCGGATAAACGTCACCGCGCGAAATGAATCCGTCGAAATATCACGTAACGCTGCTGTTGGTCGTGAGCCTGTGTTGCCTGGTCACCGTAAGTATATATTATATTGATTGTTGTAGTACGTACCGATCATTGTGGAAAAAAAAAAAAAAAAAGACGGACATACTGTGGGCCACTGTTGTAGGTTAGAAGTCGGGAATGTATAGGGTATGGAGAGGAATTTATTGAATTTATGTCTATAAGCAAAGATAAACCATCGCCGATGAAAAACTATTCGAAACCAAGTTTCTATTATAGGTGTACGTACATTTTCCCGTTTTTCCTTCATTTTCCACGGTTTTTCCTAATTATTATGAAAACCGCTTGGAAAATCAATCAAAAAACGACCTTCCTAGAGTACCGGATAGATACAATTCCCTTTCAGAAAAGATGTTAAAATCGAAAATATATCCGTCGTTACGCTCCGAATCTAAAATTTAAAAAGGCAATAAGAATAATACGATCCTGAGTAGAGGAGATCGGCTAAGAGTACGTGCTACTTACCGTGTTAAGGGCCGGTACCCGTACATGCGATTTTCTCGTCATAAATTCGAAAAACAGAATTTCGTTAACTCAAAAATATTCAAATTCATTTTCAACATATATTTACTATATAGTTCCATTATCACAAGTAATTTCGGTGTAATTTCATAATTAACTTAAAAATATTTACAAAAAACCGTTTCGCCGGGGCAAAACCTACTCAGACTGTGGACTTAGTTGTGAAACTAAATTTTCATCTTAAAATAAAGAAAACTTGCGCTGTGCACCGTCAGTTTCAGTTTCACTGTTGCGAAAAAAGTTGTTCGAGTTGAATTCCTATTAGAAACAAACAGATTTTCAAACAATGATATATTTTTTTGTGCTTGTAATAGCGACAAAAAAAAAAAAAAAAACATCAAAGCATGCAATTTTATGCAATTTTTCTTTTTTTATGGTCAACATTTAATTTTTTAATTATATAAATAGCCCGAGTAGTTTTGTTCTACACAATACGGTTTTTATAATCTAATTACGGACATTCGAACGTTCTCTTAAAAGTAGCGTTTTCGTTGTAGAATTTAAAGGACCTGATCGTGTTTATTATAAGCCAGAGCCACTAATATATATCAGAATTCAGGGGACTTACTTTTTTTAAATTCAATTGATAAAGTTTAAATATATATACCAAAAAACAACCTGTGAGGTGGTGTAGCCCTTTACATAATACTTATACCTTGGACATTTATATTAAGTTTGGACTAAAAATTATCAACTCAAAATAACAATAAGCAATTAATAAAAGTTCAATAAATTTTACTGATATAAAACAATTTAAAATACATAGCATCTTATTGATTAAATAAGTGAGATAATTAGCTGATTGATTATTATCGTACTTTGCTTGAGGAAAAACACCTTGATACCACTCTTGGGTGGTGGCTTTCTCATGTGTCTTACCATGACGTGGTTTTTTATTCAACCATGACAATACGGTTGCTTGTGGATTATATTCCAATACGGCTGTCATTTTTATTTTATAACAGTCTTTAATTTGTGGAAGCTGGAACGGCTAGAGTTTTTAATACAGTATGATATGCAATTAACTAGACCGTGTTTAATGTTTATGATATTTGTATACAATTGATAACGAACAAGTTGTTATCAATTTAAATTGAGATAAAAAATCAAAGAATATTTATATGAAATTCGAAATTTGTATAATTAAAACTGATATACACATTAGAAAACTTGGTTGGTACACACATCTGTAATTCAGAGGACACACTTTGATATTCACATGGAAAAAAACTTTGTGCCTGGAGATACACTATTTTAGGCCCTGTTACAAATATTATTAACGTTTAATTTTTAACAAAATTTCTCTTTAACTAATAATTCAATCAGTTTTAATTTTTATACTAATAATTCATAAGGTACATTATCGCCACTATAACATTTGTTTTCTTTGTATGTCTCACACATAATACATATTATAAAAACAAAGGCATTCCGAATTTCAGTGATTGCGATTCTCTGGTTGAGTTTAGAACAGGGCGATAGAATTATACATTTTATAAAGAAGAGTATTTTCTATGAATCCTATGACTTATATTGTTATTTTAAGTTTTCCTTTTTTATCAAGAAACCTACATTGCGTAGATATTCTTATTTTTTTAAGGGGGGGGGGGTTCCCATTTTTTTTGGTAAAATACCTAAAATTTCGAAAACGATGCACCGACTATGCATTCAAAATGATACAAAAAAATTATTATGACGTTTTCTATTTGAGTATTTCTTCTGGTGGGAAGTTTTACACATCACATATTTACATGTATACATTTTATGATGGCAGTGGTTAAAGTGAAAGAAACTTCGAGGCAATAGGAGAGGGCAATATTTATCACAATTTTAATGGTGTTACCGAGCACTGACTAGGTAACATCAATCTCAAACGTTTAGGAAACTAACAGTACTAACTCACGGAGTAAAGCTTTCCATAATACGTTTATATATCTATACAAATTGTCTCACGAAGATATACTCATTGTAATATCTTCTGAGAAAATAAAGATAATCAAATCCTGTTTTTTTTTTTTTTTTTATATATATATACAATTACTGGTAAGGATAAGGACTAACATATTTATATTTGAATATAATTGTTATAATTTGATAAAAAAAAAAACTGGAAAAAGGACGCACATACTTTGCACGTGGGTGTAGTCACTGTTGTAGGTGGGAAGCTGGGAAGGTAGGATACAGATCGAAATTGAATGCATATCTGTAAGCAACGATAAACGATTGCTAACGAAAAAACGATTCTGAGCGGAGTTCAGTTGGTAGTGGTTCTTTGTAATCAACATATATGTCATATTAGAGTAAAATTATTACAATGTGCGTTTCCATGACAACAATGATTGTTTAAAAAATAATAAAATAAAAACTTAATAATAACAAAAAATATATAAAAAACGGTTGCCAATGACAGCCTTATTTTTAATCTTTCAATATTTTTAACTTAAAGAACCAGGTTTTCCTCATTATCTCAAATATTAATGAGAATTTCAAAAAATGAGTTCTTTAAAGTACCACCCAAAGAAAATTTCCTTTCAAGAAAGGTGCTATACTTAATGATTGGAGTAAGCTTTTTGGTAGAAAAAGTGTTCACATAAAAAAAATAATAATAATATTAAAAAAATAAACGTCTTTGTAAAACCAACATATTCTTCGTTAAACTCAGAATTCGATTATCTTTATTATCCCCAGAGATATTTCTATAGATATATCTTCGTGGGACACCTATACATATTTGTTTTAATTGTTTAGAAATATTGTTTTGTTTTTGATTATCATTTTTTATTATAGGGGCGATTCACGACAGAACAAATCGATCAATATGGAAAAGCGTGCAACGCCAGCGAAGGTAATAGGTACCGTTTTGTCGACATTAAAATACTAAACAATATATATCCGTTCGATTTTTCTGAAGGTGCTTCCTGCGTTTTTGTTTTTAATTTAATTTTTTTCTATTAATGGTATAATTACAAAAAAAAAAAAAAAAAAAAAAAAAAAAAAAAAAAAACGAAAATCTGATCCACTATGTTCGACAATGGTACAAACAATAATATTGTTATTGTATTATCGCACGAATTTTGTCGGTTCCGGTCGTCATAGCAAAATTGACAGGTGGCACCATGGAACGTTCGGATATAGGTATTTTTACTGAAAAAACTAGACTCTAGAACTAATAAAGTTTTATCGTTATCGATGTAATTAAATTTTATGAAATTAATGTAATTTTTATTCGAGAACATTTCCCCTGTTTTTCCGCTAATTTTTTGACAAATTGATGTTTTCATACTCTTCTTAGTCGGTCTGAAACGATTGAATTGTGGATTGTAATCGTACAAAAAAAATGTAAATTTAACGCATTTTTTAATTTTCGTTTTGAAATGATATTTATATAGGTACTTGAAATTGGTGAAAAAATTATTAGAAGTCAGCTAATATATACAAATTGGTCTCGAGCGTTTTTCTCCCTGTGCAGGATTCGGTAGGTTTTAAAAATAATGTATTATCCTCTCCCCTTCCTCCATAAATAATCCAAATTATGACACTGCAGATCAATATCACGTTCAAAGATAATAAATATTATATCTATTATATAGCACGCGTATAATTATTCAATTTTTTCAACGAAAAACGTTGACAATCATATTGGATGATTCGAATAATAGAGGGTAGCGTTTCCGAGTAGTTCTGTTTACTCCGACAGATCGCGGTATTTATCACGATTTTAATATTGTATTGTTATTGAATAAATCAGTATGGTCGCATAATATTATTATAATGACGCATAGTGTATACTATTATACTATATATTATATATATTATAAACTAGTGTTTGTAATCAATGATAGTAGTGACTATAAAAAGTCGACTTGAAACAAAATAAAATAAAATCTAATATCTCATTGTAGGTTGCATGGCTATTATCTTCAGACACCGTGACTTTAACCTCGTTAAAATTAAACGTATATTTATAACCGTATAAGTAATTAAAGCGGAAAATAATATATACCTACGACAAAACAATATCCGCACAATCTCGTCAGTAGGCAATTAGAACGAACGACAATTTTGTATTAAAAAAAAAAAAAAAAAAAAAAAAAAAACAGGCCCAGAAATTATATTTTATCTACCGACAGATCGAAAAAATTCGGTTTTCGAGCTTAATGAGATTAAACTTTTTCTGTTAATATGCCGTGGAACTTATGTACGAGTTAAACGATCTGGATATGGTATCTCGACACGAACTGTAGGTATTATACGCGAGTATAATAATAACAATAATAATATTATCGCGTGAGCCGAAGATATTATTGTTTTCTCTAAAACTTTGAACCGTGCAAAAGCCCTTTTATCGCTTTGGTATTTTTTCAGCCCCACCGAGCTGTTTAGCAGAAACTTTTTTTATTTTTCAACGGTAGCGCGCAATTCGTTTTCCAAAATAACGCAGTAATATTTCCGTATTTCTTATAGGGGGAAACATTTATATTAATTTGCAACGTGCGATAGCGCTATGGTTATTTTATTTATAGAATAAAATCAGTCGGATAAACGATTCCCTTTCTTAGCGTTTTGCAGTTTAAACGTGGGATGTTTAGTGCCACTATAATATTATTGTATATTTTATCATAAAGAACCGAATAGTTTCTTCAAAGATCCAATTCGTCGGATTGAACGAGTTTTTCGATTTCTTTGTTTTTCAATTTAAAATCTTTAGTTTTTATTTTATTTTTATTTTTTTTTTATTAGAAATAGCATTCAAAATATATATTTGAAAGTTTTATTTTGATATTAGTTTTATCTTTGATGTTTTTCGTGTTTGAGGAGATACTGCATTTTTGTTTCGTACGATCGAGTATTAAAAAAAAAAAAATTCAAATTTCAAGATGCGGCATTTCTACACTCAAACAGTGTTTTGTCTGTCTGTTAAAATTCATGTAGACATACATATAGATACCAACAGCGCCTGCTAAAAAGACGTTTTAACTAGGATTCATAAGCGAATCAAAGGCATTTTCATGGCGGAAGAGACACATGTAGTTTTTTTTGGATATGGGTGATAGATCTTATTTTCAGTGTTCAATAACACGTATTATTGTCACATTTATATTTAATTTTTTTTTCCCTATTATGGTAATATGCGATCATAGCTTCTTACATAATTGATAAGTAGTGGTAGCCGGTAGGTAATCGGCAAATCAATTTCGACAATCTATCATTCTTTACGTTAACGATGTTTATCGTAATAATAATTTATGAAAGGTGTGATTCATTTAAGTGGGTACACTCCATTATCTCAGAAAGCATTATGGATTTTTACTTTAATCGAAAAATACACTTAGAATTTTTTCATTTATTGAAAAACACCTGTTAAGTATTAGTAGGTATACATGGAAATATCTCATTTTTGAAAACTTTGCGTTTAGTAGATGCATCGCATCGTTTCTTTAGGGGACTTCATAAGAAACTTTGGTATCTGTTTTGTTTTGCGTTTAATATTCCAACGAATGTTATTACTCATGACGTAAGTTATTATTTTCCTGAAAACGTTTAACTTAACTTAGTTATACGTAAATTAATTTGTATTTTAAAATTAACTTTTACTTGATAACTTAGTTATTTTTTTTCACACGGATAACTAAACTTAAACTAGTTAGAAAAAATAAAGTCGGTCTGTTTTCCCCCCAGTTTTGCGTACCTACATCAAATATATTTTTATTATTTTTTTTTTTTTTTAAAAACATCAAACGTTTGGACGGAATCGTTTAAAATAATATTTCGTCGACGGTTCCCGGTATCCGTTCGGTATAATAATTTCCACAACGTTATTTTAAACCGTCATCCGCAGCACTGGGCCGGAATAATCATAATAATAATGAGTGTGATCACCGCACCGCGACGAATCTCGTTAAATTTCTGTTTTAATTGTATATTTTATATATATATAAATAATTAAGTAACTGCGTTAAACGCCGTGTGCTTTCGTCGTCATATTGTTATTGTTTCTGCCGGTGGATCAAATTATAAACAATGACGAACGGTTTTGGGATTATATATTCGTTATACTAAACAAAACGAAATAATAATAAAGACCAGAACGCGTTTGCACAAAAAAAAAAAAAAAACCGCGAAAAACAAAAAATGAATTAACCGAAAAAAGGTTATTATTATTATTATTATTGTTATTAATTGTATATTTCACTTTCGTTTGTCGGTGTTAACATACGTTACCGCGCTGAAATATATATGCGAATACGCAAAACGAATAAAAATATAATATTATACGATTTAAAATGTGATAATAATATTTTTCGTAGGTACAATCGGTTTACTGCGATTTTTACCGCCCCCACCCATATAAATAAAAACCACAATTTAGAAAGGCACTGCAGGTATAGGTAACCCGTTTACGTATTTTCGCGACGTGTTGGAAATGCAAATGTACCCCTGTAAACTACGAAATACACTCGGGTCAGGTTAAGTTTTTTTGCCGTTTTCGCGCCGATATTTATGTCTAAAACCTTTTTTTTCTTGATTGTTTTTTCCAGAGGATCTCGCCGTAGCCAAACAGTACAAGGTACCGACTTCGGAAAGCGGAAAGGTAATTGATATTAATTTTGTTAACACAGCCGTGCGAAACGTCGAAATATTCGTTTAATATACGCGTAAAATGTAAATAGAAGTGTAGTGTCATTTGGAAAGTTTGAACGGCGATGCTATTTTTCAGCACATGGTTTACCTACAAGCTGTTTTAGGGATACGTTGTTGGTTCTATCGTAATATTATAAAATCAAGTGGCACTTCTATAAAAAAAATTCGATTGTTCGACTGTCAAAAAAATAAATAAATAAATACTAAGCATTGACTTAAGCACTTTTCACCGGGGATTAAAAATATATTCGGCCCGAAACGAAGTGTAGCGTAAATCATTTTTAAAATATGCGAACCAATAGCTCATATTTGTTAGCATGCAATACGTATATATATGTATATTGAAATTGATTTTTGTTTTGTTTTGATTTCAGTGTCTGATGAAATGCATGATAAGCAAATTGGGACTGGTAAATATTTTTCGAAATACGCACTTTGCTCGCTGTTCCCATTACGGTTAAAAGAGAAAAAGAAAAAAATTAACACGTTTTACCGTTTGTTTTTTATGATATTACAGTTGAACGATGACGGGACGTATAACAAGCAGGGCACCGAAGAAGCGTTGAAAAAGTACTGGTCGGAATGGCCGGTAAACAAAATCGAACAGATAAACGACAAGTGTTACGAAGAAGGTATACTTTTATATACTATTTTTTTTCTCATTCATAATATCAAAATGTCTATCAGGAGTGGTAAAACGGAGGGAGAAAAGGGGTTATATCACTTCCCGTGATCATTTCATCTTCGATATTTAGAATAGTATATATCTATATGATATTACCTAACTATTTACCTATTTATGAAAAAAAGAAAAAATTAAACGTAAATTATATAGTAATAGTTGAAAAATGTTTAAAAAATCAATTTAATTCTCCCCCTAGTCCCCGTGACAAAGTCATTTGACCGAAACCGATAGTATAAAAAAGTAATATAAGTATAGTATATGTTAGAAGATTGAAAAAGCGCCAGTGCGATTTACAAGCGAATAAAAACCTAACCTAATCAAATCGTTGACAAAATAAAAGATGTTGTTTCCCCGAAATATAACTGCCTTACCGGGTAGCTTCGAAAAGGACATATTGTACGATTCGATAACGAAAGAATATTATTCGATTTTTCGACGGCGTAACAACAAACACGTCGTGATACAATAAGTATACGAGAAGGAAAAAAAAAAACTAAATCCGTATGGCAGTGAACTCGTTACTAGTAATACTGTTATTCCGAGACGGACCACTCGGTCGTTTTATATTGATCCGCGTTCGAATATCATGTTATTTGTGCGATATTTGGTAAAATAACATAAACGCACGATCAGAGGCACCAGGTTTTGAAAGTGTCATGCGGGTTCACAATTTTATTAGGACATGCACGATTTTACCTAAATCTTACCATACACGAGTATTCCTTATTTTTATTTTTCTTAAATTGTCCGTTAAACAATTATTAAAATATAGTTATTTGTTGTTTTGTATATTATAAAATTTTAATAGTATGAGCATCATGAAAAACTGACAAAATTTAAAAAACGCAAGACAGCGGATACCAGTTAACCAAGAAACTGATTGATTACCAAAATGTACACTTTTTCTCTGCTATCAATATCAAAAAAAAAAAAAAAAAAAAAACGATTATCTTTCTCAATTAATTTGTTATAAATAAAATTAGTATTTTGAGGATGTAGCTACATAACAATTTTTTTTTTTATAATAAAATGGTAACAGGGGAGGGCAGATCACCAATTTATCAAACTTATGGAGGCCCCCCCCCCGTGTAAACGGCGCCCCTACACATGATTTATTTGGAAAAAAGGAAATAAATAAAAAAACACGGTTTAAACTATTGTATTATTCGCGCGCGTTAGATTTGTTTGGCTAGTAACACCGTGATAGCGAACGTACAATATTACCTCCATTCAAAATTATAATATTATATCGTATTATGAACTTTGTTCGGACCGTCTAATTCCGTTGCACTTCTGCCTGTATAGCGGATATTCTCAACATTATAACGGTCGTTATAATATCATAATATTCGATTGCGTCCAATTCGAGCAGAGACGTTTAATTGTATTTATTTTCTCTAATAATATCTATGACTAATATACTATTTGAAATTGTTGATCAATTTTCACGGCGCTAACACCGTCAGGATAACGACTGCAATATTTAAAAATCCGGTGCAGCAATCGGCCAGTAGTAAGACGACTCTGATTAAATTTTTCGGGAGACGATTAAAACGTTTTTTAGATAAGTACCTAATAGGTATTATGCATGACGTATTCCTTTTGCTGTTATCGCTGTAACCACAATAGTTATCATACGAGTACGTAAATATTTCGCCAAAATGTGTAGCTATTTTTCACGTTCCGAATATGTTGATAATGTGCCACTGTCGTAGAAACGATTTCGAGAAATCATTGCCAACGAATTACGTTACTGTGCAAAGTTATTTAAATATGTTTTGAAATGCCGCGATAATAACGATTTTCGTTCGAAATTTGAACTTAAAATGCGTGTAAAATAAATTACTACATTACCCTCAACTTTTTTTTTTACCGCTTAATACAATTTATGGTTAACGTCACGTAGAGAATTTTCAAAAATTTTTGATTTGCTAGAATATTTTTATTCACACATACCAAATAATTATCGAAAATATTAAATGTCTATAGATAACTCCAAAGTCACTAGAATGGTTTGAAAATTTTACCACGCCTAAAAAATGCTAATATGAAAGTAATTGAAGAAAATTTCAGCTCTTTACGATTACCGAATAACAACAACAACAAAAAAAATATTGTTTCCATAAAATGTCCCAATTATTAAGAAAATTACATGGATAATCAAAAAAATACCTTCCCAATACACCAATTAGATTAAAAAAAGTTTTTTTTTGATTGGAACGACATTTTTTGTAGAAAATGTGTACATAGACGTACATAAAAAAAAAGACGGACGTACTTTGCACGATGGGCTTGCCACTGTTGTACGTGAAAAGTTGAAAAGATAGGATTAAGAGGGGATTTTAATGTATATCTATATGTAACGATTAATAATTGTTAATGAAAAACGATTATGATCAGAGTTTTGTTATACGTGTTTTAAAAGTCCGTAATATTACCTACGACATTCGTTAAAATTTTATAGTTACGAATAAAAAAATATGACTTATAATGAATCTTCTGTTAAATGTTCAAGCATTTTTGTTTGGTATAACAATTTTATCTATATGTACCCGCTGAATAAATCGGAAAACTAAAATGTCTATAATTAACTCAAAAATGGCTTAAGTGTTTTGAAATTTTTATCACGTCTAGAAAAAGCAAATTTGAGTTTTCTGTCCAAATTTTAAGTTTTTACGAATAATTTAAACTAAATTACAACAAATAAATAAAATTGATATTAAAAGAAATATTTTCGTAAATTTTCGCGTTTTTTTCGGTTCTGCTCAGTTATTAAAAAAAACTACGATGAAAATCAAAAAAAAGTATTGTCTTGGTCACCAACTAGATTAAATATTCAATGAAACAAATCTTTTGTTGTTTTTCTATTGGCGCCACATTTCTGGTAAATAACCGAAAGCGTAAATATTTAAAATAGTGAAATCGTAGTAATTTTTTTGTTTCTCCCAATTATTATGAAAACCACTTTGGATATCAAAAAACGGCTTTCATTGTCAGTGGGTATATATTCAAAGAAACCAAATAAATCTCTTATTATTTTTCGATTCAAGATATATTTCTTGTAGAAAATATAAGTTGGAAAAATTAAAAACAATGAAATCAGTAGCGCTGTGGTGCGACCTTTCTCTTATGCACTAACCTGTCACAATTTTCTTTCTGAAAAGGTAGGTTTATTTTCGAAAAGTTGTATACAAACAGAAAAAAAAATGTATAAAAAAAAGAAGCACACATTATAATTAAACCAATAGATCCTACGCTACGTTCCGAATCTAAAATAAAATAATAATTTAGTTACATGTAAAGTATTTAGTGTAACAATTTCAATAAACAAATTATATATTTAAGCGCATATTTGCATATTTTTTTTTTAGAGCTAGAAATTTCTAAGCCTAATTACATATATATTAAATTTGCGTCGTTTCGAAATATACATTTTATTTGAAATTTACTTGAAGTGTGAGTTGATAATGATTTTGATTACGAATTTTCAGGTCATTATTGTGGTTGATTATTGGACGCAATTATAACAGTTTCCGGCGTCTTTTAATCTTCTTGCGAAATTTAGTTTGTTGTCCGTTTACGCGTACAACAAAACTACGTCGTCGTTTATCGATCTAACGATCCACTAAATGTTTTCCTTTCTTCTTCCAGAGTCTTTGGATATGATTTATGTTGTTAAAATAATAATATTTTATTGATAAATATCATAATACTCACCCGCTTGTTTGATTACAGCTAAAAAAGTGTCGTCGACCGTGGTCAGCACTTGCATTTACTCGTACCACGTGATGGCGTGCATAAACACCCAGGCCAAAATCGTAAGTTCAGCGTTTTTGCGACGATAAATTTATGATAGGTATTATAAATTATATACACGGCTGTCTATTTTGTTTTCCAGTTGGGCGTATTATAACCGCGAATTGTTGGCGGGAATGAAGAGCGGCGCTGAACATCGTGATGTTCTAATATTATTATTATTATCATTTTATTATTTTTAATTATTACTGTTTTTCGATTTTGTAAAATGTTAACTATATTTTAATAATTATCGTCTTGTCGAGGTTTTCCCGTGTAATTTCAACATGACATTACTTGTTCTTAATTATTAGCCTCGATTTGTTTTTTTTTTTTTCGTTATTGTCACACTTTAAGAGAACGCGCTTCGTAAACGATTTTTTCCGGTTTCCTCGACACCTTGACACGTTTTCGCCTACTACCCATGTCTATCGGAAACAAATAAATATATACATACAATATACATAATAATCGTTGATAGTTATTGTAAAACATGGAAAAATACCTAATTATTGTTATTAATTTAATATCAAATAAAAAAAAAAAATACTGTAACGAAATTGGCGACGAATAGTGCTTTTCGAACAATTATTATTATTGCGGCCGATTATCGCTTACCTATCTATCCCCCTTTTCCTTTTTTTGTCCCATGCGAATTTCTATCTGGAAGTGGAAAATCCTCGTGGTTTTAATTATTACACTCCCTTCCATTCGCCACCAGTTGTCCTGAACAACAGTGTGGTATATAAACACCGGGACGGTGTACAACGAGTATTATTACTATTCTGTTAAACAACAACCGTAAATCTCTATATACACTATAACATCAATAAATAATAAATCACGCAAGTAAATAATAGTAAATTGTGTTATTACAACACCGCGGTGCAGTCGAATTCGAACGCGAAATTTTAAAATAAAAAACCAAAATGTTCGCCCTCAGATTCGCGTTCCTGTGCTCGTTGTCCGTCGCCGTCGTTTTCGTAAGTTGAACAAATATCGTTTTAAACTATATAAATTGTACAGATAATATATAGTCGAATTTAAACTTATAAACTAATTGTATCTATCCTCTCAGCATTATAAACCATCGTAGTACAAACCGAATCGTCGTCCGTTTCATTTATTTATTTAAGATTCAGACCGAGGTGAAACATTTATTGGTTTTACTATGATGCGTACTCTTTTTTTTCTATCTATAAACAAATTTTCTACCAAAAAACCAATCATTGACTTTAGGTGTGGTTTCTGGTAACAAGTTTTGTCTAGTTGTGTGTTCCAACTAGCACGGTGGGGTCGTTTTTGATGTCCATCGCACTTTTCTTTGTAGTCAGTATAAACGGGGAAAATTATCCGTTTTTTTTTTTTAAAAATTATTTCTATGATAGTTTAAGGGCAAATTGTATTATAAATTGCTTACAAAAGTGTACAAAGATAAACAATTTTTTCCGTGCATGGGCACACGTTATACAATATGACACAATTTCCTAATTCAACGTCTCTCTCCTTGGCAAAAACTTAACACACCACTGTGCGTAGAGAAATATATAGGACGGATACAACATGGAGACTTATTATTTTCTATATACCCACCCTTTTAGTCGGCTGAAAACATTTAAAATCGCCTTGCGGTTTTCAGTTGTTTTTCGGTGTAAACAGCTTTGCTCGCCACGGTAATAAATTAACATTTAAAACTATTCCATTATTAAACTTGCCTTCTGTGTAATATTGTTTCTTTCGAAATGTAAACACCCGAATATAATAATAATGGCGTGTATAAGTATCTGGTATAAGGAATAATTAAAGTGAGTATACCTACTGCGGTTACCGTGGAAAGTATAATAAAAAATATATATATATACGTATCCAAAGTTGCTGCAGCGTAGTTACCTACGTTGAAATAACGTTCCGAGACGGCTTTAAAATTCAATTTCAACGTCTTGTAAAAGAATTGGCGTCGTTTGCCCGCAATCCGCTTTATGTTTTTAAGAAAAGATTGTTATGTAAAAAAAAAAAAAAACATTGCAGTACATTTTTTATTATATTTTATTTGAAAATATATACGTTATATTTCGTTAGTTTTATTCGAGTTATTCGCTGAAAAGTATAATTTTTAGCTTATTTTGTCACTCGGGTCTCGAACGTTATCCAAAAAATATTTTATAAACTTACGTTACAACGAAGCAGCTATGACGGATGGTTTTTGAAATTAATTCGAACGGAAAATTTATAAAAATAATGCTTTTATTATTTTTCAATTTTGTTATTTGTTGTAATTTATTTAAAAATATAGAGACTTAAAATTTTAACAGAAAACTCATATTTGTTTTTTCTAAACGTGGTAACATTTTCAAAAAATTTAAACCATTTCCGAGGTATTTATAGACATTTTAATTTTGCGAGTTTTGTAATTTTTATTCGGTGGTACACTGTAGTAAAATTGTTAGACTGTGATTTTGTCAGAGATTGTCAGAAATGCTTGAAAATTTAACAGGAGGTTCATTAAAAGTCTTACCTTGTAGTAAAAAAAAAAAAAAAATTGAGTTTATGTAGTATTTTTTTTTATAAGGGAATTTCATTATCAAATTTTGACTAAAAAATTATTTGGAACAACTAATCTAATTTTTAATTTTTTTTTTCTGAACATATGTATATTGCCGATTTAAGAACGATGATGAAGTCAGAATTTAGCGGACTAAGTTTCGAAACTATATTTTTTTGAAGTTCGGATATTATATGTTATGTTAATTAACTTTATATTATCCTTCTCGAAACATATTTGTGATCTAATGGTTATTTATGCCTATTATCATCCTAGGGGTTCTGAGTTCAGACCAGTGTGTCGATAAAAAAATTCTTGGCATTTATTTACCTAAACAAGGAAAAGGCTAGTGCATTTTGGATGTACCTAGAGACCCAAGCAATCGCTCCCTCGGATTATTTTAATCACAAAATACCCCTCGATTTGTTGTACAAACTTTTACAATAGAAATCTTGCTCCGATGTTTCAAGTGTAGCTTATTTTCTGAAAGGAAATTTATCTGCATGATAATTTAGGGAGGATATTTTTTGATTTTTCAATCGGTTTTTATAATATCTGGAAAAACCGAGATAAAATGTCGGAAAAACTGAAAATGTACGAAATGTAGGTATTAGTAAAAAAATATTATAGCCTTTTTTTTCGGTGTACAACTTTTCTACCAGCAATTGCACTCCGATTTAAAATAAAAGCACTTTTTTAAAAGATAATTTCACTGGGGAGGTAGTTTAGGGAGGTCATTTTAATATTTTCCGAAGTGTTTTCCCAGAAAATGTGAAAAACCGGAAAGAACATGGGAAATCCGGGAAAATCGGTACAATATTAAACAAATATTATTAAAGAGAATAGATAATGCCTATTTAATTCTTTTATCATACTATGGCATATATATTGTTGACAAAGCATCACTATCAACTAAACTGCGCTCAGAATTGTTTTTTCGTTAGCAATGGTTTATCGTTGCTTACAGATATATATTAAATTACCTATACAAGTGTCTGCATCCGTCTTCATTATCTTAGGACGTCTTTTTTTTTTGGTTTTTCACATTTGTTGAGAAAGCTCCTGGGAATATCAAAAAAATGTCCTTCCTAAAGTACTTTTACAACCAGATTTCCTTTCAGAAAAAGTGCTTACAGGTGAAATATAGGTACATCGGAGTAAGCTTTCTAGTAGTGTTCAAATAAAAAAAAAAAAAAACTAAAGATCTGTGTAACACAAATATACATTATTCATTAAACTTAGAATCTAAATCCATAAATTTCGGCATCTTCGCCCAATATTATATAAAATTACTCCCATAGTACACGGCATATTAATAATAATTACTGTAAAATGTGATCAATTGATTTCAGTGCGAAAACGAATCACAACCGACTGCAAACGATCGTTCCGCGTCGATATTCAAGAGTTGCGTGGCCGAAACCAAGTTGTCCGGCGGTAATTATTTTAATATTTTCAATAATTATAATACTGTTATTTTTGTTGTCTTGCATTGCTGGCAACTTAATAATTAATATATACTGGTAACCGTACTATTATAATATTTATACTAATACTATTACTACTACTATTATACTACTTATTATATTATTCACATATTGCCATAAATCGTAAATGGGTAAAATAATATTACACTGAACATCTGCAGTGTATTGTAAGACGGTTTGCTCTCTGAAGACGCTATTATTGCTAATAAAAAAAAAAAAAAAAAAACAAAAACAAATCAACGATTGTGTTATAGATCGTTTTCACCGCTTATAAGAAACACTGCACACCTAGTATCGAAACAGGCAAAATTGTATCTCTTTAAACGATTTTTAGAAAATATCATATAAAGAATACTCGGTACGAAAAAAATATTCGATATCTATTGCGATTTTCAGAAAAATATTAGGTATACAGAGATTTAAATAAGTTTAAAACCCACTGTAACGTTTAAAATGCATAAGTAAATGTTTCGGGAAAATTTTCCTATATATTACTAAGTGTTTTATCACTTTGAAGGATGACGCTACTCTTTCTAGTTTCGCGTAAATGTATTTTTGAACAAACCTCACGATTACACACTAAACACATATTGTTTTATTTAAAAGTTAATTTGAATATATTCTAGTTGAAACATTTTCATTTGAAAAATCGTTTATATTTAGGACCGATTAAATACCTACTGAGCAGCGAACGTCTCGTTTTAACGAAATAATTATTTTTAACGTGTCATTCATAAATTAAAGATTAAGCGATTTTTTTTTCTTCTAAATACATTTAAAAACGAAGTACCTTTAAGTTACCTTACATATTATTATTTTTACGTTCGCAAACATTAAAATGACTCCAAAAAAGTTCACAACGAGATGTACTCATATAATATTGTAAAGGTGAGTAACTATTATGTAATACATTTTGAAAAATAACGAAAACAAATGTCGTAAAAATATGGCGAATACATTGACTTACATATTGTATAAATTAGAGAGTTGTTTGTCGGTTACCAATAGTTTTTGTTTTTGAAAAATTGGTTTTTCTTTAAAATACAGAAGACTTGACGTATTATTAAAAAGAACAATTTTACCTAGGATAATAATTTAATATGTTAAATATTATGTACTACACGTTGATAATATTATAATAGTATTAATTTTTTAAATTTATTTTTAGATGCACTTAAAGCGTTCCGTTCGATGAGCATACCGAAATCACAAGCCGAAAAAGTATGTCCGACACCATGAACCATAATTATGTTGATGTGACAAATCATTTAATTAATAATTGTTAACAATTGTATTTTTTTTATTTTTCTAGTGTATGATGGGCTGCCTGATGAGAAAGGTCAACGTGGTATGTATCTGTGGTACTTCTTTTTCTTCTTAGTTTTCTGTAGTCATTGGGAATTCGAGACTATACCACCAAACGAATAAATTCCTCTACGTTTCTCTCGATCTTCTGCTGTTATCATTTACTGCATACCTATTCGGTTCCACTTTTTTCCACATCATATTTAATACAGTCTTTCCAGTCTTCTCAGTGATCGTTACCGTTAGATTTCTCTTCAACTTATTATTACCGTCACGCATGACTTGCCCCTTCTTATCACCATTCTTATATCTGACCTTTGAAAGAGGTTATATTATTATAGTTTCACATTATTTATTTTTCTCCGTTTTTCCGAAAGGGTAACAATAATACAGGGGCCATATTGTATTCTTTTGAGAATTTCCTTCTAATAGTACGCTTTATCTTAATTCTCTCACTTTGCTAAGGGGTTGTGTCTCTGAAGCATATAATAGGACTGGATGGCTACATACATATGTATATAAGAAAAATGTTTGCATACAAAATGAAAATCGGATTTAGATGTACCGGATTTTATGTTTTTACAGATTAACAAGGGAAAATTTTCGGAAGAAGAAGCGACCAAAATAGCGCAGACTTACTACGGAACCAACGAGACGATGATGAAAAAGGCAAAAGACCTCATTGGCATCTGCTCGAAAAAAGGTAAACGAAATAAAAATTTACGGCGATAATGAAAAATATAATCGAGTTTGACAATAAAACCGTGCGCATTTTAGGCGTTCCGTCTGAAAAGTTAATTACAAAATTCAAACTCATCAGATTTTAACACCCGTGCGGTCATCGCTTGTATCGATCCTTTTCGCCATTTTAGATTCTGAGTGGAACAAAGAAATTTATAGTTTTACAAAGGTGTTTATTATTTTTTTTTTTTTTTTTATTTGTGCGCAACATTTTTACCAGAATACTTGCTCGAATTTTTATATATAGCACCTTTTTTGAAAGGAAATCAGTGTGGGGAGGTACTTTAAAGAAGTAATTTTTTGATTTTCTCAAGAATTTTCTCATCAAATTTGAAAAACCGAAAAAAAAAAGGGAAAATATAAGAAATGTAGGTATTAGTTAAAACATATTACGGTCTTCTTTTATTTTGTACACAACTTTTCAATCAACAATTTTGTTCCAATTTTTAATGTTAGCAATGTTTCTAAAAGGCACTTTCACTGAGAAGATACTTTAAAAAGGTCATTTTTTGATTTTCCCAAGATTTTCCCCAGAAAATGTGAAAAACCGGGTAAATCGTAGGAAAACTGGGAAAATTGATATAACATTAAACAAATTTTCTTAAAGAAAATATATAAAGCCTATTTAATTATTTTACTATAAAATGACAAATATATATATATTGTTGACAAAGCATCACTATTAACTGAACTCCGCTCAGAATCGTTTTTTCGTAAGCAATGGTTTATTGTTGCTTATAGATATACATTAAATTCTCGTCTATATTCTACCCCTCCAACTTTTCACTTATACCAATCGCTGCACCCGTCCCTATTATCTTACCTTTTTTTATTGTTGGATTCTCTCCATTTTCGTATTACTACAGGATTTCTCGTTCGTTTCCTTCGTGGTCGTCTTTAATATTGTATTATATTAAATTTCCCTTCTGTTATTCGCTTTTGGTGGTGGCGACGTTTTTATTACTTACCACATAAAATAATAAAACGTGTCATCGTCCCGAAATTAAATTTTAAGATCGGCGGCCGTTAAAATCACCATCATCATATTATTTCCTGTGACGATTGACAATATTGCCGTTCTCCTTATTCCGATTTTGATGTCGATGTCGAGGGCTGTGCGCATTTTCACGATATTCTCAACACCTTAACCTATGTTGTTCAGTCCCATCTCGCTGCCACCATTATATGTTCTTCCATGGGTAACTCGTTTGATTCCATCTGTTCGTTATGTATAGCTGTACGGTATAGATATCGGGTCTCCCATAAATATCTTGTAAATAGAATTGTCTTCTTTTGTACGCTCTCTTTTCCATATACATTATTATAATATACCGAGTAAAATATTTCTCCCGATACTTTTCTTTTTGGTTTTCACTATATATTTATCCGCGAATAATATTACGTATACTATTTTACATTCAAAGTGTAGAATTTTACAATAGGTACTTATATTAGAATATTCGTCAGCAGCGCGGCTTTGGCCTTTGCGGACGGGTAGAGCCGGTCGACAAAAGGTCGCTCGAATTTTCCGCGCTCCGCCAATAAGGTCTCGATAAAGGTCTTGGATTTCGACGCGTGTACCTGTATCATAATAATATTATATTATGTATAAATAATATTCGAATAATTTTGTTTGTACGGAAATATTTTAAAACCCGCGGTGGATTTACAGGCGTAATTTATAATGATATTATTATGATAGACGCGGACGTTTGAAATATATTCGAAACATTTAAAGAACGTCACTATGATAGCGTGATCGTTTTTGAACATGAAAAAAAAACTCGTGTCGAAAATCGCTCAGTCTCATTGAAGTGAGTGCGATGCGGCGCAACACAGCTAGAATGGTGACAATTCATATATAACACCATTTTATCTAGGGCATGATGTATTCGTTATGCTAAATATAAATGTATAAAAATAAGTTGCGGCTCTTATTAAACGCAAAGAAGATCAGTTTTTACGTTTTACATTCTTATCCCCAGAAACGTTGTCTCCGATTGTCCTGAAGAGTAAATATTCTAAAATTACCTTGAAACGTTTGAGGTTTTTCTGTTTTACTTGAACAAATTTCACATACCACAAATACTCGCGATACAGATCCGAGGCCATTTTTAAAAGTAGAATATTATGATAGCGAATTTTAATACCTATTTTCGAGTCGATAAATTGTTTTCATTTTTCTTAAAAATTTCGTTAATATTGCCAATAGTATTCGCGATCCATTAAATATCAATGGGTATCTGTAGTTTCACTTCTTCGATATGAATTTATTACAAATTGAAATACACTTGAATGGATACCGATTGTCAGAAAAATCGAATCTTCTTTTGACTGTCATATCCTCAATCGTGACGTTTACTATCGTTAAATCGTTCCAATTTCCTGTGTCTTAGCTCTACCCGTTACAGATCAACTGTTTTCAACGCGACCATTCCTTGATGACGTTTTGTATTCACGTTATTCACGGTCTCGCCTAAATAACCACATCAGAAACCAATAATTTTCACGGTTAAATTTATACGCGAAAATTACGTAGACATATAGAAGCAGCAAAACGCCAAAACGATACACGTGTGTTTTACAGAAGCACGTGCGATTTCCAAACAACGTGTCCGTAGTGGAAACAATAACTCCGTGTAGTAGATATATTGGTGCGTTTCAGATCAAAGTACAATAATTATTATACGAATATTATGTCTGTACGTCGAAAATCAATAACGGAAAAAGCAATAAAGCGACCGTCTCGACAAGAGCGTTAATAATTTAATAGGTAACAATAATTAGGCAGGTACCCTATACTGGATGATTGATTTAACGTGACACACTCATTATTTCGAAAGTATAATAATGGTATGGCCCGCAACTTGATGTATTTGCCTCTATTTTTCTAATGTTTATACTCAAGGATAGTATTAGTATAGACATTTGAATTATGTCACGCAGAAATCAGTGGTACGAATTTCGTTTTCAATTTTTTACCTTTTCCCGGTAGTTTTCGAGTGAAAGGTCATAATTTGAAAATGTCATTACATTTATTACTTTTGTTGGTATATTTACATTTTTATTTGTTCGAAAACTAAGCTACATTATATATTATTTTAATATTAAAAAAAGACGGAAAAAAAGAAAAAGCAAATTCCGGAAAAATATATATTTTTTTTTAACAACATATTGGGTTTTTAGTATATATTTGTTTGATATTTTAAATTTCAATAAAATATTAATTTGTATGTCATTTTTTTTATACCTAGTCATTTTTTGATGTTCAATCACATGGTATTATATTCCTACTTGCCCTACCTTTACCGTGATACAAATATCGATTTGAGACAAATTAAACGCGCCATGATTTTTTAAAAGACAACACTATGAAACCTAACCGATTTTCAGCTGGATTAAAAATAAAATCAGAGAATGTACATTTTGATTGAACTGCAGGCTATGTTTTTTTTTTTTATCGGAATAGACCGATATTGTGCCAATAATTATTATAGTAATCGGGTATTTCTGAAAAAGCCTCGAATTCTAGATGTAGTTTTTTTTAAACTAATTTGTCTGTTTTTTTTTTTTTTAATTAAACTTTTAATCTTACATAATTTAAAAAAGTGAATAATACTAAACAAAAATTAAAAGTTAAAAAATGTATGAAAGTCGATTTAACTTAAACTTCATGACGAATTCAAATATTTTTTCAGATCACTCTAGGATAGTCAGTACAATTAACAAAGTAGAAAAAATAAAAAAATCCCAATTTCTTATTGTTCTCCTTCGCCTTCATTTCAACTACCGATTCTTCTGTAACACTTATTAATATTAATGTTCGTATCAAAGATGTAACTTTCAAGAATTTTAATCCATATCCTTAAAACTATCAAATTTCATCATTGTTTTGGGGAGTAGCGTAATATTGTAGTAATTATACTATAGTATATAGATGTATGAATAAACCGTGATATTTTAATATTGTAATATCTGTCATTTACGAGTGCAAAATATTGTGAAACGCACGGGAATCGGGAGATTCTTTTTGTTTTTTACGTACCTATACCTATAATAAATTATTTTATTTTATGGCCAGGAAATATTTATACTTAAATATGTGTACGATTTATTGCCGTATTTCGATAGGGTGTATTTTTGCAGCGAGTCGATAACCGTTTTGGTTTATCGCAAATACACGCAAATAAACTGCGAAAACTCCGGTAACCCTGTACGTAAGATTAAGTATTATAAAATACACTGTTTTTACATGAATCAATTATTTTTCCAAATTGTTTACGCTATACTTATAATTTCTGGTGAATTTTTTTTTCCAGCACAATCGACGACCGACGAATGCGCGTTGGCCGGTATCGTAACCACTTGCATCGTAGAAGAAGCCCAGAAAGTAAGTTATTCCGTCGTGCAAAAATAATAATACTATTGTTGTTATAACGTGTTTGTCGCGTTTTCGTTATATTTTCTGACGATGATAAACGTGGGATGGGCGAGGAACGAAAATATAAAGCGTTTTGTTATAAATAATCGTACTACTTTTCGTTTGGCGTGAATTATTGTAAATGATTAATGAATGTATTGTATCCGTTTTTTGAAAAAACCGTAATAATGTTATTTTTTTTTCCCCCTGTATTGTTTCAGGCCGGTTTATCTGGCGGACCGGGTAACCACCAGGGCCATTCCAAACGAAGCGTATCACCGAAATTCCGAGGCAACATATAAAAATAATGTAATATTTGTTTTAACGTACGATTATAATTTTTAAATATTTATTGATAATTAATTATTTTATAATAGTCTATACTGAAAACTTGTACACGCATGTTATAATGATATTTAACGTGGCAGTCAATAAACGTCATATTATTTAAATTTAACATTATCTGTGTTTTCTTTACAAAATTCTATACGAAAAAAATCCTTAAAATCTTAAAATAAGTGGACATTTTCTTGACACTGCAACCGACCATCTCTTTATTCTACTATTTACTAATCTCTTCAATGACACATAGCTTGGTATAGTTAATAATATCTTCCCCGAGTTCAGCCAATACTCCTTTCAATCGTTCTT
Source organism: Cinara cedri (assembly GCA_902439185.1). Taxonomy (NCBI): domain Eukaryota; kingdom Metazoa; phylum Arthropoda; class Insecta; order Hemiptera; family Aphididae; genus Cinara; species Cinara cedri. The sequence continues at coordinate 1,191,986 of CABPRJ010000491.1, read as the reverse complement.
TTTCTCTTTTGCCATTTATTTTTCTCTCTATAATGTTGAAAACAGGTCCATAGTATTCTGTGCAACGTGTCTAACGAAATTCGTTCTCATTATTCCAATAATCTTAACATAAATCTTCTACATCAGTTTCTCTTTTTATTCAACATGTCATCCTTCATCATCCTTTGCCATGTTCACGACCCCAATGTTTCTATTCTCATTGTGTCTATAATATAGTAACAGTCGAATACTCACTTCCATATAGTAGTACTCTCCTAAAAAAAATTTAAAAAAACGGCAAGACAAATGTGGACGGACAGAATAACAAAAAGATGTCTAAATAGGTTGCTGGGCGTCTGAAATGTGAAAAAAGACGCAAATTATTAGGAATTTTGAAGGCAATGGGTTATTATGGCATCGGGTCTCAAGGGGCTGTAACTATACAATAGCGAACAGCAACGATTGCACCATCTTAATCCGTGACAGTTCAAATTGTCGGGAAGTTTCGTTCGTTTTATCGGTCGTATTTTTGTTTTGCCTTTCTCGAGTGTAACGTTCGCTTTCGTCCGCGTAGCATTTTCATAACTGCAATATTGATGGACTTTTTTCGAGCGTTTTTATCACGTGTTGCTGTTTCCGAAAGAGAGAGAGAGAGAGAGAAACAACCATAACTCTGCAAAACTAATATAAAAGCTCACCCGATAGCTTTCAACCGCGAAAAAAAAAACCTTAACCATTTGGACGCCATAATTGAATCGCTGAGTGGAAAAATTATAATATTTCTCAATACCTAATTTTCGAAAAATTAAAAAAAAAAAAATGTTTACTTCCTTAAGTTGTATTTAAATAAAAACTTGTCTGTATAACTTGTACATAACCTTTAACCTCCTACAATATGAGATCATAATAATCAATATTTTTTTTTTTTTTAATAGAAAAGTCCTTAATCTCGATTTATTTTTTGTATTTTTGGAATATTATCCCTTTTTCACTCAGCTGTTCAATTTGAGTTGCGTGACTCTCGTAAAACACTTGTGGACACTGACCCGGTCCGAAATTATTTCTTTTCGTTACAGTAATACAGGCAATTACGGCCAATCATCGTAATAACCCGCGGATACGGTACCTGTACGTTTTGGTTCTCAAACCCGCTTACGGATTTCGCGGGTCGCGGACGTGACTGCAACGACGGCGGCGCCGGCCAACGACTTACGCGGGCACTCCATAATAATATCGTTACCCGCAATAATAACGTATCTACCTAACTTATACCTACCAATAATAATAATAACGTTAAATTTATAATAATATTGTTATCGACAAACGGCGAAGGGAATACGTAATCGAATTATCGTTCGGAATACGTCCTGTATATATTGTTATATACCTATACTCGAGGTATATTGCCGACCGTATTATATTTTACGACTATATCTACTACACACACACACACACACACACACATACACACACACACACATATATATATGTATTATATACAATAATAACACGGGTGTATATACGCGCGACCCTTCTATATCTGTGTCTATCTGTATAGGTATAATAATATAATACATAGTGCGTACGATCTCTCGACTTATCGTGTGCTACATCGCGAGCGTAGTATAATATGTAATTCGATTTCGAGTTACCGTGGTTACCGTCATGATGGTTACGGCGTCGGCCGCGGGTTTTTATTTTATTACTGTTAAAAATTTACCGGCGAGTTAACGAGATAGCCGGTAGTTACACGAAAGTACCTAGGTATATACTTATATACAAACGTCATAAAATCCCGCGCCTAGAAATTACGACGGTTTTCCTTTTATTTTTTCCCCCGACTTAATAATAATAATTATTACCCGCGTGACTCTTTCTCCTCGTTTTCAACAACATCGCCGCCGCCGTCGTCGCTATCACTCCGTCACCGTAAAACATAATAATAATTATTATTATCATCCACATTGTTACAAAAAACCGAAACAAATTGATTTTAAGATTGGACAAATTGAAAAACCGAATATTATTGTGAAATCTGAAATTCTAAATCAGAATTTTCGTAGATTCGCCATATAGTTTTAATGAAAAAGATGCACACTGCAAACAGGCTTCTCGATATTTCGGGCTTTTTTTTGTCAACTGTTAGGTATGTTCTATACATCATATTATTTTCACGTTATATTATGTCCAAACTTTTGTTTTTTTTTTTTTTTTCACAACAGTATGAACATTGAATTGATAACAATGGAACAACAATACAACGTCAGTGTTTATCACAGGAGACGGAACATAGAACCACAGATTATATTAAACTAATTTATATAATCTATGATACAACACTATAATAGTGTTTAGACCTAGTGTTATAGAATAATAGAATAAGGTTAAACATCAGCTGGTTGGGTTTGAGAATTATGTTTTTAGGGAAATTAATATTTATCTGTAAGTAACGACAAACCATTGCTAGATAACGAAAAAACGATTCTGAACGCAGATCAGTCGATAGTCAGCCCCCTACCTTGATGTTTTATCAAAACTACCACTGTTTTGAGGGGAAGACTTTTGCGTATTGGAGTTTCTCGATTCGATTAGTCTGGTGAAAAATTGAAAAAAGACGCGAACAACCATTGTGAATCACGCGTTAAAAGTCGGGTTTTTGCCCGGAATTGTTTTTCGAGTGCAATAAAATAAAAGAATGACGTCATTAACGTTTCGTCAACACAATATTATTTTCAAAGTATTCATTCGATGGTTTATAGTTTTAAGTATCGCCATCCTTTATTGTTATTGAAGGATATAATAAGTCCTTTTTATTTATCGTAAACATTTTACGAATTATGTACTTCATAAAAATTCCACAGATAAGGACGTTATATTATATAAAGGTTATTTTATAGTTGACCCGAAATTGTGGTTTTAAAAATAATCAAATTATTTTAATATAAATACGTTATTTAGTAAAGTTGGTCATAGTTATTTATTACAAAAAAAAAAAAAAAAAAAAAAGTCTGGTTAAAATCATTGCACTAATAAAGTCAATTTCTTTTACAGCGTTATAAAGTTCATGATTTTTACTTGAGATTTTAATTGTAGCGAAGGAGCTCAGTTTTAGCTAGTTTAGTTAAGAGCTATAATTTTACTAAGACGTATTTTTTTTTCTCATAAAACACTTTTTGGATAGTAAAAATTCTGTGTTTTTTTTCAAGCCGTAACTTAAATAATGTGAATTTTTTGGTCCGGTTGTAGGCTATTAGAAAACAATTTCTACATTTCCAACATTATTTTTGAAAATTTTAAATAAATATATGGCAATATTAACGAATAAGATTTTTTTTTTATGGATTTTTATCATTATATTACAATAAAAAAGGATAAAATCTCGACTATTACTGATTTATCGGGACCGGCTCGGAATCGTTTTTTTTTTTTTTTTATTGCAATGATTTATCGTTACTATTAATAAAATAAATAAATTATTTAGTAATATTTTTATTTCGGTCCAGAACAATATACTTTCCGTCTGTTTTCGAGATATTTAAGTATATGTAACTTGTGTTTTGATGTGGTTTTCATTAACATTTTTGGCATTTTTTTTTATACTTTTAATGTTTGTTATTTTTTATCGACTACTAAAGACAATTTTTTTTTTTTTAAAATACCTTTAATACGATTTGGCTATATAAGTTAGTACGAGATTTTAAAATCAATACTGTTAAATGGCACCGAACGTTGTGACGATAAATGCAATTACATATTTATTATTGTTTCAGACTCAGAGTTATCGAGTTTTCTTAACGTCCGGTATATGTTTGACTGTACAACAGCTAATTAAATCAAAAGAACAAAATCTAGCTAAATGATGTAATTTTTTCCTTTTTTTCAAGAACTTTTACCGTTTTTTATTTTAAAGATTACGGCCTGGCATCGATTGATAAATTATTTTCAAAACATGTTAATTTTAATCGATAAATTAAAATCCAACCTAAATTCGCAACTCTTCTCTCCACCTCGAAGAATTTTTCCTTCTGATCTATTTTTAACAATTCTACAACAAAAAATAAACATCATATCCATGGCTTATCATTGTTTTGCCAATCATAAGGTGTATGTTCCTCTCAGAATTATCAAGATTATTCAATCCTACTTATCGAACATAACTCACTGTCTGAATTTACGACAGATTTTCATTCGTCCAACAAGTATCTATATACAGGTATCCAACAAGGATCCTGCTTGTCGTCTATCTTTCACCTAATTCGAGTCAATAATATCCTGACACGTCATGAAACAAACTTTCAACTCTTTACTGATTACACTATGTTTTTTTACCAAAAACAACAACGCCAAACGAGCCGAAAGCTAATTCCAAAAATTATTGTTAATAACACCAGTATTGATTGGTTTAACAATGTCAAATATCTTAGAGTAAAATATCGGTCGCAACCTCAGCTTCGGTGTCCATCTCAATTACACCATATTGAAAGCCACACATACCAGAGGCCTATTATATCCCGTTCACAATATTGATAATGGTATTCCACTTCATACCAGTCATTGTTCTACTGTACATTATTTTAATTCTCACTTATGCGGGTTTGTCCTGTGCTCCTTATGACACCAAGAACCAATGGCGCAGATTGGAAGCTATTCGAATCACTGCCGTCAGAACCATTATTGAGTTGCCGCTATCCAAGGTGCCAGATCCAAGCCAACAAATTGTTTTACATAATTTTTTCTCCAACTTCGAACATATCGAAAACCTGAGACGCTCAGATCAGTCGGTGCCAATTAATAACAATCTCAAACCAAGATTCCTCCAGTGGACCCTTAAGCATTAACCAAAATTAACACATGATTCTTCCAGTAAATACGTTAGCCTGATATAGATCATTATCTCAAGATCCCATGCAAAGCAAAGCAGTCGTGTGAATGGATGATAATCTAACTACCAACCGGAAAACCGCCTTGGTTACCGCATAATCAGTTTGCCTGCACATTCCGAAAATTGCAGTTTATTATCAAAGTCCTATAAAAATTTGAAAAATAATGGCTCGTCTAACTCTTACTAACTTTGAACTCACGAAGTTCAACAGCGTAAAGTTTAAATTTGCCTACCGGGGAAAATTAAGTTCGCCGAATAACTATGCGGATAGTTACCTATTATAATATTAACATATAGCGAACGCACTGCGGCAGTCCAACAACAAGTTACCAACAAATGTATCGGATAGGTTATAGGTTTTTGTTCACGAGCGTTTGGCCTATATTATTATAATATTATTTTACCGTTCACGAAATACATCGTCGCATATAGTACCATACGTACATTATTATAAATTAATAATTATATGCGGGCGATCGATGACGTAGATATAGCATAGAAAATGATTAAGCAGGAAGTGCTTAGTAATTTTCAATGGGAAGAGATGTAGCAAATATTAAATCATACAAATACCTAAATCATAGTATCTCATCTTCTTCGCCCTACTCGCAAATAGGAATTTATGGATCTATAAAAATGTTTAAACAACAAGCTTTTCCTTGTAACATAAATATAAATATTTACATTTTAAAATTAAACTACTAAATAAAATAATAAATATACTAATACTTACTAATCTCCTCGAAGGGAGATTTGATTGAGAAAATGATTTTTTAATTATTAAATTGTTAAAGTTTGATTAGTCATTTTCGAAATTCGTCCTTGGGCGTTGGTGATTTTAGCATTGAACCGACATCGAAAATTCATAAGTAAATAATAATACTAATAAATAATAAATAATAAAAAAAAAAAATACAAAAATAAAATAATAAAATAATACTAATTTAGCATTCTTCATTTACATTTTTTAAAAACTTAATTACCGTACTATTTTTGTTTTAAATAGGCATCTATCACAAAATAAGTTTGTGCAAGGCTGAAAGTAAATCAAAAAATTTCAAGAAATTTCTCATTTCTCACTAAAATGAGTATACTTTTCTAAATTTAATTCTGAATGTCGGGTGTTTTTCATTACTATTGAAATCTAATATGGGCCCTTGTGAGTAGTAGAACTTAGTCAACACAATTACATTTTTTCCAGCAAACTTACTTCTGTTACAAAATATCATTTTTTTTTAGTCATTGATAATTGCAAAGAGCGTATTGGTTTTCTATGATGTGGGCAATTGTTTTTTTTTTGTTTTTATGAACAAATTTTTGACCGAAAATCTTGTTATTTGTCACAATCAAAAAGTGAGTAGATAACTTTTTTGTAACATTTTGGATCTAGTTGGTGTATTGAGGCGGTAGTTTCCATAATAATTAAGAAAAATCAGAAAAAAGGTATGAGAAAAACAGACAAATTTACGGCAATATAGGTTTCTTTATTTTCTTCGGGGAATACATAAGTGTTAAAATGAGATAAGAAAAAATAAAATCGTACCGTACAAAAGTGCCAAAATCCAAGGTACCTGTATGTTATGGTTAATAGATATATTACATTATAATATATGTATTTATTAATCGTGATGTCTGTGTGATATTTTATTTAGAACTACATCATATCGTTCAAAAACTCCAAACGTTTAATCTTAATAGACAAATTTATTATCTGATATTTTTAAAATTATCCAAAAAATCGACCAATCTATTAAAATTATATTTATTTTCACATACATTTTTATGTATATTTTATCGATTATTGAAAATTTTAAATATTTTAGATTCTGGGTGGAACGAAGAAGCTAACGGTTTTACAAATATGTTTATTTTTTTTTCTGTGGACAATTTTTCTATACTTAGATCTTATTCCGATTTACAATGATAGCACTTTTCCTGAATGAAAATCTAACTTGGAATAAGTATTTTAAAAAGGTCATTTTTTGATTTCCCCAGGAGTAGTCTCAACAAATGTGAAAATCCGATAAAAACTGAGGAAGAAGGGGAAAATCAGTAAAACAAATATTATTGAAGAAAATATATAATGCCTATTTAATTATTTTACCATAATATGACATATATTGTTGACAAAGCATTACTATCAACTAAACTCCGCTCAGAAAGAATCGTTTCTTCGTAAGCAATGATTTATCATCGTTGCTCACAGGTACACATTAAAGGTAACCTATAACAGTGGTTACACCAGTCTCCATTATCCTAGGACGTCTTTTTTAAATATCTACTTATATAAAATGTATAAAATATTAATTTTGGTGCAAATTATATGTCATTTTTGCACTTTTGGCACTTATGCAATATATTGGGGATAACAGGTATATAATATTAGATTGACGCTTATGTCTTACACATTTTAGCACAAATGTTATGACATTTTTACACTTTTGGCGCTTATGTCATGTAGCCCGGATCTTGGTATGGTTTTTCTACTAGAATTTTGTTCTGAATTTCAAGAGTAGAATCTATTCTGAAAGACTATATTGCTTAGTTGATGAATACGAAAGTTATATTTTATTTTATTTCTTGTTTTCTTTGAAATTGGGAAAAAACATTGAAAAACCGGAAAGTTTACGATAACAATGGTAGATATCTATCATTATTTTGTTTTTTATTATGATTCGGTCAAAAATAGTCGAGAGAGACTTGTCAGAAACCTGAAGCATTTACAGAATACTAAACATGATCTTTTCTTAACGCGTTAAAATTAATGCATACAGGCGATATTTTAGTTATTTATAGACGTTTAAAGTTTTCTAGTTTTTTTTAGATTTTGTTTAATTTAATGTGGATAAAATTGATTTTGCCCTGCAGAGATATATGAAAATTTTACTCGAGGCTCATTATAAGTCGTCAAAAAATAAAAGTTTTGATTAATGATTTTTTTTTTTTTTTGAAGGAGGGGTCAAATTTTTACAAAAATCTTGAAAACAACTTGGCATTTAGCGTATTATTTTTCGATGTATGTAAATATAATTTTTCGTTCAAGCCAAAATGTTTAAAAATTAAATACGAAGTTCATCTCAAGATGTATTTAAGGGTAATAAAAATCCCAAGGGTAATAAAATATACAAATAACAAATACAACAGTCTCACTAACATTATCTCTAGTTTCGGGGAAAATTCAGCAAAAAAAGGCTATTTTGAATAAATTTAAATTGTTTGGCTTTTTTTACGATGAATCTAATAACTATCTCTAAGCATTAGATACTTTACACTCGCGTTATTCAATTTTCCGTCTGTATATACGGCCTAAGCTAATAATTTGGGTGAAAATGTATTAAAAATAATCGTAATATTTATAACCTACTAAAAATGGGCGTACATGTTTTCGCCCAAATGACCTTATTTACCCAAACTCAAAAGAGAATGATTTGGTTTTCGTAAACGAAAAAAAACATTTTGGTTACCAATGAATTTTTTTTTAAATTTAAATTGTTATTTATTCCTATATAAAATCGAGCACAGCACTTTAGTGTTCGGTCAACATAAATGGAATACACAACAAACTACATTTTTAAATTTGTGTCACATGAAAAAATAACAATATTTTTTACTTTTTCATTAAATAAGAACTGAAAATTGTTCGCCTCTACAAGTTAAATTTGTATATTTTAAAGTTAAATAAGCTTAAATAATTTAGTACAATTTTCGATTGTAACTTATTTGTTTTATCAGCGAGATTACGGTGTATAATTTAATTTAGAATCTGGTGTTTCTTACATAAACTAAAAGCGTTTTAATGTTTACGACTCCTAACATGCATACTCGTAGACTGTGTTAACCAACATTTTTTTTCGTTTACAATATATAATATTATACTTTGAACGAACACCAAATCATTCTTTTTTTTGATTTTGGGTAAAAAGGTCATTTGACCGAATACCAAAAGGTTGATTTTGGGCGAAAACAGGTCCGCCCCTCAAAAGCGTTATCCGACAAACAAAACACACGCACAAACAACAAACACACATATCCTTAACTTATTTCATTTTAGCTTGAAAATATTCACAATGATCAACCTACATACCCGTATTATCCCGTACAACGTAAGCTATCAATGTGAATGTTTTAAATAGATATACGTGTAGATATTATTATCATTTCTCCATTATAAATACAGATAAACCGGATAAAAGTAATCCGAACCGTTATCCGAGATAAATAATTAAATCATCAAGAAAAATGTAAGATATTATAATACTATGGTTTATAAATTGATTATATTAATAATTACACATAGATCACGCAGTACCTTTTTATGGTTTAAGCACATGTACCATATTTAGTGTTTGGAAAGAATATGTATTCGTTGAATTTCATTTACTTTAGATTTTAAGGAATTCTGAATACGAGTTCGTTAATTTTGTATCGGATTTTGATTGAAAATGATAGAATTCCAAAAAAAAAAAAAAAAAAAAATATAATGGAATACGAGACATTTTATTTTTTCAATTGATAGGAAACAAATATAATTCTTATAATCTCTGTTTGTTTTTTTAGATTCTTAATGTTATTATTTCCTGATTAAATAACTTTTGACAGCAGAGATTTTTTATAGAATTTTTGTTTATACTCGTATATATATATATATTTAAGTAGTTTTCATAATAATTAGGAAAACCAGGAGAAAATTGTATAGAAAAAACAGTTAAATGTATGGCAATCAATGTTCAATTACTTTCGATTTTGTTTTTCTACCAGAAATCTTGCTTCGGGCTTCAAGATTAGAACATTTTCTAAAATAAAAGATTCGATTCTATTTAGTAAATGAAAACATGATGCAATTACTTTTAATGTTTACTATTGAATACAAGATACCTACTCGTACCGTGATCGAGGCTCGTGAGCAGTGTGACCATGATAGACATATGAATGTGTCAACCGACCAACTACCACAAACATAAACATTTATAATCGCGATAACTTATAACATGTTAATAATCATTAATTGAATCTGATTTGAAGTTTAAACGAGGAGTATGCTATTATGTACGCTGGTAAAAGTTGTGAATTGGGGATTTCTATGCATTTAAACATAATATTATGTTAACACTGCCAAATCGGTTGAGGTTATTCTAACGATAGTTGTGTCGTTAAGGTTCGCCTATCATCGGCTTGCTGTTTGCCCAAATAATTAATTATATCAGTGTCTTGTTTATACACATGGTATTGTACGTATAATTTTCGTCCGATAGTTATATTAACTAATTACATTTATCTAACAATCTAATTAGTTTTAATTATACGTATAAACGACCTCGAAAAAGGATTATTTTGTATTTTCTTTAATAATTTTGTGTACGATCTTTTTATAATAAAGAAAATGAAAGCTGGTTGAAACGTCGGCAGTCCAAATAACCAAATAGGTTAATAATTGCATTGTGACCAACAAATAATTCTATAATATTACATTATTACAATGTTGTATTCAATACGAAACGAATTAATAGTATTTAAATAATATTAGCCATTAAAAATGAATTGTTATACTTAGTGACATTATTATTATATTATATTCATATATGATCTCGGTGTCTGGTTTATTTACTTTTTTTTTTTTTTTTTGAAAAATTACGATACAGCTTGTATTGAAATATTATTCATAGAGTAATTATTATAACAGCAATTCAAAATTCAAACGTTGTGTCGATATTATTAATCTGTGAATATTTCGTACTTTTATATCTCGTCTGTTGGCATTTTAATCGATTGACATTTTTACTCGACGTCTCGTATCACACCCATACAAAAAAATACAAAAAAAAAAAAAAATGAGCTGATACTGTGAAAAACGAATCTGAGCGTAGTTTGTTTTTACCTTATATTTGAAGTTATAGCTGTTAAAATATAGTATGGCCATTTTATTGAACACCACGGAATATCTGGAACGAACCTGCATCGTTTTGATAAAGTACGTACAGTTGTGTACACGATATTACGAAAAATCGTTTATTATAAAAATATTTTGTTTTTTTGTCACAAAAATTAATTCGCTAACTTTTTCGTCCGGGTCTTTAAAACGATTCGTATTAATGCATTTACAGAATGTTACGTTACACGGAGCGGGAAACAGGCCCTGTTATTAACATATCCGAAGACGAGTCGACCACCCTGAAGGGAAATTCATCTCCAAATGCTACTGCTGGTCCAAGTCTAACCGACAATACAATGTTATGCGTTTTACCTCTAGCTATTGACACGTCAAGTTTGTACGACAATTATAGAATTAAATGTCAACAGTAGAAATATACTGTATACTATATATTTAATTTTTTTTTTACAATAAATTCGAACCGATGAAAACCTATAAAATACTGCCCGCATAATAATGACAATCTGAAATTGTATCTAACAAAACTATTTATTGGAAACATGAACATATATCTCGAAAATAATATTAAGTTTAGGGGAGTTAAAAACCATTTTTTTAATTTTTTCCTATTTCGATAAATTTGATAATTACTTTTTACCTTTTAATGGACCACCTTAATGCCAAGACTTTTTCATTAATCTACTGTATGATAACTATTTAAGGATACGACCGCGGCGTCTACGGACTTTAAATTAAAAATACTTAATCAAAAAAAAAAAAATAATAATAATATTACGTTATAGTATTTGATTATAATTATTTTACTAAGAAAATATCCGATTTATAATCTATGAATAAAAGAAATACCTTTGTACTTTATTTTTGTTAGTTTTTAATAGCTTAAATTCTAAAAAAGACGATGTTGTTAAAATGGTTGGATATTTTAAACGATGCAAAGATAAAATAAATGGCATCTTTAATAGCAATTGAAATCTTTAACCCAATGTTAATATTATATTATTTACTTACTATTAAAACTTGTAGAAAAAATGTCATCAAAATACGTTGTAGCTAATTTTTTTTTTTAAATTTTATATATTATATAGAGTGACTGAATTAGAGACATTATTGTTGGTACCGATAATGAATGTTTACCTTGATTAGCAAATAATTTGTCATGAGCCGGATTAGCGTTGAGTTGAATGACTATACTTGAATTTTTTAGACTTGTTAAACAATGAAAACCTAAATACATTAATGTTTTTGGAAACTGTAAACAATATTAGAGTGAGTAGGAATACTTAATTTAATTAAAATTTTATATGATTTATTTTAAAATAATATTTTGCGTATCTCGTTAGGTTTTATTGAATTGTAAATACATTAAAGGAAAAATTGTCTAATAAACCATCACTAAGTAATTTTGGCCATTGGTTTGGAATGGTGATGTTAGTCAAAGATAAACCAGTTTGTATGATGTTTGGAGGTCTAAAAATGTTATTGGTCAAAACGTATCACCGCGGAGAAGAAGATTTATTTTACACTATACCATTTGTCACCAAAGTACTCGAATCGCGTGCTAGTAGCAAGGTATGTCGAATACATTTCGTTTTTATAAATGTAATTGCTAATAATTTGTTTTACCATAGGTATTTAATTCCATCAGTCCGATTTCCTTTCAGAAAAAGTGTATCATTGTAAACCGGAGCATAATTGCCGGCAGAAAAATTGTCCACAGAAAGAAAAAAAAATTGTCATTGTAAAACCAATACATTTCTCGCTCCACTCGGAATCTGAAATTGTTCCGAATAATCCGAAATGTAATAATTGTATTTCATATACAATACATTGTATTATTTGAAACACTGTCCATTCCTGTGAGTATACTTATAGGTGCATAAACGTCAACACAATAATACACACAATGTCATGTCCTGATATGGAATTTAAGTAATCATCATTATCAGACGATGGTCTGGTAAGCAATATCATTGTGTTCTCCTCTAGAATCTGTATTATCATAATATTCGCATAGTATCAACAAAACAATTTTAACCACGTCGACGACGCGTCGGTATGTCATAATTAATAAATTCAAACAACTCGCGGGCTGGTGCCTATAATAGGTGCCTCAAGGTATTATTATTTCACGTTCAGCCGGATAAGCTATTGTGCATTTTCTCGTCTTGTACTCGTGTGTGTCCGTCGTCGTCTACGAGAATGCATTCGTATACACAATATTATTTGTTGGAATGTCATCACCGAACGGATTTCACTGTTTTACAGTAGGTACCTACGTATTTTCATTATTAAAGACGCGTTAGGCGTTATTATTATAACGTCGAGGAGCGACAAACACGCGTCTCTATTTTGTCGTTTGTATATCGCTGGCGTTTTTGCCGTTTCTGTCACGGACCGAAGAAAAGAAAACAATTATTTATCGTTTTTGTACACAGAGTTTTAATATTTTATTTCTCCTCGGCGTAAATGTAACACGTTTTATTATTGCAAAGACGAAAATAACAATATATTATGTAGCGTGGATAATGACGTATACATTGTTTTGTCCGCGACAATATAACGCATAGAAAAACTCAAAGAGTCCGTCAACGTATAAAGTACAAAACGAAAATTAATATTACGTTCATACTGTTTTGTTCAAAAACGTCCGATGTGATTTTCTCGTATGATGCTCGACATTACAAAAATCGTCGGCTTAAAAAATCAAAAATATACCGCGGCCGTAACAGAGCCGGTTTTTTTTTTAAATTTCTTATGTTTAGTATATATCCGTTATTTATTTGTAAAATAATATTTTATACGTATAAAAGTAATAACAGTACGTAAGTTTACAATTTAGTATTTCTGATCAACGTGGACATTACAGTCAGTTTTAAGACCCAATATATACCTGGTGGTAACACGTTCGGGTAAGTCGACCCAATAAAATTCAATGTTTTTTGGGTACTGTACCGTACCTCTTGAAAAATAACACGATAACATGAAAATGTTGAAAATCTAACCTACTTGTTTAATAGGTACCCCCGTTAGTGTTCTAAGTGAAAACCTGAAACTTGGTCGATGAAATCCACGAAGGGTTTCGGATAACGCAGGAGGATATTAAAAAAACCTACCTACTAGACGTCTGTGAAGTCCCCCTCCCATAACACGGCTAAATTGTTCCGGACAAATTGTAAGTTATAGAACCGAAATCTAATTCATAAAATAACTTTACAAATTTACCTACTAGGCATATAAAGAGCAGATATTAAAAAGATGCTGAAAATGGGAAAGCTTCGATTTATGCTTTTAAATTCAGAGCGTAGCAAGAGATCTATTACTATGATGTGTGCTTTTATTTAATTTTAATTTTTTTTTTGTCTGTAAAGAAGTTTTCGAAAGAAATCTAGATCCGATGTATAGAGTTTAATAATTTACATTATTAATATAATAATTAACACCTTTTAATTTTGCGAGTTTTTTAAGTATTTTTTTTTTCGTAAGTACTCTGTGAATAAAATTGTTGGACTAAACAGAAATACTTGAGAATTTGACAGGATATTCATTACAAGTTATACTTGGTGGTAAAAAAAAAAAATTGACAGCAGTTAGTTTAGGTTTTCTAAGTTTTTATTTTCATAAAAGTTTTAAAATGAAATTTTGACGAAAATCGTAAATATTACGGCCTTTTAAAACTTGTATAACCGAACTTCGCTTTAAATCGTTTTTCGTTATCAATGGTTTAGCGTTGGTTACAAATATAAATTAAATATCTGTATGTATCAAATTTTCTTAACTTTCCATCTACAACAGTGGCTGCTCCCCAGTATTAGCTATTTTTACTTTTTGTCTCTGCCTATGAATAAGTTTTGGATCAAAAGAGTCTCTGCGATCAAAAACTTCATGTATTAGAGCATCCTACATTCTTTTAATATTTTGGAACTATAGTTAGCCCGTTGAGTTGGTATGCATTTTTTAAAACTCCTTGTACTTTTCAATTAATGTAGTGGAAAACCTCTAAACTTAAAAACAAACAAATATCTAAGTTTGTATTTTCGTCTTAACGTAGTACTTATACATAATTTTCAAAAATTTTTTTTGGCTTAATAACATTATTCAACTAGAGAAGCAATTTGAGTTTGTCGTTGTTTTTGTTTATTCGATGTGTATATGAATAACAATATTTTGGTTCTGAAATAACCTTTAAAATGTGATATTAATTTTATCATAACTCAAGTATTGTTTTTAGTTTTCATTGGGGAAAACAAAACGTTATGTCGAAATTTTCACAACCGTTTGGGTTTCCTAGTTTAATCACATAACTGATGCGAACTATCACCAAATCAAATTCTGTGTTAAATAGGTAAAATCAGCCGTCAATCATGCGCTATTGTGCGTGGGCTACGCGTAAAACATTATTATTTCGTATAATATCGATAACGGCACATTAATACATTGAATCCATGATCATAATATATTACGTTTGTTTGAGTACCCACTGTATATATTATTATTACTATTTCGATCGCGACTGGTTATCTCTTCGAAACACAGTACGTACATTTGGTTTGATTGAATTCATCCCTGCAAAACGATTACCCGGGATAAAATATAATACTACAATCGTAACACTGTAGGGAGAGAATTTCTCGATATTATTGTTACCAATCGTACTCAGCTTTAACCCTTACAGTGTTGGACCAAGTGTTTTTTTTTTTTTTAATCGTCGATTGCCTTGCTCCATCGAAAAAATGGTTTTTGAACGTGTCGCAAACCAGTTTTTGAAAATAACTTTGTACGAGCGAATCAAGTAGGAAAGGGATAGAAAACAGTTTTACTGTTCATCTAACTAATTACAAAACGTACTGCGATATTGATTTGATACATAATTTGAGTAATTACAAAAAAACTGTATTTTATAAGATTTGTTTAAAAGTTATCTACTTGTTTGAGTATGCTGGGACTGAAAGGGTTTAAACGATTTTTGTCTGAATATGACGTTCTATAGGCATTAGCTATTTCATGACTTCATTTTTGACAGTGTATATCCGAACAAAAGACGTTAAATTTACTAATTTCTATACTATGTTATATTTTGTCCGCTAAATTGCCATCAAAACCAGAAATCCGATACTGAGAACTGTACGCGGATATTAAAAATACGATATATTTAATTACCTGAATACATCTTGTTTTGACATGATATCTACACTAAAGGCTGCGAACATAAACGTTTTGCTAAAACCGCCATGACGTACGTCACGGTTCACGACTATCCATCTTCCATTATATCTTTATCACCAAAATACTCTTAGACGAGTTTTGACTGATCCCATTATAGTTCTTTCGAATAATGTTTTCGTAACTGTATAACGAAGTTCTTGTGCAGGTTGAGTTAACAAAAAAAAAAAACCACGCGAAAACACTGAAAATAAACTATAGCAAAAAAAGTAAAGAACAGGTAGGTAGGTTTTTTTTTTTTTGGAAAACTATTCTTCGTTTTCAATTTAAGAGTTCGAAATACCAGATCGAGTACACCTATAATAATCGAATCAAACAATAATAACCTATTCATTCAGCATCGACGTCCATAATCGAAATTTTGTACTTGTATTAGAAATAACATAAAAATGGCATTATACATGTTTATTTTACTAAATTTACAGTAAAAACTTTAATTTATATTACTAACGTTTTTTTATTTTTTCTCTCCAGCACACCTATTATTAGTAGCGGCTCATTTAAGTCATACCATGGCCACAAGGGCCGATGAGTCGGTTTTCCGTACATAGCATTATTTACCCCAACGAATTGTAATAATATATTTTAATTAAAACGTTTGTTCTGTTTGAACAAAAGTATTTTCGTTACTTTGAAAAATAAAAACATTTTTTAATTACTTTTTACATCTCAAACACGGGCGTCCTCATGGCCCGATAGTCTTCAGACGATAGACGACCCGCCCAAAGGATTTACAACATTTTTATACCTAATATTTTTTAATTTGTTTTCTGTAAAGAACAGTATGCTATTGCAGAAAAAGAATTTAAAGTTTCAATATCATTATTATTTTAAAAATAACGTCTATAATAATATTACTAGACTTATTGACAGGAAGTATTTCAAAATGATCAGTTTTTTATTTATCACGTAATATTGTTAACGTTATTTTCTTTTATCGTTTGATTTAAATACTTTGCTCTAATATTTTCAAAACAGTTTTCTCCAGTTGAAAAACAATTATAAAGAAATCATAACCAAAAACTAAAAGAAATTTGTATTAAAGGATAATATTTCAAAATAACAGCTCTATATTTATATTTCATTAGGTCATATGAACAGAATCATTCAATTCTTAATTTAATAAATTAACTATAGGTCTGCACAACCATATAACATGACTAGATAATTAGACTTATATACTAAAGAAAAATTAGATATTCTCACCAATATTTCTATTAAAAATACTTACGGTTTTATTGAAAAAAAAAAAGAAAGGTAAGATAAAGGGGACGGATGCAGCCACTGGTGTATGTGGGAAGTTGGGAAAGCAGAATATAGACGGGAATTTAATGTATATCTGTAAACAACGATAATCCATTTCTTATGAAAAAACGATTCTGAATGGAGTTTAGTTGATAGTGATGTCAACAATAAATATGCCATTTTATAATAAAATAATTAAATAGACTATATATTTTCTTTAATAAAATATGTTTAATGTTGTACCGATTTTCCCAGTTTTTTTTACGTTTTTCCCGGTTTTCCGATGTTTCTTCCTGGTTTTTCATATTTCCTGGGAAAACTCTTGAGAAATTCAAAAAACTACCTCTCTATAGTACCTTACTTAAAAATCTGAGCAAGTTTTCTGATAAAAAGTCGCGTTACAGATAAAATTGAATGTGGTTATAAAATGATTTCTTTTGGCATTAAGAATTAATATTCTTCCATTTCTAAACACGATGTGTTAACAAATATGAACAATATACTTATTAATAATAAATAAAAACGATATTTTCATTGCAGATTATTTATTGTTCTTCAATTCTATGGTCATATTTCTGGATGAATTTCTGTAGATCGTAGACCTTGTCGGTTAGTAGAGACATAATTTGTTTTTATTTTATACGTTGCCTTATGTTGTGATGGATTGGAGATTAATCTTTGCAGTACAGTTCATACTTCTTGGCTAAAGTATTTTAAATCTAATCGTTCAATCGTATCATTCTACTTTTTCTTCATTAGCCAATGATACTAAGAGTTTATCATCCATTTCTTCTTGGACGTTAGTTTTTATATTCACTATAGAGTCTATCTTACATAGCCGTTGTCTTCATTCTAGCAGGGAATATAATGCATGCCTATTGCCATAGGGAATACATTGTTTAGCTCCTTCTTTAACAATTCTACTAAAGCGATCATAGTTATTTATAGTTTGCTTTACCCATTTGATTATAACATCATCTAAGGATTTAATGAAGGACTTGAATGAAAGAATTTTCTGATATTCGGGATGATTTTTTTTAAGTGGTATCTAAATTCCGATTTTTGTAAGTATTGTCCTATGGCGGTTCTTAAGGACATTAAATACAAAAATTCGATAAGCTTGCAGATCTATTCTATTTTTGTCTTTTTAGACTATACATAAATTGGGATGCTATACACTGGTGAACGCACTATAGATGATAGGGCTAGAATAGAAAATTTTCATTAGGGAGCTTATAGATATCAAATATGATTATAATCATCCAGACTATGCTGCTCACTGGTTTTTTTTTCGATAAAAAAAAAAAAAATAAATAAAAAAAAATCGGTTACCGGAATAACTAATACTGTCGATGATGATCGCACGCAGGTATTAAATATTAATGTAAACTACATTTATTACCGAAGGTACCCTCGTCATGATTTTGCGAACTATCATACCGTGTCTGTATCGTGTCTGCAAACTTACCTATATTTTGATGCGTACACAAAAACAACCGTCCGAAACGTCATGAAAACAGAGAACGATGGTTTTTTTTTTAAAGTTGCCATACAACGTGATATGCTTGTCGAACAGATTATATTTTATCGAAAGATTTTTATTAATAAAATGCCATAACTACCATCAGTAATTTGACTATGAACATTACATAATTTTCAACTTTTCAAAACATTTAAAGACGAAGAGTATCATTTGTTTCATAGCTTGTGTGTTTTTTCTTCTGAAAACATTAACACAATTAAAATTGAGTTTGAAAACTTTTGATTCTACTGTTGTGTGTGTTTTTTATTTACTTCTTTTTCTGTCACTAAACAACTTTTCGAAAAGAAATCTTGCTCTGATGTACATAATATCATTACTGAAAGGAAATTTTGTCTTCTCTGTGTATCAGAGAGATTCCAAGGGTTTCTTAAAATAATTGAGAAAAACCCGAAAGAAAATTATAAAGAAAACACTAAAACGACAAATATCTACAGCCCACCGCGGCGTTATCAATTGCATTGTTTTTATTTTTGTAACCTTTTTTTTTCTACCAGAAATACTACACAAATCAAAAAATGACAATAGATCGATTTTATTTTAACTAAAATATAGCCACTGGTAAAGAAAGTCGTTTGTTGATGTTTAAAGTATTTTTCATAATAATTGGGAAAACTATAAAGACAATAATTAGAATTTTTTTTACGACACAATACAATTTTAAATTTGTACGACTTATGTTTTCCACAAAAAATATTCCAGTTATAGATAACATTTTTGTTAAATTTATAATATATTTAGTGGATAATAATTAAGTGTTATATAATATTTTTTGTTTTTTTATAATTTTACCCAAAAAGAATTTTGACGAAAATCGTATAACCGAAATTCGCCCGGAATCGTTTTTCGCTATAAATGGTTTATAATTGGTTACAGACATAAGAAATAATTTCATATATCCCACCTCTTTTTTCGTTTACCTATTAAAA
The DNA here is from genome assembly GCA_902439185.1 of Cinara cedri. Lineage (NCBI taxonomy): Eukaryota > Metazoa > Arthropoda > Insecta > Hemiptera > Aphididae > Cinara > Cinara cedri. Next base: position 1,172,301 of record CABPRJ010000491.1, on the reverse strand, counting down.
ATTATTGAAAATATAAGCTCATTAAGACGCAAAAAAAGTCTTTCCTATATGTTCTAAAATATCTGTAGTTCTACGATAAAATACGGATATGTTTTAATTAGTTAAAAGTAAAACTACTAGTTACTTTTTTTTGATAAATTTAGCTTAAAATAGTTAAAAAAAAAATCATATTTTTTGCTAAAATTGCATTATAATTACTTATACAGGTACGCAACATCTTAAATGTCGAGTGTTCTTCGACGGCCCCTTAATAATACAGGTAGGTATGTCGTCGTCCTATAACATACGAGTAATATTATAATCGTACAGTGATAATAATAGTAAAAACACGACCGTGTCCCTGTGGAGGGGAGGGTGGAGAAAGGAATACAGTTGAGTTTGAAAACCGACAACGCCAGCAGGTAAGCTACGTAATTGCATGCATAATACATTCGACAAGAAACCACGATATATATACGAAACCAGTAGAGAAAACACACTTGTTCAAATATTTATTGTGCGTTGACAAAATAAACTTTTATAGCCCCTGTGGGTCACAAAGTCACAACGTATGGTTTTCAACCTTTTTTTAGTATTCGACAAGCATTCTGCGGCTCTTCGTAGCCGTTGAAGATGACGGTGCGGTTTCTCCGGAAATGAAAAATATTATCATTGCGGGTTTTTAAAATCACATGAATCAATCGTTCATATTATTTTCACTATACTATATAAAAATGAATGTTCGTTTGTTTGTGATCTATGCATTCAAAAACTATAGAATCAATTTACACCGAATGTTGTATACATTGTTTTTCAATTCATGAAATGCATACTATAGAATATAAGATATGTTCCAGTATCAGCCTGGCACAAAAAAAAGTGTCTGGATATTTTTGTTTTAAGGTGCTTAATAGATGGAAAATACAAAGGTCATGAAAATCAATGCGATATTTGATCATATTTCGCGGTGACGTGTATATATATTTAGGTGTGAGCTATATTCACATTAGTGATTTTTAACGACACTTTAATGTCCAGTAATTCATGTATAAATTCACTCGCTCACACAATTACTTATAATAAATTATTGTATTTTATTATTTTAATATGGTCAAATACGGTAAAGGATGACAATAGTCAACTAAGGTCTAAAAAAGAAACTCTAATATATTATGTACTTAAATCTCTGCACAAAATATAGTCAGCAGTTAAATAATGATATATTTTATAAATCTTGGGGTCCGGGGGATCTCCAGCCACAAACACGTCCTTGCCATCATTGCTAGGCCGATACTGAATGGCTCAATACCCTGAAAACTTAAAAATGTTGTTTACGTTTTACGTACATTGGTTACGGATAATAGAACAGTTATGATAAGATATAAACTATTCTGTGATAAAGTGTGAAATTATTGTTCTTGCAGGTAACAGCACAACTTAGAAACAACTAGACTACCGTGCACGGGTAAAGACGAAGAACTATTCACCAGCAAGAAAATTCGTTTAAAAAAATTATTTTTAGAAACCAATAAAGGTTAACTGCAATGATGGAGACGGGGATGGAAACGGGAAATCTCGGAAAACACGTTATTATCATATTTTTTTTGTTTTCGTCGTCCATACTGATACGGGCAAAGCCATGGGAGACAACTGTAGTATAGCTATATTGAAAATAATAATACAGATAATAAATCAACAAATATAATGGAAATGTATTAGGAGGAAAAAAAACCGGAACTAGAGGGAGAAATAGGAATTTATTCTCTGGTAAACAATTTTCAAGAGTATATTCATGTATTTTTGTTTTGTATATTTGTTAATAGAAACTTCTTTCATTTAATTTTTTCTGTATCTTAGAGGACAATTAGGGGAAATTTATGGTAAACATAATCATAGGTGTATGCACAAGGTATGCCAGAAAAACAGCCAGGTGTGCCACGGCTGGTGGGTTGAAAACGAAATTTACTCACTTTAAGCTTTATGAAAATTATGTAATTCAATGCTAATGAGATGTGAACAAAATTGGCATTAAGGAACCAATAAACAAAATCATCCGGCCTTCATTATGATATTACATATCACTGCATTAGGTTTGAAGTTCATCGTAACAGTGATAGTAATAAGTTTTTAAAATTTTTAGCGATGCAAAAATTGTTCATAAAAAAATGACTGGTTCTCTATTTATTGAGATATATAATAATATTTTTCTGAAACATATGTAGGTAGTAACACTAGTAACCGATATGACTTTTAATGAATTGATATTTTACATTCACTATTTATTTTATTTTTTATTTTATTATTATTGTTTTGTTTGGTATACAACAACATTGTTTTGGTTGGTTGGACCACTTTCTATATGGCATACTCCGAGAAAAAATCTTGCACACGCCTATGAGCATATGAGTTCCTTAAGGAGAATACATGCATTGTCTGTGTCTCACAAACGCATTGCGTAGCATATTTGCATTCAGTAGAACCAATTTGGTGTTTTTAATTTCAATATAAGAATGAATAGTTACTATATTATCAAACTTAAACTGAAAGTTTTTTTCACCCGATATTTTTTCTCGATCGAGATACAAGTATTTTTAATTTGTCATATTTCGTGCACTTTAATCTCGCCTGAAAATTAAAAAAACGAAAAAACATGATAGTCATTCCATTTTAATATTAAAATTATTACTGCCAAAAATTAGTTTTCCTAAACGCGAATTTCAGCACGATAATAATACGTACGTATGGAAAATTGTTCGCGTACCTTTATAGCCGTGCAGTAGCGCAGAGACTACGGCGAACGAATTTCATAGGTGAAACGAACAGGAAAAAAAAACACCGGTGTGAATATTCGCAGACTCGCCGCGTATATAAACGCTCAAGATACGTTTCGTATACAATAATACTTTCAACAACACTTTAGAAAATAGAAAAACGGTCCACTTGCGATCCCCTTAAGTACGGACATTACTGTCGCGGTTCGTTTACGTTCGCGTTTAAAAACGGTACACCTCTATACCTACATACCATTAACCGCAATAAATCAATAACGCGCACGTAATATAATATTGGATACGTGGGTGGCCTTTTTATTTTTATTCCTTCATGTTTCACGAGAAGATCTCGGGATGAAGTTGACTTTCCGAGCACATGCGTGTGGATACACGAGAATACTATTTTAGGAGACACATAAACAATAATAATAATATTCCGAATTTTTCAGCGTAATTTGCGACCATCAAAAATGTTCGAGCACTACAGCCAAAGCCCAGAGACGTATTTACATTTTTAGCGGATTTCTGTAAGAACTCGTTTGTTTATAACACACTAGGATTTCGAGCTACACACTTTTGTACTGTACACTTTGAGCTTTAAATCACATTATTTTACGCTTTGCCGTTGATATTTTTTTAAAAAAAACTGCATTTTTACCACGTATTAAAAGATTATGACACCCCCTTGAAATGTGGCGCTCGGGACCAATGTCCCCTTAAATACGTCTCTGACTGTGGCGTATTGTTATTATTAAAAAGACGTGCTACGGCCTGTAATATTACTGTATAAAAACTATTTTGCGTGGGAAGAAACTACTCGGGCTATACTATTCATTAAGAAACATAATTTTTACCATAGAAAAAGGAGAACTTTTTAAAAATACATAAAACTATTGTTTGTACTATACATTGTTGGTTTTATTTTTTTGAAATGAATGCAAACAAAGATATTATTGATTATAAAACTGATAGTTTTAAATTTCCTTTAACTCGAATAACTTCAGTTGTAATAGTGATATCGAAAAACTAAAACCAATGTTGCACATTTGAAGTTCTCTTTGATTTATTATGAACACTTTTGTTTCTTAACTAAGATCATAGCCCCAGTATTACAAAAAAATGTTTGTTAATCTCATGGTTGCACCATCATTAATACTCGTGACAGTGACTCGGTACTGCATTTTAATATTTTTGAGTCGATAAAATTTAATTTTTCAAAAAAATAACACAACACAAGTTTCTTATTTATTTTCAGAAAATTTGAGAAAAACTCGTTTAGATGTATTAAAAACTACAATAATAATAATATTCACAGTTGTCTTACTTAGTTTCATCCGACAAATATTTACAGCTTACAGATAATATTTGTAGAATATGTGCCAGTGACTCAGTCCACGCCATATTTGTAAGGTTTTTAAAACCCACGGATTCATAATGAGATAATCCAAGGACTTTCGTTCTGTTATGTCTATTAAGCACTTTTTTGTGCACTGGTGCGTCCAACCCTTGAGTATGGTGCGATCGTTTAGAACCTCATACTACAGCTTGAAAGGGTTCAGCGACGGTTTTTGCAGTTGGCTTGTCATTTAATGTGGATCCCGTGTGAACCTCATGACTATACCCCTGTGTCTGATTTACTAAATTAAGCATCCTTGTCTGAGCGTAGACGTTTAGCGGGTATAAACTTCATGAAAGGTCTTTTAAATAATAAAGTTGATTCGTCCGTCCTCGTCTCTTTGCTTCATTTTAAGGTTCCCCCGCGAACTACTAGGTCATCCGTTCCCTTTTTAATTCCACATTCTGCCATCAACTACGTACGCAATGAATCTATTAGGCGGTTAATGTCTCACGTCAATGCAGATCCTTCCTTCCCTATATGTCTGTCTATGAAATGTAAAATTATGTTTTGTCTACCTTTATTACATACTTTTACTGTAAGTTTTCTTTTGTTTTTTCTTTAACCCTACACTGCATGTTTTTTTTTAGTTAAAAAGAAATAAATATATTTTTGAGAATTTGATGCTGAATTTGGGAAAAATGAAAAAATCTATTTTAATTGTTTTAAACCTTTCACCCATTTTTAAAGGTTTTGTAGCCAAATGGTAACAGTTTGCATTAGTGACATGTATTTATTTAACCCTACACTGCATAGTGTAGACATTTGGCCACATAATTGTTTTATTTTTAAATCATTATTGTGAGTAATATTCATTAACACCATAATTATTCAATATATATAATTACTTTTGTGTAATTTACATTTTTCGGTTTGTAGCTTTTTGGATACAGTATTCGTTTTAGGAAAAATAATGAATGATGAAGAAATCCGCCAATTCTATTATAATAATCACAATAATGATTTCAAAAATATTTTTTTTGAATCCAAATTCGTTCTGTACAGTATTACACAATATGATAAACCCAGTGGCACTAGACAAATGATAAGATATGGGGTAGTGCAAATAAAATATGTGATAACTGTGATTGCTACCGTGGTTATTGTGATGATATTGATATCAGTACTTGGTATATTGACAAATGTCTACAATGCGCGTTAATGAAAAAATATGAAAAAAGATCGTTATTTTCAAATAAAATCATTACGTAGCCAAATGTCTACACTATGCAGTGTATGGTTTTAATGTCTTATAATCTTAAAATTATTATGTTTATTGTATTTTTAAACAAGAGCCATGCCAGCCCGTAAATTTGTATAGAAATAAATAAATATTGAAAACAATCGAACTGGCTACCGGTGATATTATTGAAACGGATAATATGTTTGACGATTTCTCAGAACCCCGAATTACTAGAAAGAAATATTATGGAATTTTTTTTGTATAAGATTTTCAAAAAAATCAACAAAGGAACTCAAATAATGCCCTCCTTTTCTTTCTAAAAATACTTAATAAAAATGTACTTGTATAAGAACTGCACAACGGGTAAAAATCGTTTTAAATCGGATTACCGTTATACTTAATGATATTCATAAACAAATAAACGTATTGCCAACAAACTGAAGACGTCGTCGTTGTCGTACTTTTGTTTGCCAAACAACAACTCTAAACTACAGTTGTGTTTGCAATTCTTATAATAAAATAATATCGTAATAATACGAATACCTACATAAATGTTATACATTTATAATAAATTAATATGAAAAATATAGCGTTCGTAATAGTGTACATATTATTGTATGCACCTGCAGGTTTTTTCATACTATTATTACGCACAATTTAAATTTAAATTGTTGGTTTACATTTTATAAGTTTAATAAAATTTACGACAACTGTAATCGCACATTTTGTTTTCCCATTGGAGGTTTTAGATTCTGAACTTAGCGAGAAATGTATTGATTACTATGATGTATGCTTATTTTTCTGCCTGTTAACAATTTTTCTACCACAAAGCTTAATTATCAAGTGTACCAAGCTGATCATCAAGTGTATAGGCATACGCAGAGTATGTGCAAAGGTGTGCAGTTCCCTGTGAGCTGAAAACAAAATTTACTCATTCTGGGCTGTATGTAATCAAATGCTAATGAGGTGTGAAAGATTTTCATTTTGCCACTGTTAAAAAAAGTCGTTTTTAGATATCTGAAGTATTTTTCATTCTAATTTGGAAAAACAAAATAAGACGAAAAATACGACTTTTTTTTCAAATTACGGCGCAACGATTTCCTTATTTTAAATTTTTACGGCTTATGTCTGAATTTCTCTCTAAGCTTTTCTTATACCTGTAATAAATTAGAGAAATTTATGTATTCCATCTTCTCAACTATTCATCTGTAGTAGTGGTTGTACCAGTCCCTATTATCAGCTATTTTTTTTTTAGAAGGCAGGATGTAAGTTACATCCTGCACAGTAAAAAATTTATCTGCACACACTGCAGATGGTCGCTGGTGATTAAAACAAGCTAAATCATAGACAAAACCACGTCTCATAGTCAACGAATCTCGTACATTGTTGTTGTCCTCCCCATCCCTACGTGGAACTAAAGTACCTAATTCAAACATTTATATTCTTCAACGACCATCACTGCAAACCCCTCAAAACCGTTTCCTCGTTCGGCCGCCGTCTCATTGTCAATTATTTATCTGCAGTCCGGACCGCCACACGTATATTCTGCAGAATAATAATATTATAAACACCGGAAGTCACCATTTTTCTGAACCTACATAATTCTTGAACCTATTCTATCACTGTCCTCTCACCTAATACTCAGAAAAAAATATTTGCATCGAGTATCCAGCGTTCTCGTCTGCCATCAAATTATTTATCTGTTTATCTAAAAGAACATATCTCGACATGACCAAACCGCGGGTTCTGTAACAGAAACTTGCAATTTCGGTGTTCCCATTTATATCTTTCATGGTGTATAGGGTTGAGATAATAAAGGACCTGCTCAAATCAACCAATGTTTTTGTCGACAACATCAAAATTACAAAAGCTATAAATATTGTTTTTAATCACAAAGGTAGCCTATGCAAATACGTGCCTACAATAATTGATTTCTAGATTTCACCCCGAATATTTTTAATATGGGCGTGAAAAGGGATGAAAGTTTCATGAAGCAAAATTGTTTCGTAAAATATAGAAAATTAGTGAGATAAACAAAATCCACGTAAGAGTCGGAATGTAAACGTGGGGACGCGTTGCAAAAACACATATTTCTTAAATAGTTTAAAACTATGGGTTTTATAATCGCCGGAATATAAGTATAATATACCCACCCACACATATTATGCATGGTAGAAAAATAAAAAAGCCCATTACGGGGTTTGCCATCAGCCACTACGTGATTTCGTTCGATTTTCAAATCGGCAAGACAATATTACACCGATTACACATTATTACACCGGGGCACGTGTGTTTTATTTTAAGTAAATTATTATTATTATTTTTTTTTTTTTCAATACGGACGATAAAATAAAGGTAATCGCGCGCAACGAGTACGTATATAGAGTAATAATTTTTTGTTGTGCACACGCTAAATATCACCATAATTCGTTGGCATGGCGTTGGTGGCGTGCAGTCGGCAAATGTACCGCGAAAATATTTACAAATGGTGCGTGACGAAAGTTCGCATAATAATAATAATTTTAGTGTTTACGAATAAAACGCGAGAAAAAAACCACCACATTATATACTTAAATTTATTGTCCGTATACCTATATGACGATTAATGTGCCGCTATAACGCAGAAAAGTCATATACCGCGAAGATAATTATTTTAAGAGGGGCCGTATTTAATCGATTACGTATTATATATTAAACGATTATCTCGAAATTAAAAAAAAAAGAAAAAAAAGCTGTCCTACGATAATGGGGATGGGTGCTGCCACTGTTATTGGTGGTTTATCTTAATGTATATCTGTAAGCAGCGATTAACCATTGCTAACGAAAAACGATTCTGATCCGAGTTCGGTTGATAGTGTTACTTTGTCAAAAATGTAGGTATATATAATCAATGATCAAGTAGAATATCCTATTAATTTTTAATGACAAAATAATTTACAACTGTTTGCGTTGTTTACGCATTTATACCTCAAACGCAGATAAAAAAAAAATTATACAATTGTTTTCAAATTAAAAAAAAAGAAAAGAATTTCAAACAATTATATACGTATAACTCGACAAACGTCGGAATTTTTTGAAAATCAAACCCCGTCTAGAAAATACCGATTTAAGAATTCGGTCTCTACGATTGTCTTTATGACAGTGTTACATTAAACAAAAGAGAGAAAAAAAAGACCTACTTTGAATCTTTTATAAGATAATATAAACACTGCGACAGTTTTGGATATTATCAAACGAGTCACGCTGTGTACGCCCAAATCGTTGACGTTATCTTACGATACCTATACAGTATACATATTCTCGTATATACGTATACTATAAAACGTTGTTAGTATACACCGTATATAATATATTTTATGCCGTGACACTTAATGCGCTGGAGTTGCCAAATCGTTCTAAACAAGACCGTATATACACTTACTATTTACAGTGTTGTTACAGTTGTAGTGTTCTTATCCCCCGTCCCCGTCCAAATCCCCGAATACAGTTCTAAATATTGTAAAATCCCAAATTTAAGACGGGCGCGCGGCATGCACGAGAGTAAAAAAAAAAAAAAAAAATCGATATTTAATTTCGTCGCGAATACTGCACTCACTATACAGCTGTTTCGCAGGGCTTTCGTTTCCAGGCTTTTGACGGGCGCTCTCTCAAACGACTGCTGTCTGCGCAGTGCGTTTAAATTCCAATAAATGTTTGATCGGGACGCACGGAGCTTATTTCGGATCAGCAGCCGTTTTGTTCTCACGACATGTTATACAATAAATATATTAAAAACAAAGCATATAAAAAAAAAAAAAAAAAAACAACACAACATGGCACTCAACTTTTCATGT
>CABPRJ010000491.1:1037643-1163059 GCA_902439185.1 Cinara cedri | reverse complement strand
CCCAAATTTAAGACGGGCGCGCGGCATGCACGAGAGTAAAAAAAAAAAAAAAAAAAAAAAAACAATAGCCGTTTTTGTAAAACCAATATATTCGAATACCATTGCGTTTCGTTTGAAATCAAATAATATAGAAGTGTATAGGTATACATTCAAAATGAAAAATAAATTATAAAAAAAATACAATTATTGAGAAAGCCGGATATACGGGCGATCTAATTTTGATCTCTTTCCGCAATATATATATCTGTATATGCAACAATAAGTTATTTCTAATGAAAAAAGTTCTGAGCGAAATTCGATTAAATAAGTAATGCAATTCGATTTTTACGATTTTCTTAAAAATTCGAATTTTAAACGATTTTATATATATATATAAAAAAAAAAAAAAACAACACAACATGGCACTCAACTTTTCATGTACTATGAACTTCTTATGTTTAACTATACCGATTTTATTAACATAAAACTAAAGAAAAGCGAACAAATTTGAAATAGCTCAGAAGTTCCAAGCAAAATTTGAAAATCGTACCGCTTTAAAAAGGGCTTATATAATTAGAATCAAGTGCGCCCACAGGAAGGTGGGTTTTCAGAAAATCATGCTACACTTGAAAATCCGAGGTGGATCTCTAGTAAAAAAGTGCAGGCACCAAATAAAGCACACATCGTAGTTCAATCAATGTATTCCTCGTCGCGCATGTCCTTAAAGTCAGTGAAGCAAAGTTACACACCGAAACACGCCTCTTATTATTATTACTATCCCAAAATATTAATCGCCAATTAATCGCGAATTATTGTTATCGCTCAGACTCTAAAATTGTTTTTTCGTTGTTGCTGCTTTCATGTGTTCTATTTGTATTTTGAAATTACAACGAAAGGCTGTCGTATCTTGTTGTTCTCTTTTTTATAAATCGACAAAAGAACGACGTTAAGCCGTTTATCCTACAGTATATTATATATTGTATACATAATTATATATATTACATATTCGTACTTTTTATCTCTTTAGTATTTTAGGTATTTCGGGCTTAAGGGATCAATGGTCTGAGTGTCTTTGTTCGCGGAAATTCGGTTTACGGCTTAAACAGAGTGTCAAAATTACGCGTCTTCGTGTACCGTCGGAATAATTCGGATGACCACCAATATGCACTAACATTGTATCTATGGCGATGATACCGTTGTCAACGGATTGTTCTGTTATTATTGCATTATTAGTATCCGTGTCAATAAAACAGAATGATCTTTTCGTTTTTGCACATTTTTTTTTTTTTTTTTTATTATTCCTGTCGGTTAATTGCCATTTCGACGCTTCCGGTACATTTTGCAATTCGATTTTAATGTTCCCTGAAGAAGACGCGTTACCATCACTCACCGTAAGTTTATCGCGCGCATAAACATTGAACTGTCTATCGGTTATAGATATTTATTATTTTACTTTTTAGAAACAAAATCACACGTTCGACAAACGTGTAATGCAAATCAATAGATTTGCGTACACGCGACTCGTCAAACTCCACCCGAGGGCACCGGGTACACAATTAAGCAATAGATGGGTACAATACGCGGGCCGAGCGAGTGCGATAGTGTCAACGGGAGACCGGTCGCGTTTTATGTGGTTTTTCGTACACCTTTGCAACGGCGCGCCGAACGAAAATGCAATAACTCGCGGACCGCGTGCCGAGAAAAACGGCGAGCTATTCGCTGATTGTTTTCGCTCGGAAAATTCGCGAAATAAAACACGTAGGTAAGACATAATGTACACCAGCTTCCTAGATGTATTTACCCGTAGAGAAAACGCACGCCGCCGGTACGGAATTCGCTCACGTAATCGGTCCGAAATTTTTACTTTGGGGATTTTGATTTGATGTCTTACCGCAGGAAACGCGAACGCACACGTTTTCGTGCCCGCAGGTTCACAAGAGAAGACGATAATAACAATAATAATAATAACAATAATGTAACGTTACGCGCACCTGTACAATTCGACGGTGCGCCCAGAGAAAATCCTAATGAAAAACCCGTCCGACCATTAAACCGCGTTATTAGAACGTTTCGAGTTTATCTTTTTCAAATTCGTCGATAGCGTTCTCGTGATAACGTAGGCGATTATTTTTTATTCTTTTTACCGGAAATCTCACTCAATTATCACGAGTTTAGCATTTTTTTGAAAATTAAATTTTTTCCAGTAGACGTATTGAGGAGGCCGTTTTTCGATTTCCTTGTAGGTTTCCCAATAATTTGGGATAACTGGGGAAAAACATTGATAAAATCGAGAAAACCTACTGCAAAAACGGATTCGTTATTGTATAGAATTTGATTTGATTTTTTTTTTTCAAATTGGCTTTTAAACGCAGTAAAATCCTCAAACCATTCTGGTGATTTTCAAATTACTTATAGGCGCTTAATATTTTATCTCACTTAAAGAAAACGTACTAAAAATACCGAGACCCTTGGGGGAAAAAAAAAAATTAAAAAAAGCCGATTCTGAATCGTGCGCTCGAAAAATTATAATCAACTCACAAAATCACGCGAATAAATTAATAAATTACGATATCGTGTTTGAAATTTATGCACAAGCAAAAATGTTAATAATATTTTTCTATAATTCGAACGCATACTTTTTTTTTAAATTTTTTTTTTTCGCATTAATTTAGATTTTATGTACACATCACGCGAACGTAAAATTTAAGTATTCGATTTTCTGTTAAGCGCGGCGGGGGTGCTTGACCTCTTTAAAAATTACGACGCGGTCACTCACAACGGGCGTAATCCATTGCTTTTAAAAATATATTGTGCTATATTAATGTAGGGGTTTCATGGAAATCGTATAAACCGATCAATAAACTCGTGCGTTATATGCGTTTTGGTGAATATTTTATAAGAGAATAACCAATTTTTTTCATATATGATTGTGGATTATAAGTGATATTCTTTGATATAGAGAGTAGCGAGGAATCGATAGGTTTTACTACAATAACTTTTCTTGATATTTTTCAAAACATTTTCGCCAATTTTGGATTTATTTATAGGCGTTTGACATTTTCGAGTTTTTTTTAGTTTTGTGCCACCAGCAGTGTTGTCTCCTTTTTTTTTTAGTCTGGTAAGGGGTTAATTCGGTTTGAAATAATCATTTCCTTTTGACCCGAAATATACACTAAATACTTTTATATTAACACTTTATAGATGCGGTGATAGAATTTTTTTTAAATATTTCGGAGTATATTGAGTTATTACGCTTATTATCAATAGTTATACCTGTTTGAAATGGACGAGGATATTTTTCAATCGATTTAATGTGAATAACAATCTCTCGATCCCCCCTCCTGAGAAATTCTCGCAAATTGCGTACAAGGTTCATCGTTATAGGTATTGGTTTGCGGTGAAAAAAAAAAGGCCATGCCAAATAATCAGTCTTGATTTTAATAAATAGGTACTTACGTTTACCGCGGATCGGCACGAAAATAATGTATATAATTGCAATATTATTGTTGTTATTACGTCATTGTTATTCCGATGTTATATAAGGGAATGTTGTAGTACCCGCACACACACACACACACACATACACACATAAATGAAAAAATCGTTTAGTATGCGTCGCGCGGAGACGCTTTTTTCATTAAAACTATAGACATCTTGGGCAGAGGATGAGATCGAATTAATTTGATTTCGAAAACGTGTCGACGAACGTGCGCGTCCATTTTTTTTTTTTCGTAATATTCAAAAACAACCCAAAATAAAATACAGTCGCACAGTATGACGTATTCACGATTGTCAGTGTATTTACCTATAGAATATTATTATGAAATTATTATACAAAACAAAACCACTGGTAACAACAATTGGACAAATGGTATTGTATCCAGACCGTTTTTTGGTTATAATTTCAGGGAAATTCCCTAACACAGAGGCATATTCTGAAAGGGGAGGGGGGAGGCAATAAATAAATAATATGCACGATAATTAAATAACGATTTCAGACCTGAAAGTCGACAGGCATATCGAGTGTTTTCAAAAATGTCAACTTTAATATTTTTAATGCCTATATTTAATTAATATCTACAAATCGTTGGTAATCAAATGATTATGGTGGTATTTGTTGGATTTTAAAATGAAATACCTTATTTACTTACAACTTACATAGTATATCTGTACATTCAACTAAATATTTATCAAGAGACCACGATTAAAACAATATTATATTTCATAACACTAAATCATTAATAACGTTACAATCATCCAAAACAGGTATAATATATCTATCTTGTGTAGCCTATTCAAAATTATCCTATTCTTTGTAAAATCATAAACATACATTTTAAACTACCTGTTTGCCCAAAATACAAACAGTATAGGTACTATAGTAATCGTGCAGGACCATTAAATAATAGACCGCTACGCAAATCGTAGATCGTCAAATGGTGGACTGTGCATTCATATCATTTATTTGGTATCTCTAGATAGTTAACTTCAAACATGTACCAGAATTCGTCCCGGACTTTTGAAATATCTATTGTTGAAATTCATTGTACAATTCGAAAAAAAGGTAATTCTTCGAGTGTAGATTTTTCATAAAGATTTGCACAGTCTAGGTAAGTCAGCCAAGGTTTGTTTTCATCGTAATCATTATTTTCGACATTAGGAATATTGGCTTTGAAACATTGACGTACCTTTTTTTTTAAAAAAAAAAGACAAATTCCCCGTCGTATATCTTGTTCCAACATTAATTGCATTTTATAATCACATCATTTATCCAAATTGATTTTAATATACGTAAACGTGTAATCAAAAACTACAATTTGGGAGTAATCGTAAAATGAAAAGCGTCTAGTTTAAATATTTTTAATCAAAAGTCGTGTGAATTTTCGAATACGTCAGTAAGAATGCAAACATCAGTGGATCAAAGGCACTTGATGAAAACATTTTCGTATTTTTTTCTAAATCGGGTTTGGCCTTGAGACGAGTTTTCGCCAGATAATCAGCCATAAAATGTATCAATTTATTTTTTTTTTAACAATGTAAAATTTGCTATATTGTTTCACCACAATTTACCACTCTACGAGATCTGTTGTATGGAAAACGGCAAGCGTTGTGAGATCCATGCATTGCGTTTATGTTACTTTATGTACATTATTCACCATTTTAATCAAACATTATGGCGTCTTTTTTGACCGGATCTCGAACGGTGATTTTCATGAAAATATGTGTGTTTGGTCTGATAATAATTTTGTATTACGTGTATACTCTGTTCGTTGCGTTTCTTGCATCTCGTGAGTACCGTATCGTTTAACGAGAGCAGCAACATTGCACCGTGTGTTCATCAGTTGTATACCCACTTAACGAGATTTGATATTAATATTTTATAATTTGGATTACAATGCCGGCGGTGTGCAATAATATACGCCGCAGCGCATAAAATAAAATCCAACGCTCGGCCGTATCTACGTATACTCGTATCGTAAATAAATAGGTAACATTAATATTTGTGATTATTACTTTTTTTAATTTTACTCGGATTTTTGAAGGAAACTCGTGGTCCGATCAACATGATGTTTTGAATGAGCTCATAGTTTCGATGACAATGCAATAAACAATAATTATATTTTCCGTTTTGAAAAATGGTAGGAAATGGTTTTCACACCCTATGGCTATTGAGAACAATTTTAAAATATCTAAAAACACCTCATAAAATGTTTGTTCGTATATCCTCCACTATATAGGAAGCGAGGTTTTCTATTTTTCCGTAGGAGTGAAAATTTATATTCTAATAAAACACATTACATTAATGACAAACATCTATATTAAGTTTAAGTATATTGCGAGTATAGTACTTAATATACTTATAATATTTACTGACGTCTTTGTATATTTCACGTATCTAGGTAATTTTATTTGTAATATTACTATCTTCTTCTATTCGCCTTCATCCCAACTATTTGGGATCGGGATTTGTAATATTTCTATCAGTTAGAAAAACTTTGAATTATTCTAATTGTTTGTTTTAAAATACATTTACATTTTTATTATTTAATCGTTTAATTTATAGGTATCAAATTATTTTCTTTTGGCAGAGTATTACTAGTTTTTTTAATAAGTTTAGCATTTTTAAAGGATTAGTTGCTTTTTCTAAGAAATTTCTTATGCCTCTCTTTTTCCCATGAAAAATAATAAATGGCCACTTGAACCAAGATAACAAATGGTAATTATGCCAACGTTTTTTATGTACCTGTAGAGCGTAATTTATTCTACAGTATGTGTATATTTTCCGAATTACTATATCTGCAGGTTTGAACTTTTTATAATTTTCTTCGGTGAGGATCCGCGTTTATTTTTACTCAAAGATTTATTTTTTTTTTAAAGTTTCGATACATTCGTCACCGCTATACGGTTCAACGGTTTCGTATTTAACAAAAGTATGACACTAAAAAAAAAAAAACAATTTAAAAACAAATAAACACTTGCAAACTGTACTGTATTTTCGAAAGTCGGGGAAGTTAAAATATTTAAAATTAAAATGAATAATCCTAGAATAATCCTGTAGTCTTTTCACATTCTCGATTCGTTTTATTTTTAAAATACTTTACAATTGATAGCTAACTGATAAAAACCGATAATAACAGTATATGTATACTTATATAATATATCGTGTTAGGCGTTCTAAAACTCTATACGAAGTATAATGCCTGTAACAATATTCATGTTGACCGATTTCACTTATGATAAACGGTAATAGAGGTCTTATGCAGCACCTGAGGGAAAATCCGCTTGTGATCGTAGTTTAAAAAGTGCAATACGTTATAATGGGTCGACTACGAGTTTTCAAAACTTTTACATAAACATCAACAATACGTATACATTTTCATACTTTACCCATAATTTATTTGTCTGCGAATAAGACGCATAATACGGCCGAGTTAAAAATATAACATAGTTTACTTATATTGAGTGCTGGGACATGGGTTATTTAAATAATTCAATTTCAGCTTGTGGAAAATATTTTATCGGATCAACGATGATGTTTATATTATACTGAAACTTCGAGTAAACGTTAAAAACAGTGTACTATTTTTTGTTTATATATTGATTTCAGTTATGAGCTATCTTTATTTTTTCTCAGTAGTCTTTTGCAGTGCTTAGGTGTACGGACGGTAGATGGGTACCCATTTGTATAAGTGAATCGGCGAAACTTTCATAACTTACTGACAGGAGGCATACTACATTATCAGGATAGTTTACGGAGCACATTTAAATAGTTAAATAGCAGACACAGAAATTGTTAAATAATTTAAATCAATATAAAACATGCATAGCTACTCATCAAATAGAATATATATACATCGTATATGACACAACTTTATACGTTTATAGTAAGTAAATGGCATTTAATACAACGGACACGTTATTTAGCTGATAACAGTATTTTTATACACTGTTGATACGGCATACCTTTCTAAAAATTTGTTTGCATAAGTTATCTATACTCCGGGGAGTTTTATACAACACACACGACAACCGAACGACCTAAAACGCACCTACTGCTAAACTATCGTTATAACTAGTAACATTTTTCGAACATCAATATTTTTTGTAGCTTTACTATCTACAGTTGAAAGTTGACACATTATTAAAAATAATCGAGGTACACATTTTCAACAATTTACTATCACTGTATATTTAATTTAGATAATCAACCACCCAATACAACAGCACGCTATGTTCTATTCAAATAAAAAGTATACATACATCAATCATAAATAATAAATAGGAAATGTGTAGAAAGAGAGAAATATTGAAATCATATACAGTGAATTCCGGGTAATGTGGCCACCGGTTGATATGGACTGCCACCTATTATGGCCTAAATCGTCTAGTCCCAACCACAATGTAAACAAAAATCCCATAATATGGACATTCGGTTGG
This sequence comes from Cinara cedri, assembly GCA_902439185.1. NCBI lineage: Eukaryota > Metazoa > Arthropoda > Insecta > Hemiptera > Aphididae > Cinara > Cinara cedri. Next base: position 1,155,142 of record CABPRJ010000491.1, on the reverse strand, counting down.
GTTTATATGGGCAAGTTAGCTGCACAACTGTGTTGAATTGTTCCGCACATTGTAATTTTTCTAATTTTGTTAGTCCACAACGCAAATTGAATGAGAAATTTTTACTTGTTCAAAACTTTAATGAGGTTGGATTCGATAAAAAAAAAAAACAATGGATTACCTGGATGCTGATCTACCAGTTAAAGCTAAAGAGGCTAAAAAAAGCATTGATTAGTCGCAGAAGTTCTTCATACAAGATGGTAACGAAAATAGTCTGTCTGACAAGCATAAAGTGTATATCCATTTTGTCAATTAGATTTACACTAAGCAGTTTAGACAACGAGGAATTACGTTTTTTACACCTTCCACACCCAAATTATAATTTTATTTATTATTTTCTTGTATTTTTATTTATGTGTTAATTTAATTTTAGATTCTGAGTGGAGCGAAAAAGCTTATAATTTTACAAAGATATTTATCTTTATCTTATTTTATCTTTATCTATTTTTTTATATGTAGCATATTTCTAAAAGAAAATTGGCGTGAGAAGATTCTTAGAGAGGGCCATTTTTCGATTTTCTAAAGAGTTTTTTCAGCAAATGTGAAAAACAGGTGTAAAACACAGAAAACCGGGAAAATTGTAGGAAAACTAGGACAACATTAAACAAATATTATTAAAAAAAAATAAGAATATTTAACTATTTTACTATAAAATGATATGTATATATTGTTGGCAAAGCATTACTATCAACTGAACTACGCACAGAATCGATTTTTCGTAAACAATATTTTATTGTTGCTTACAGATATACATTAAATTGTCTATCACAATGGCTGCACCCCTTTTCGTTATCCTAGGATGTCATTATTTTTTACAATTTTATGGCACCTTTGCGGAATAAAAATATGTCAACAAAAAGATATCATTTATTCGTTTTTTTGAACTTCGGTACCAACTTACTTTAATGAAATACACTAAAATCTATACTATTTATCTAAACTATATTCTTCTATAAATTGATTCTTTTTTTGTTGCCATAGGTATGGTGAGAACCTGATTTTTATAGCGTATAATTTAAAATTTGCTATTTATTTTCTCATTTCGAGTCTATAAATAATAAATAAACCAGATACAAAAATTCAAATGGAATCGGTAAAAAGTTTTATAAACCTTATAAATACAATTACAATCAAATAAAAATATAATAATAACCATTGTTGTTATATAATAACGAATACAACTTTTAAAAACGTTTCAGGTGATTATTGCCGAGTATACCGAAGTGAAGAAATAATGGTGGAAGGTTCCTAATGTGTCATAAAGGTCATGGTTTATCATGGTGATTATTTGATGGTTTTCATGTACTCGTCTTTGAGCGTTCGTCTCAAAATCTTCCCGGCTGCGCTTTTGGGCAGTGAATCCACAAAATGCACACCGGCCGTGATCCTCTTGTACGGTGCTACTCGGCCGGCCACGAACTCCTTGACTTCATCCTCGCCAATGGCTGGAAGGTCTGTATTGAGTACGATGTATGCCAGTGGAGCTTCTCCTGTACGATCGTTCGGGACGCCGATAACGGCCGCGTCCAACACATTCGGATGAGTCCTCAGCAGTCCCTCGAGCTCGGCCGGAGGTACCTGTGGACAAAATTAATTATAAACAATTGTATCGTCTATTATATAGTTTAGGTCAAATTATAAATCTAAGCCATGTGACTGTTGACTAGTGTGTGGATATGGTTTTTAAAATGTATATAGCAGATGTGGTTTATTGGCTTCAATGGAAACCGTTCCGAATGCCTCATCGTTTGGAGATATATTGGGCGGTTTTTTTTTAAATGAATAATAATGATAATTTATTTATATATTTACGGAATTGTTCAAATCCGGAATAACCAACTATCGCGATAAAAACACCAACATAATTACACAAGTATAGTTACAAAATGATTTCACATCAAATAACATTTATTATAATATATGTATGTAAACAATACAATAATAATTTAATCTTTGCGTATCCTACCGTCCCAAATTCTCACCTACAACAGTAGCCCACTCATCGTGTGAAGTATGTCCATCTTCTTTAAATTATTTTATTATGAGTAGATTTTTAAAATAAAAATATAAAGTTATTGCATGTCATTATAAATTACTACTTTATATATTATTGTTAGTCAATTGTCTCTATCGGTATTTTAGCTGACGGTCGATTGTCCGTCTCCTGATGTGATAAATTTTGAAAATTTTCGAAATTTACTGGATGTCAGTTGATTTTAGCATAGATAGTAGATTTTTCTACTACCAGAGGGACATTTGGTAATTTTGTGTAGAATGGCAGATTGAGCAGTTCCAATAGATAAAAAAGAGCTGATACTGGTGATGGGTGAAGCCACTGTTGTAGGTGGGAAGTTGGAAAGATATAACACATAAGGTTATTTTAATTATATTAAAACTGACGACTCCGAGTACAGTTCGATAATACATAATTTGATTTCAAAGCTTATAAAAAAAAAAATATAAGTATTATTACCAAGTTTCAAGTCTCTATATGTGTTTATAACCAAATTATAGCAAAAAAATCCCAAAAGTTAAAATTCCTTTATAGCTCGAAAATGGCTTAGAAATTTTGGCAACGATACCAAAAAAAAGTAAATCAAAAGGCAAAAAAAAATATATCTTGTGATTTTTCGATTAAATCATTTTTTCTTGGAGAAATTCGTGAAATTGTATGTTTTCTTACGTTTTTTTCCCACAGTGCTTTCGTTTAAAAAAAAAATAAAATTAAAATACAATCTAGACAACTTGAGCTTTCAGAAAAATTGCTACACGTAAAAATCGGAGCAAGTTTACTAGAAAAAAATGAGTCCACACACTAGAACAAAGAAAAAAATAATAATAATAAACAGCATTGTAAAACCAATAGCTCCCTCGCTACGCTCGAAATTTAAAATAAAAGTGGAACACTGCTGTAGACATGATTTTTTCTCAAAGTCACAGTTTTAGACGAACATAAATGAATAGAAAACGATTCGGCATAAAGATTATAAAAATACCCAAAGGTTATAGATACCGAAACGATTGGAGAGAAGGGTCAAACCATATCGATCCACGTTTATGTTCACTGTGAACATATTATTATAAAGAGTTATTTTATACTTGAAATATATTATAATAGTAATAGTTGTATGTCCGTCATATATGACGGATTATAACGATTTTATATACAGTTATTCAAAAAAGCGTTATGGACAGCGGATCACAGCTCTTTAAGATATTATTTTAATGGTTTGGCAGTTTTTGAAATATTTTCTAATCGCCGCACTATTATAGTATAAAAATAACAAAAAAGATAACAAAAAATAAATTTAAATCTATAAAATGCATAATAGTATCGTCAACTAACAGATGGCCGATTAATAAAATAATCGCGGACTATTATTTTAACGAGCTTTTGGGTCGTTTTAACAATACCAGGAATTAATTTGTTTAAATTTAATTACTTAATAGGAATTTAATTTTCAATGCTTAAAATCATTTCGCAATTAACTATAAATAAAATATAATTTTCCAAATTTAAAAGAAATTTGTTTTATACGTTTTTTATTTCAAACAAACACATTACAAATAATTATATTTGGCAATTATTGTTAAGTTTTTTTGAAGAAAAATGTCAAGTCAGCGAATCAAAGTTGTACATACATATACATAATACATTATACATTATTTTTAGAAAACGAAAAAAAAGGTATGTAACTAAAACAAAATTATTTTCAACATTTTAAATTGAAAAAAAGAACAACAATAGGCATACTTTCCATTATTTTTTATTTCAGAACGTGTTTGCACATGCGGGAATTTATCATAATGCGTGGTAGAAACCATTTTCGTGATCAGATGTTTGTTTTATTCAAATGATTGTACAAAAAAAATAGTTGATGTCAAGAAAACCGTTAAATTTGTTTTTTCTAACTGATGTTTTCTACATAATATCATATTATGGAAGCGATATCATATTATGTTGGCGCAAACAAATATTTAGGTTTTCCAAAAAAAAAAAAAAAAATGTGAAAATTATTCTTATAAAGACAGACATATTTTGCACGACAAGTGGACCACTGCACTGTTGTAGATTAGAAGTTGGTAAGGTAGAGGGGAAATTTAATGTATATCTACTTACTTGGTATCCTTGTACTTTGATCAGCTCTTTGATACGATCTACTATGTAGAAGTCTTTGTTTTCATTATAGTAACCGATATCGCCTGTTGTTAGCCAGCCTTCCGGGCTTAAAGTCTCGGCTGTCGCTTTGGGATTGTTAAGGTAGCCAATCATCACCTATGTAATGGAAATATAATATTTGTATTTTTATCTTTACTGGATATTTATATTGTATGCATACAAGTGTATCAGTTGTTTATTCATGAAAGAGGGAGATAGAGGAGACATTTCGTCTCCTCTTGACCGTTTTTAGTATCTATTATTTATAAGTCTATATATTTTTTAAATCAAATTTTTCCACTTAGTAAGAAAAATCAACAATTTATTAAGTTTTACCTACATATTATAATTAATATACCAGAAAAACATAAACATGCACATATTTTTTTTATGTAAATGTGTAAATTATGAAACCTATCTAAAACATTATGATATGAAAGCGGTTAGTTGATTAAAGAAATGTAACAATAAGGTAATAAATTAAATAATTACCTATACCTATAGTTAGGTACATAATTTCAAAGATAATTTGAAGGCGGATTAAATTATAAACTGCTTATAAAAATACATAAATCATTACAAATTGATTTTTTTCTACAAATTATACATAATTACACATAATGCACATTATAATTTCCAAATTCGTTATCTTCCTCCTAAGTGATCTTACTCATTAATATGCCTACCTATATTACCTATATAGGTATAAGGAGTATTTCACGAAAATATTATGATCATTGCGATATCATGAAAAGTATTAACTTTTTTTTTGATATTTTAGGAAACAAGTAGCTTTAGAATTTTACATTGCCATTATTTTTTGTCATCTTTATTTTTGGGATGACCCAACTACCTATTGCATCTCACACCAAAGTCCTTGCTAATACTTCGTCTTTTATGGAATTTTTTATATAGGTTGCCATTTGAAGTCAAAAGTAGGTAGTCGGTTTATCCCTAAAATTAATAGTAATGTAACATTTAATAGCTACTTTTTTCTTAAATTGAACAAAAAATACAAAATACAAATGAACTTAATACTTTCCAATATGTCATAATGGTCATATATTCATAGAACACTCTGTATAAACACTGACTTGCGGTCCTTTGACTTGAATTTCTCCAACTTCGCCGGGACCGAGTTCTTTCGTCGAGTCTATCACATCTACGACTCTTGCCAAAGTGTTGGGTAAAGGCGGACCGACCGTCAAATGATCTACACCGGTATTCCTGGACACAAATACGGCAGGCGAGGCTTCGGTCATACCATATGCTAAACAAAAAATATACATATATATTTTTTAAATGTTTACAATAATATATATTAGGTTTTCACTGGCTTTTTAACAACTCATGTGAGATAGTTGGTTTGGGTTCTACTGATTAACGAACATAATATAATATAATATAATTTTTTTTTTTTATTTAATGAAATATCGAACTGATCATCGGAGGATAATCATTAGATCGGAATAAGGATACAAAGGGGGACGTGACAGATCCATATTATATGCCGAGCTAGCCAACACATCGGCGCGCTCATTGTCCGAGATACCGATATGACCCGAAACCCATGGGTTACGGGGAACGAAACGAAGATGGCGCAGGTTTCGAGTGACTAAAGAATAAAGAGGATTTTCAAAATGATAAACATGCTTGAGAGTCAGACATTATAAGAAAATTTCCCGGAGGAAGAAGGGACTTTATGCAGGTAAGAGCTTCTAAGATGGCAAAGCTTTTTGCCGTAAATAAAGAGACGTAAGGAGATAGATTGAAAGCCGATTAGATAAGTAGATGAGGAAAAATAAAGGAGAACCCCCTTTAGAACTAAAAGAGCCATCCGTGTAAAAAAGGGTACAATACGAATGGTTATCCAGAATGTATTGGTTAAAGATATAGGTAATAATAATAATACATAATAATCGTATTATTATAATCATTAAATAAAATAATTAAAATTATATTTATTTGTTAAATAATCAGTACTTATAACAATTATAGAGTATAACCTGACGTATTCATCTGATGTGTTCAATTTTCTTAAATTATTTTACTTATTTCATAATATTATTTTGTAAACTTAATACATTATACAACGGAATTTGAAACGACTAAAAAAAATGTATTAACTTTGTTTCCTTTTAATTTTTTTAATTTCTTGTTTTGTTTTGGTTTTCTTTTACGGTTTATTGTATAAAAAGCACTCTAAATTCAATTGGACAAAAATAAAGTTTTACCTTGACAAAAACGTAAATTTTTGTTTTTGGTTCTGACGAGTATTCTTTCGGCATCTGCTTCTTTCACTGGGCCAGCGCCGTTACAAATAGTTCTTAAATTCTGAAAGTGTTCCTCGGTTACATTTTTATTTTGTCCTAGTAACAACACAACTGGAGGTACCGCGTACAATATAGTTGCCTAAAGTATACAATAACATAATAAAAATTAATTCAAAACTTCCGGTATACTAACGGAGAACAGTACATTCGTTATACCTTGTGCTCTTTCAGTACATTCAAAAAGATTTCAGATTCGAGTTTGGGCAACGACACCATTTTACATCCTCTGATCAATCCGGTCATCAGCACTACCGTAAAACCATAAATATGGTAAAAAGGTAAAATAGCAGGCAATACGTCTTGATGATTCGCTAAAAAGTAAATTAAATTTACATAACGAAGTTGTTAGTACTTCGAAATTTTGCGAAATCGTTGACGAGACGCGTTCGCAATCTATTCTATTCTAATATAATCAGGACGTGGCCGGTTTGTCGGTATACTTATGTAAGATTGTAGCATATATATACAACTATATAGGTATAGTTGGTCAATTATTAATTAAGCTGGGTGTTGATAATTCAACACGTACGAGTTCATCAGATAAAATACGGTACGTTTTTTTTTTTTTTTTTTACTGGCAGTTTTGATTTCGAAGAAATTTGTTAATAATTAATTTGTAATTTTGTAAATATGTCAACCTAGCAACACTAATATTCATTGTTTTTAAGATATTTACTTGTATATTTTTCATGATCCATTAATTCTTTGTCAACGGGTTGAAACCCGTTTTTTGTTTGAAAACAAAAAAAAATTTTAAATTGACAAGAAAAAAATCCAGATAAACATTGCGCTATACTGCTTGGCCAATATTATAGGCAGAAAGTATATAAAGTGCTTATTGAATGATTTAGTTTATGTAACGAAAACCCATTGAGAACGAAGAACGATTTTGTTGGAAGTTTTTTAATTAATTTTAATTAAACAATTTTACTAATATTTGTACATAAATTACAATTGTCCGTGTCTTTAACAAACCTTATCATAAATTTAAACTTAAACTTAAAATGCCGACAAAATAAATAGCGGACATTTGAATTTAAAATATTTTTTAGATCGTTTTTCGATGGTTTTTAAGCCTTTAGGGTATTTAAATCGGGACCCTGGTCGATGATATTACAATCCAATTATTATTATTATACCTGTCGCTTCTTCTATGTGCCTGATTTCCGGACAGTTCATCTGAGCAATATTAGCCAAAATATTCATATGTGACAGAGTCACACCTTTGGACAATCCGGTAGTGCCGCTCGAATAAGGTATTAAAACTATGTCACTGTTAGATCTGCTGCTAGATTTCAGTATCGAAGTGTCAACGGACTGGTCGATCATTTCGTTAAAATCCCACGTGCCATTCTGCTTGGAACCGTCTAGGTTGACGCACACAATGAACTTCGATTTCTTTCCAGCGTCTTTGGCCAATTTATAAGCCTCGATAACTTTGGGTAATAGTTCAGGAACCGTCACTATTCCGGAAGCGCCAGAATCGCTCAATTGATGAGCGATTTCATCTGAAATTCCATTACAAAATAATATACATAGGCACCTTGGTTAGGTGTTATAATCTTATATATCGGTGTTGAAAAATTATTCTGTGTGTGAATTTATTTATGTATTTCTGTATTCATTTAGATATTTCAATAACCTTTTTAATTTAATATTGGAATAGGTCGCGTAAACTTAAAAAAAAAAAAAAAAACAACATAAAAACAAAAATTATGTGTGTTTAGAAAAGATGAAACATGTAAAGATGAAAAATGTACAGAAATATGTAGAAAGTAAATACAACTGCAGAAGAAAATAAACAAGACGTAGAACAGGAGTAATAATAATGCAACTACTTAAAATTAACTCTTAAAAAACAAAACAAAAGTAGAAAAAATAACGACAAAAGAAAGTGTATTTTTTTGTTTTTGTTCTTATATAAGACATGTCACAATACAGAAACTGTCCTGTTGACTTATAATTTTTCTTTGGAATTTTAAACTACCGCGGTAAAGTTTTCATAAGACATAGACGTCTAACGCTGAAATGCGCATTATACATCCATGTCTGACAAGACGACAGCGCAATTGTATAGCGATAACTAGGGCTCGGGAGTTATAGAATAATGTTCTATAAGCTCTGGATTTATAGCAGGACAACCTAGAAATCTGTTCTATACAATAGAGAGTTTAAAAATCAGATATTTAAAATGCATATTTTGAATATTTCGTCAATTTTAGAATAAAAGTGTATATATTTTATTGATTTTTCATACGTACTTACGTGTTGTATATTTGAATATTTAATTTTTTTTTAAATTTTTACCTATGTATTTTCTATTATATAATTTATATAAAATTCAATATTATTTAACGTATTTATTTAGCTATTTATTGGCATCGTGAATAAATTTTTGTTTTTTGCTAAAGAGCGTAGCGAGGGATCTATTAGTTTTTCTATGAGTGTGTCTTTTCAACAACTTGGTTGAAATCTTGGTCTAATGTATCAAGTTTACCGCCTTTTTTGAAATTAAATTTTATTTTATTTATATTATTGAGGAAGTCATTTTTTGATTTTCATAATAATTGGTAAAAACTAGGAAAAAAAGTAAAATGGAAAATGACAAATTTATGGCGTTACGATTTTATTATTTAAAACTGTTTTGCTTTATGATTTCTACAAACAAATTTTTATATTTTTTTAATCTAGTTAGTGATCGTTTTTCGATTATAACTATGTATCGCAAATGCTAACTCGAGTTTTGAATTTTTTTTTTCAACGATAACAGGAAAAAAACAAATGCATTTTAGTGCACTTGGATGATATATTATACAATATAATGACATATAGATTATTGAAAAATCAATAATATTAACCGAGCTCCGTTTTTCGTTACTGATAATTAATCTTTGCTTATAGATATACTCGTATGTACATTAAATTCGCCTCTATATCCTACTTTCCTACAACAGTGGCCCACCCGTGGTACAAAGTATTTTGTATGCATATTTTGCCAAATTTACCTCCTACTACCGAGCCCTAACGATAACACTGATAATTGAGAAAAATCGGCCTTGCCGTGGATATGGAATGAAAAACCGTAGGACTAAACAAGGCCCGAAAATAAAATATTATATAAAATTAATAATATAAATTAATATCATATAAAATTAGATTAAATAATATGGATAATACGGGATAACCGTGTAAAAAATTTAGAAACCATTTATTTAGTCTCTCACATACATATGGGGTTGCCTACTTCAAAAATACGGCATGGACTATAATAATACAGAAGTTATTAATATGGGATTTATATTTCATTCTTATCATTATTGTTGTTAGCGCATTGGATTCCATATTTTCATTATATCGACTACCGACACTCCAGGTAGTTATCACAAAAATCCACATTGAAATGCTCGCATGATTACTAAGCGATTACACGAACCATATATAGAATACATAAATTATTATATTGAGTAAAAACCTAGTCTTAATCGAAAATTGTGAAGAAGTTTGTTGCCGTGTAACGAATTTTCCCAATAAAATTGTTTAAATTGTTTAAATATATGTTATTAGTTTTCATAAACGAAGGATCATTACGTACACGGTGTGTAAATCGGATTGATCGTAGTAATGGTCAGCCCTGCTTCAATGGCACCCAACGCCGACAGCACGAATTCGGGAATATTGGGCAATAGAATCGCTATAACCTGACCCGGCGTGGCACCTCTTTTCCTGAGATTGGCCGCAAACCTCTCCGATGCTAATCTCGCCTCGTGATACGTAAATTTTCTGTTGGTAAATCCACAGACCTATAAAAATTAAACCAATAACAGTATAATTTGAATTAAATGTATATAATATTTTGTTTCACCAAGTGGATGGTCATTTGATGAAAAAATTACACGATATGAAATTTTAGTATCCATTTCGTGAAAAGATATCCACTTCATGAAATTTGTATTTATTTTACTAAATGGAAAAAAATCTGTATACGTTTCATGAACTGGATACATTTTCATCAAGTGGAAACGACATATATATATACCTAAATTAGATATCTCGCCAGGTGTTGACCGTGACGATTTAGATGAATCTTTTGTTGTTGTTGTTGTTGTTGTTGTTTTGGCCATGTAAAGCAGTTTTTTAAAAACAAACCCCTCTAAAAACCGATATCAATAAAAGAAATTTAACTCAACGTGTATCTCCGTTTTCATCCCCGCTCCTATCACAGGAAACCACTATATTATGCTTCCTCGATGTTCGTTTAAACTTATTTTGTTTTACGGTGAAAATTTAGTTTCTTAACTAAATTTCCGAAAAGTATTGCCTCCGTAAAACAGTTTTTAGTAATCATTTTAGTTGGTTTCGAGATTAAGCAATAAATAGTCGTGAAGTGAATAATTGAAAATGAATTTAAATATTTTTAAAATCGATTTTTTTCAAACGCCGACAATTTGCCTAAACGAAACCCGTTAAGGGGCATAATGTGCATACAGGAGTTGGAACGACGCGAATATATTATACGAGTTTTATTAATACTTAACACGCACGTTTGCGATATATTCACTCTGTGTTGTATCTCATTCGTTATTTACCGTATAATTCAACTAGTTTGGATCATACAGAAGCTGTAGAAGCTATGTACAGAAGGTACATAGTTACTTGAGGTAATACAATGTTAATTGTTGAAAAAAAAAAAAAAAAACGAGAAATAAAAGAATGGTGTCTATACAACAGTCATCATTATTACATGAACTCATAAAATAAATAATAATTATTCATAAACATAAATCAAATTAAATTTATTGAATCGTTATAATATATAAACACGTATATCACGTTATTAGAGCCCTGCACCGACAGGCGTTGAAACTTATTCTTGATTTATTTTATTATTATTATTTTTTAACTATACTTCATTATAGGCGATTAAACGTTGATACTTTTCTTTATGGCATAAATAATTTTAATTAAAAAAAAATCGAATCGTCGATATTAATATGTATGTGTCGTTTTAAGTTCTCTGCGAACAATATTTATTATTGGGGATAATTGTATTATTGTGCCGATCAGATTACTCCGTGTCAATATTACACGAGTCAAAAATATTATTGTATTGAATTTAAAAAAGCATTAATTTTTTTTGTTTTAAATCTTCTCCGAAGCGAGATTATACGATCCACCTCACTCGTAAATGAAAATTGTTCAAAATGTAAATTTAGTGTAATCATTTTTTTGCACTTGTAAACAGCGTGCAATTTAAACTATTGTTTTACTAAAAACTTGTATTAATATTATAAAACAAACTGCTAGTTTAAAATGTAATTTTTTTTTTTCAATTGAGTAATAAAACGTACGAACAAAATTGTATTCAACAATTTTACTTCAAATGAGAACACTACATACAAAGTGCATGGAATACTTTCATGAATACATCAACCGAAGAAGGTGCAATTGCAAAATCAATAATAAGTACCTACCGAACCTAAGGTAGCTAACCTAAGCATAACAATTAAAATTGGTTAAAATTGAATATTGTCACGCACTTAAAAATATGTACTAATACTAAATATGTATGAAATAAAGTGATCAAATATTATAAAGATAAGTACTGTAATCAATACTGTAAATATATTCAAACCTTAAAATTGTTCTATTCCCATACAAAGTATTCAAACAAAATTAATTATAAAAAAAGAAAGGAAATATATAAATATTTAACGTTTTCGATGTCCGTTTAAAAAAATTTATTGAAAACACTATGAAGATTTAAATTTGACTTTGAAAATATTATTTTTAATTTGTTCTTCGTGTTCTTTAAGAGCAATAAAAAAAAAAAAAAAATTCAAAATAATTGCATTCAATTTTAACGGATGTTATACCGTCAGCTAATAAAGGTAAATACTACTGTATATCCCGATTTCCGGTATTTTTTCCGAATGAAATTTCTCAACAGCCTTTTTTCCTAAACCGTATATTTTCCAAAGTTCTCAGCCAAAAATAAAGCGGTTAGATTTCTAAAGACTTATACGACTCAGATATTATGTTATTAATTACTGTGTGATTACGCAGTCTTCAACTCGGATTCCATACTTGGACTCGTGCCACTGTATCGTTTTGAAAATAGTAATAAATTGTGTAATTTTAATTAACTTTCGAAACTTGAAATTCTATTAGGGGAATGTAACGTTCAAGAAAAACAGCATTCCTTCATAATGAACAAATCATTACCTATTCAGGAAAAAGGCCATGAACCGTATAGGCATCCTTTATGTAGAACAAATTGAAAAGGTGACCGGACGATATTTCTAAAGTAGATTTTCATAATATAATTATAATAATAATAATTTAAAACAAATTTAAATTTTAGGCCCGATATTGTGGCCAATTATGTATCCGTGCAGTTATTGGAAAAAATGCAATTACAACGACTAATTTAAATAATAATAATAATAATAATAGCAATAAAGTATTTTATATTTTATCAACTCGAAAATTATACGTATATAATAACACCGGAAATTTTCGACGCATGTTAATTGTGTTTGCTCGCAGAATCCTAATAACAATAATAATATTACGTTTATAATGACATAGTCGGATTTTGCCGGTACAAACGCGTAATTTATTTTTCGAGAACGTTATTACGGTAATTTCAACGAGGTCAGCGAAAAAAAAAAAAAAAAAAATACACGCACGCGATATTCGTGTTCTCTGTGTAAATATTTCAACGGGAGTATATGAGCTCGTATAACGAGAACATAATATTATAATGATTTCCACTTGTTCTCTCTATACATGTGTAATAATAATGTATACATAAGAACTAGTAGGTACGCACACATAGCTGTGGGTGAGTATAGTCGTAGTAGGTTCGTAATTAAACGAGCACGCGGCGAATGACGTCCACGGCGAGAATTACGCGGCTCTCCGATTGTGTCGAGTACATTCTATTATATACGGATATTATTATTATTCATACCGATGACGAAACCTGGCGAAATTATAATATTATAATGCACACGCTTCGACGAATATTCCAGAAATATTAATTATCTATAATTCAAAACGTCTCCCGTCCGTTATTGTTGCATTAAATAAAACATTCTACAGTATTTTATTCCATTCTTATTTTAAGGTGTCTACAGAAAAAACAAATATTAGAATGTTTGTTAACAATCACCACTCTTTCGTAAAATGTCATCGAATAGTCAAAGAAATTTTTGGCGTTTCACACCACATAACACAATTTCGCATTGCGTATTTCTACGGTTATGCCGTAGTTTTTGGATATTAAGGGCGTATTTTAAGAACTGTGTACATTTTAAAAACATATTTAACATTATTATTATTTTTTTTTTTTCAAGCATATTTAACGGACATGTTTTAGATTCTGAGCGAAGCGAAGAATGTATTGTTTTAAAATAACGTTTATCTTTTTTATATATATATATATATATATATTGTGTACAAAATTTCTCCTACATATTTTGCTCCAGTCAAAACATAACAAAAAAACTGTTTTGTTGCATTTTGGCTATAATAGTGGGTATTTTAAATTTAAAGTAAGGTCGTCACCGGTAACCGTTTTTATTTATTTTCTTTATTTTTAGGATTTTATTATTTTAATCTTTTTATTTATTCTTTTTTTTTTTCTTAGCACTCGTTGTTTTCGTGAAAACGCATATTGTTGAAAAAACAATATTATTGACCTAGCGTTGCTCAGAATCGTTTTGCGTTAGCAAGTTAGCAATGATTAACTGTTGCGTACGGATATAAATTGAATTCCCCTCTATATCGTACCTTTCCGACTTCTCACATACAACAGTGGCCCACCCGTGGTGCGAAGTATGTCCGTTCGTTTGTGTATTTTTATTGCATAACTGCATATATGTTTAAAGATTTTAGGGCATATTAACACATCTATCTTACTTACAACAAAGTGTTAAGAAGACGTTACACCCGCATAATATGCATAGTGACGGTTCCATAATACAAAAATGTCACAACATACCGACTTGCGTTCCGTGCGGATACAGTTGTGCTGTTGGTTTTACTCTCGATTTCGGCGAATTAACCCGAGATCAATGAACTCAATTGGAAAGTCGTTACCACATGCGTTGTATGCGTAAAAACACAAACGTACGTTTGTAAACCGGCTTTTTCTCGGTATTTCGATACTAACATTTTTAAATTGGGACATTTCTGATATTATACTCTTATATAAAATACATATGTACGCGTGTAAATATTTTGCTTTGACAAAACAATATAACGTCGAAAAAATACACACGGTAAAATGTTTACCGTTACGTGTTGATGATAAAGCTAATAAACAATATTTAAGGAATCGCATAGATGGGCGATTTAAACGATTTTCGGTATGGACAAACGGAGCGAAATATTGACATTTAGCTTTCAAACACATTTTTACAAATATAACAATTTAGTCCCATGTTATATCATCACAATACTTACTAATATTGTATTTAACGACGCGCAAATTATACATTTTGCTTCAAAAATACTAGAAAATAATGAGGTGGTTATCGTTCAAAGTATCGATTGTATAATATACTATACCGTTACAAATAGTAATACAAAATACAAATAGTACAGTATTATAATATTTATCAAAGCGTCAAAGTTATTTTTAGATATGAACCATCTACAATCGAATAGACCGAGGATTAATATAATAAATCCAGAAAGAACGTCTTATGCGAATTGCATCTACTATACTTACAATATTATCGTATTAGAACGATATCATAAAATAATGCAAAAATGGATTTTGATTTTTTTTTTTTTTTTTTTTATTTTAATCTCTGTATTTATAGGACATTTTCCTGATCGACATTTATACAAATGAAAAAATAAAAATCATATTAGATTTATATAGAAATAATATTATCTATATCATATATCTATCATATATCATAGAAATATTTTGAAATAGATTCTATCTTTAAAGGATCGTTTTTAAAAGAAGTCTTTCGTCTGATTCGCGTAAACTTGACTGAAAAAATAATAATCTCATCAGTGTTCTTACAACGTCACACTTTATTAATATTCGCATAATACGTTTTCAGTATTATAAAATCGTTTTTTAATCGAATCTTTATGTTACCTAACGTATAGTGTATTAAGCGAGGGTATTTTAAAGTACTTACAGGTGACAGCAAATAGAGAAATTGCGAGAGATCTATTCGGCATTCATTTATAGATTAATAACAATTTTATTGGCATATTTATATTATGATATTGTTGAAAAAACGCTTAAAAGCATTTTATAAATTTATTGGTTGGTTATATTGTTATCTACGATTAATTTAAACACTCGGTGTGACGTCTATTATTGTCGTCGTATATTAATAGTTTTTAATAAACCTAATATGCTAACAATACTTAATTATAACTTCGCGGCACTTATGGTACGAATCTAATATTTTATAATCGTATGGTGTAACACCGAGTATCTCTAAATACTTTAGAATGTTTTACATTTTCTCATGAAGAATAATAAATGGTGTTTACGGTTCGGTGCACTAAAACCGAGTATAATATCTGTCCGTTAGATAAGATAATGTCGTACAAGTAAAGATGTCCGGAATACACAGTTCGATGCAATAACCGAGTATCTACAATAGTTTATGTCTCCTGAAAAATTGTATTATATGGAGATACACGGTTCTTCAATTATAAAATTACTTATTCTATACATTTGTTGCGTACCTGTGTGATAGATTCTGAGTGAAACAGTAAATATACGTATTGGTTATACTATGATGTGTTGTGTACAACTTTTCTATCAGAAGACTTGCTCCAATTAAAACCGTCATAGGAATTTCTTGTAACATTTTTTCTAACGTTTTGTAACACTCTTGTAGTTTTCTTAATAAATGGGTAAAACTGGCAATTGTTTCTATAATTTTGCTCGATTACTAGGTTACCTCAACAACCAGGGAAAACATACAACTAATAGTACACTACTTATTCAGCATTGTTTTTCGTTACGTACCTATAAATATAAATTAAATTATACTATACATCATCTTTTACAGATTTTTTTTCAAGAACAGTATCGGTTTTTTTGCTTTTAACTGAACATTTAGCGCGGTAGTGGCTTTATCAAAGGATTTATCAAAGAGGGCGGGGGTCCAAACATAATAATTAATTTCATTGTGCAACGAAATACGCATTTTTAAGTTATATATGCCTATAATGTAATTTTCATAATAATAAAGTGAAATACCGTAACTTATTCTAACAAACAAAAAAAAAAAACTATGTTAATGATTCAAAAAAGATATATGTACATAAAAGTAATAATAATAATAATAATAACTTTATTAACCGTAACAGACACATCTCTGTATATATCGAGGAGAGCTAATCCATATAATTTCCCGAGTTTGTATTTCTATGATATGTTTTAAATCTTTGATATTACAATTTATAAACAATAAACGAAATATTAAGATCAACATATTAAATAACATGTAAATGTATCTAGGGGGAGGGAGATTCGGACCAGAAGTCCACCCCTTTGATTGCGCAAGATGTATAATTTTTATAATAACATTTTCAAGCAAAAACAAATACTATAGTTAATAATACTCGATAATCAAACCTAAAAAGTTGTCCCCCAAAAAAAGTTGTGGTTGACTTTATAAGATGTCTAATTATGAATATTTAATACAAAATATAACTGTAGTTAAAGTGAAAGTGAATAATTATTATCGACTATTGTACATTAATAAATTAACTAAAATTTCAATTTCAATTAGGATTTTGTATCATCACATGCCTATAATATTATTGAAAAACTGTTATCCATAAGTAGTGACTATAGAAAACCGATAGGTTATTGTAGCACTATAACCGCGATCTATATGAGTCTGTTACAGGCGTCGTTTCACTCCCTGATAATATATTATATTATGTAGCATAAAGTATGGGATTTACTGCAGCACAATAATAGGTAATTTACCACGCCGCAATGCGAACGTCTATGGTAAGAATTGTAGATTTGAATATTCGGAATATTAATATAACACGGACGTCAATAGCTGATCGAACACCTTTTGTGCGCATTTAACAAAACCCGGATATTAGGGGCCAAATGCGTGAGGTTATCCAATTATTCAACAACATGTTATTATCGAAAAGCGCGGACTAAGCATATCTAGCTGGAGGGGTCCAGGGTATATATACCGGCCGCCGAAAACACCTTTTCAGACAAGTCTTAACACCGTTAACTACGAGCATCCTCAGGTCAGTAGGTATTTTAAAATATTCAATTAAAAGTATTTGAATATTTATCACAAAAAATTATACTTACACAAAATCAACGTATTCAATATTTTTGACTTCGGTTATAAGTTACTTGTACTTAAGTTTAAAAAAACGCCCGCAACAAGTTAATTGAGTGTAGTGTATTGTATGAGTAATTTATAGTATCTGATAAAATAATTGAAAAAAAAAAAGAAATTTTTTAAATCAACTCCCTTCCGTAGAAATCATTAGTATTATGCACACACGTGCAATTTATTTTTACCTTTTCTTTCCTTCCTTTTATTAGAACAAATAATGCATAAATGATATTCTGTAAACTCCGTGACCGTGCGGATTATCAAATAGTGTATGACGTATATGTTGTGTATGTATAGCTACGTTATCTAAAGTAAAATTAAATGTATGTAAAGTTGTCCTTCCATGACCAACTAATTAGAAAATGGTATCAAAATTTTGCAATAAGGTTTTCAGAATTTGTAAATCATTTCCCAGCCAGATATAAAAAAACAAGAAAGGGGGCCAACTTTACGCAGCCCCCTTCCCTATCGTTTGGTGTGAAGAAAAAAAATCAATCGAAGAATTTACGTAGGTATTCGACGTTATTTTGATATTTTCCAGGATTTAAAAAATACACTTCGCACGAAGGATGTGCCACTGTTGTCAGCGAGAGGTTGAGAAGGAAGAACAGAAATTTAATGTGTATCTGTACGCAATAATTAATTATTTTAACGATAAATAATTCTGAGCAGAGTTCGTTTATAAATATTTTGAAAAACGGTAATATTTACGATTTGAAAATAATACATTTTGTAAATATTCCCGCCTATTCAACAGTTTTTTCCCATTTAGTATAAAACCTTCTGGAGAAATAAAAAAAAAATTACATCCTTGAAGTACTATTCCAGTTTCCAGTATAATTTCCTTTCAAAAAAAGTGCAATACTTAAAAATCGAAGCAAAATTTATAGTAAAATGTTGTTTAAAAAAAAAAAAATAATATTGTAAAACCAATACATTACTCGCTCCACTTAGAATATAAAACAAAAACTCCGAAGTTTACTAAATAATCTACCGAACATGGTCTGTACTTATGTGTACATTTAGATTTGTTGTCGTAAAAGTAAATCAAAAAGGCAACGAAAAAGGTATCTTGTAGTTTTTCGATTAAATTATTTTTTCTGGTGGAAAACGTCGTCCATTATTTTTATTAAATAATGAAATCGTGAAACTGTACGTTTTCCCACGTTTTCTCCACTTAAGTTCTTTTATTCAAAAAACGGCGTCGATAATCAAAACAGTAACCTCTCTACCATTTAGATAACTTGAACTTTCAGGAGAGTTGCTACACGTACAAATTGGAGCGAGTTTATTAGGAAAAATCGTGTTCACAAACTAGAAGAAAAAAAAGAAAAAAGAAATAAATATCATTGTAAAACCAATAGCTCTCTCGTTCGCTCAGAATCTAAAATGTAGATATGTATTTTGTTCGGATTTCAGTAATGGACCTGCATATACACGCGTATTTTGAGTATGTCAATTACATGGCATATTTAGGTTTTTTCCAAGGAGGTAAATATTGAATTTGCTAATTGTGTCATATTTTATAAGATATTGCATCGTGAACATCAGTTAAAAATAAATCAGTTAGTGTATTTTAGTATCTAATTCATAATTCAATCTACCCGAAAATAATCACTAAAATCAAATAACCGTAATCAGTATTAGTAATTATTATTAGTTTGTTTAACATTTACCTACTAATACTAAACTAACTTCCTTTGTATTATAATGTTCAGGATATAGAAAAACAAAAAATACGCATTCATGTTTTTTTGACATATTAACTAGGTACCAACACATTATTTATTTTCCTGTCTAAAAAATAACAAAAGAAAGTCATATAAATGTATGTACACTAAAAAAAAAAGGTCAAGGGGAAGGTATATCTCATCCCTAATCTCTCTCTTAAATATGCTACTACGTCCGTTTATCCGATTCTGTCGCATTTTGATATGACCGAAAAAGTTATTACTTTATTATAATGTAGGTAGGTAAATACATCTCCACTTTTCTTCTGCACCCAGCTACGTGCCGTTCAAAAGTTATCTGGGACATCGATATTCGAGACCATTTTTGATTATTCGACGTTTTTCCGAATTCACTTATGAGATCTTTGCATACACGTATTCTACAAAACCGACCATTAGGTACATCGTATTGAGATGTGATGTGAACTATACACTACAGTTTCACTGATAAACTCTTTAACTAAAATTTGTCCAAAGAAAATATACCACCAACCCTCATAAATTAATAAAAAAACTTCGAGAAACTAATAATATTATTTTAATTATCCTATTTTTGAAACAAAAAT
Organism: Cinara cedri; assembly: GCA_902439185.1. Classification (NCBI taxonomy): domain Eukaryota; kingdom Metazoa; phylum Arthropoda; class Insecta; order Hemiptera; family Aphididae; genus Cinara; species Cinara cedri. The sequence continues at coordinate 1,134,949 of CABPRJ010000491.1, read as the reverse complement.
ATAACGCGGGAGGAGACTTCGTAAAATTGTTAAAATTTTTGAGACATATTTTTTCGTTTAATTATGACGCGGTCAATACTATGCGGAACAATTATAATATATTATTATCATTTCTAATTTAAATATGAGTACATAATTTATTAAATATAAATCCATATTAACTAATGTTCAAAAATGGGTACAATAATATAAGTAGTTATACTATAAGCAATTTAAAAATTGTTTTTTTTTTTTTAAAATTCAATTAACTCTATAACTTTTCCTTTTCAAATTTTGATGTATCCTATTTTGTATCAAAGGAATTTATTGGAACATTATTTTAATTTAATTTTCTTTTTGAAGACGAAAACATTGACGGGCAATAATAATCATGTTATAACCTTAACTTCTTATGATGTCTATAATAACGTCATGATCACACATTTTCGTTCTGGCGAACTAACATAAAGTTTTCTCAAGAATAAAACTTTTGGTTTAAACAATATACGTATTGTGCAGCCACATAATCTTGCGCACGACCAGAGAGTATCGATGAAGTTCGGCAGGTTTTTGGTATAATCGCATTATTTCCAAAAACGGCGATATTCCCCGTTGGCCCACACTTCGATCTCTCTTTCTCTCTCTCTCTCTCTCTCTCTCTCTCTCTATCTTTCTCTCAACATCATAGATTTGGCAGCTTGTGGCTTTTTCTTGTGGGGGGGAAGGCACTTAAAAAGTTAAGTTTACGTACACTGAAAACCTCTGGATGTCGAAGAATTACAAAACAAAATACAATCATAAGTATCTATATACTTTTCTTTATAGGGGCATATACTTCGTGGACTTCGAGGAAGATTAAATGAAAGCCTGAAAAGTAGAAGTTTTAAGTTAGAGAGGTCACCTCGAAGAAATATTTTCAAGTTACGTTATATGTTTCGTTTTAAATTGTAATGTAATAATTATTAATGTTATATTAAAAAAAAGAAAATGTTATTTACCGAAATAATAATATTATTACGGGTACATAGCGTTTCTAATGTCAATGGGAATTTATTATATATAGGACTTGACATACTTCTGCTTGTCAGAAAATAATTCTCACGCGATACAGAAAAAAATAAATATTCGTAGAGTTTGTTGTTTTTATTGACGACTCACGCGAAATAGTCGTTATAATTGCATATTCAATAATTAATTTTCGTACGATTTATGATTTTTTTTTTTTAAAGTTATTTTTTAAAAAAAATGACTAACATAATCACGAACATTTTTTTCCATGATATTCGGTTTCTAAATCAAATTTCACCAGTAAATTTACACCCCCTCCCCCAGAAAATTTTCACTTGGGAAATTTTAGAGAAAAACAAGACGTCAAATATGAAAGGGGTCAATTTTCGTTATTACACCAGCATTATAAGTATATAATTATGATTTTTTTTATTTATTAAGAAAATTGAGAATTTATGCTGCATGCACAATAAGAAAATAATTTACAAACACGTGAATAACAAATAAGGGAGGCCATCCAGTGATAACACCCTCTCGATTACGGTTTATTCAAATTTAATATATTATAAAATTATACATTTAACATTGTATTATCACAGCTAGTAATATAGATACTATCTATAGTTAGGTTAGGTTGGGTTAACTGTAGTTGACCTATAGTTATTATCTGTGACTTACCAGCGCATCCTTGTCGGGCCATTTTTCCAAATTGCTCCACACACCTTCGTGCAGTAAACTCGACGGTATTTCCACGTCAGGAAACGGTGAATGGACCACCTTAGATTCGGTCTGCCGTCTAATCGGTTGACCCGGCACGTTAGTCAATGCGATGCATGATGTTCGCCGTAAATGTCCATGGCCCAGCAATCGACTCCATTGTTTAAGCAGCACCATACTGCAAAATATACTATTTGTATGAGAAAAAAAAATAGGATCACGACGAAATACAATCAAATTAATAAGCCTTTGCATAAATTCATATTGTTGCCAAAAACACGACATTTTGAGAATGCCGTTTTGACGAACAATGCCAAAACACCGGCAATCGATTAAAAATGCATTTCTGCGAATACCCGAGTGGCAATAATAGTAATTATAATGAATTATTATTATACGATTATTATTACGGCTATAGTTATAGTCGATCCTTGAGTTTAAATAATGAAACTTCGAGAATATTTCAAGTGTACTTTATAATATTATTGTTCGAAATTGTTGTTGAATTTATAAGTTACAAAATATAATTAGGATCCACTTTATAAACAAGAGCAATTGAGATTAATTATTAAATAAATGTATAAATACAACATTTCAAAGTCGCCGTCGTTGTCAGCCACTAGATTTTCGTTAATTTTTTCCAAATTTATAACTACCTATATTGTAAAATAATGTGAAAGTTTGGAAAAATGAGAGAACGTCCTGGCGATAAAAGTTACACTATCTTCACCGGATCATGTGTGAACAATGTGATAGTGGGTAAATATCGTAAAAGCAACTATCATGCAAAAATAATAGTTTATAGGTATTTTCGTGAGATTGTAATAACAATGGTAACTACCATTGTGCAGGGGCGAATACACGGCGGTAGTATGGGGGTTTGATAACTTACCCGTCCCCATCGCTTTTTTTAAATATCACAAAAATTTAATATCGATGTTTCCCCTTTGTTTACGTTGAATTTAATATGAAGATTGGTCCTTGGAAGGAAAAGGTTACCACCCCCACTTTCCCACTTAAGAATCACCTTTTTGATTCTTCCCTTTGAAAAAAGTCATGTATACGCAACTATATCACCCTATGATAACTCATCTACACTCGCATTTTCAAAGACGTTTCTATCGACATTCATACTACCTTGTCTTTTACTATATCATCATTGTACAGCGACAATTTCTTCAAGATATCTACCATCGCGATAGTTGAAACAAAAACAATCACGATAGTAACTATCATTGTGTGAACTGGGCCTAAAATTATTAACTGGCTTATTGAATTTTATCAAATATTTATTTGCTTTTAATAATACGAGTGTACTTTGTGAAATTATGAACTTACGCGTATTTATACTATATTATTATTATCAAAAGAAGAACGCCACGAAATTACACCCAGCAGAGTAAACTCGACGATTGAGCACGTTTTCACGACTTATATACAGTATCTACAAAACAATTATCAAAAAACATCAGACTCCCTCAACGTTTTCAAGAAATAGGATAAGGATATAAAGACGAATACAATTATTACTTGTAGGGCTGAGCGTAATAATAATTATTAAAATCCAAGGGGAAATTAATTAAAATAAACAAAAACAAAATCCGGGAATAAAATCTTGATGCACGTGTGCATAATAATATTATTATGTGTAGTAATCCATGAATATATTATTTTGCATAGTGTTGTTAATTTGTCGGGGGAGGGGGAAACTTTGATACTTTTAATTTATCTTCTTCTCCTTCTGCTCCGGCTCTTATAATTCTCTACAGAGTTTTCGCCGCCAACACTGTACTTCCCTATATTTCTCCCGATTCTGGCTTTTAATTTATAGACCAATAAAAATACAAATAAGAGAGGAAGACTCCGCGAGCGTGTTAAATCCTCGTTTCTTAGGTTTATTCGTCTCATCTAAACTATATATCATAAGTATTATGTTTCATTTTTTTCTTCTGTTTGGCTTCAGTCTTCATTAACTTATAGTCTTGTACTATTTAACACAAAACCCGCCAACAATCCACCAATTCTCTTCAATTTTCTAACATTTCTGTTAGATAAAACAATTGTATCTACGTAGTACCTACCAAATATAAACTGAAAACTAGAAAATGTAAAACGCCTGTAAATAGCTAAACTGTCGCTCAAGGTTCCAGCTACCAGCCAGGTCGGTGGACGTTAAATTTCTGCACCACAATAAGTACAACACGAGCATTCGGACTGACGGGCTTATAAACCAGGTCAAGAAGACATTGATTTTGATTAGTAATAATGTTAATTTAAGCTATTATTTTATTTTATTTAAATACGGATAAGTCCAATTACAAGGTAATTAATCAATTAACTTAACGTACTATACATACATTATCACAATTACAACACTGATAGTATAGATAGGACTTATGTAAAGAGAAAGAGGGGTCAAGGACCTTGACTCAGTCTCAGTCGATCAGGGTATACGGATCATTGGGGCATTAGGAAAGAAGTTAAAAGCAGTAAGGGGAATATGAAAGAGAACTAAAGAATGCTGAAAGAATTATGTGATGGTACTTGGTTAAATCATCGTTTTTGTATTTTAAATTACCAATGTGAGTCTTTCCTGTGTAGTATGTACTTATGTATATTGCTTATAATTTATAACATACGATAACAGTAGTGGTGAAGTATTATCGATTGTGAAATCAAATCTCTCACTACTGTTGGTTTTAACTTTGAAAAAAAAAAAGCTCAAAAATCGTCAAAATGTTTTTAAAATTTGAATACAACTAGAAAAATTCAGTAAGTTTTCTGTGAAAATTTCAAGTTTCCACAAATATTTGTAACCGAATCACAACAATTTGTGTATTGTAAATAATGAAACCGTTATTTCCGTAAACTTCCCGTTTTTTCTCGGTTCTGTCTGATTATTATGAAAAATACATAGAAAAATGAAAAAAATAAAACTTTTTTCTTGTCAATTAGATCAAAAAAGCAACAAAAAAGGTCTCTTTTCGTCATTTGATTTGAGTAAGATTTCTAGTAGAAAAGTTGTTTACAGACCGGATGAAAAAAGCACACACCGTGGTAAAACCAGTACATTCCTCATTCCGCTCAGAATCTAAAATATGATTAAACTAACGTAACAATATACATTCCCCGGGGTATACCATATACCATCGGAATTGCTATATGTAATGAATTATTAAAAAATCTGATCATGTTACATAATATTAATAAATAACTTCACTCCGTGAATTGCCTACATATTATATAATATGCACGAATGAAGTAAAATACTTAACCTATACTTCTCATTTCATATAATTTTCAGTTTTAGGAATTTTTCGATGTTTACAAAAAGTGTTATGCGAATTTTTCAGTAAAATATGTATGAGCACAAAAATTATCCACGTGTTTTTGTTTTATATTTATTATTCGTCAGGTAACAAATAATTACATAATAAACTTCTTAGGGGTAATGATGATTGTGCGTATTTTAGTCGATTCAAACCTAAAATTCAGAAAAAACTGTACAAATTGTGTTTAGCAAATTAGAATTTTGAAAAAGAATTATGATTTTTTAGATTCTAACGTTAGATTTCTATGCGTTTGAAATAGAAATGTAATTATTTTAATGGAAATTGTAAAAAAAAAATGTTCAAAAACAATACTCAAAGTATACCTGTTGCCTTTTATTTATGATAAAGAGAATTAAAATTTAAAAAAAAAAAATAATAATTTTAACGTACCCTAAATAAAGAACTTAAAGAATAATACGTTTTGAAAATAAAAATCCATCAAACACAATTCCTACAGTTTTGTCACGCTTTTCGGTCGAAAACTTCATATTCAGCGGTAAACGGCCGTACCCACCTTTTCCCCTCATATTAATATCGGACAGTAGATTAGTGGAAAAATCGTATTGTTAAGGTGGTCGTTAAAATGTAAAAATAATTTGAGAAAATGTTGAAAAACCGTCACCAATAAATAACGTATAGGGAATTATAATATTGTCCGGTTACGATTTTTCAGTCTTTTTACACGATTTACTTATCGAAAAGTCTCGATTGATTTTCAATCGTTGATTAGTGTTATTGTACGCGGAAATTCATCGTAGGTATAACTTTTGATTATGCGCGTGCATACGAGTGGAAGACTCTTCAATGCCGAAGCTCTTTAATAACCGCACTCGATAATAATATATCATCCGGCGTATTATTTTCGAAGTACCCACTGATATTTGCTTGCTTTGTCTGCGGTATAATACAAACTCTTTACAAAACTGTAACGGCTGTATAATATCGGAAAAGTGGTCTTGGGGGGGGGGAAACCTCGGCGTTTATTATCAGACTAATTAGGTGATAATTTCCTGTAGGATGAACAATTGCGGAGGGTAAACGTTATGTACACAGAGTTTACAATAGTCGTTTATAACGATATTGAATGCAGCGCTATTGCATTATGATATGTTGTCAATGCGTTCGAAATAACACCGTGCGCGAATAAAGAAATTATCGCCCACGCGCACACGTTTCTTGCGTGAATAAAATGGAGCACTTGAAAAATATAATAATAATAATAATAACAATAATATTATGATGCGCAACCGTGCAACAGTTTAAAAACAAGCGTTCGTTAATACCAACGGTGACACACACACACGGTAATATTGTTATTGCCTATTATTCTTCTGCATTACCGGGCGCACACATAATAATTATTATTTTAATGAAACGTCCATACGGAGACGCATTATCGCCGTGCTGTTAATTATCGTTGTTACGAGCCAAATGCCCCGCGCGCAATATGTTGCGCGCGGCTAAAAATACCTACTCGTATGCGTACACTTTTAATCGGCTTTCTTTCGAATCGACCCGGGCGGAAAAAGCGTATTATATTTTGACGTTAATGACGGCGTTATCCTTCGCTAATTACACTTGCGCACGGATAAATATAAAAAAAAAAAAAAAAAAAATCGTACAATTTTATTCAGTAGCGTAGAAAAATGTATTTCGGAGACGACGTTGTTTTCCTCGACCTCCACCCGCCCCCGACCGCCAACCACGCGGGAATAGCAGTAGCATAACAATACCTACGCGCGGCGCGATCGTTTGTTTTTCACGCTGTAAACGTTTCGGCAGGACGATTTTCGATTTCGGAATTCGAGTTTCGGAACGTTAAATACAGGGACACTCCCACTAACCATACGAAACCTATCTTTTCCCCGTTACTTTTGCACACTTTTTTAGACGTTTTTTTTCACTGGTCCACCGGGGCCCAATCAAAGTCGGGAGTTGTTCTATAGGCGGATTGAAGTTATGCACTTATTATGATCGAATTTAACCACGGTGTTACGGTAAGAGAGCTTTATACACCCCTGCAGACCGCCTTGATGAAGCACGGATGGTGGAATTGTATACATTCACGGTTTAACAGTATCGAAGGTGTTCTTTTCGGGGGTTTTGACTTTCAACCCCTCCCCCCGCCATTTTTTTTTTTGCGGAAATTGTTGGCTTTCAGGGGAAATAATGAGTTTTAAATATCACTGCACGCTAAGATGTAATACAACTTTTGTAACAAAACAATTTTTGATCATAACTATATAAAAACAAAAAGTAAAATATTGTAAAGGAGACAAGCTGTGGGAAAAATCAACTCGGTGATAGAGCTCTACTGCTCACGAGTATTTCTTCCCACAGATTCGAATAGACATTATATTTTATGTAATTATAACGATAATAATATACATAGGGTATTCCACGATGATCTGCTCTTAAAATAACTTTTGTTCTATTCAATATTTTTTTATGTAATCGGTATTCCTTTGCGTTTCAGTTAATATTATAAACATTTATTTTTTTTTAAACCGGGAACTTAAAATAGAAATTTTAAAATTTTACTATAATTTAAAAAAAAAAATTAAAAATAGCCATTTTATAATGTAGATTTTTAGAAAAATTTTGTTACGACGCATGAGTGAGTAAAACTTTATGAGAAAATTAAAACTTTAAATAATTGTAACTTGATAAGAAGAAAATGAATGCTTGCAAATTTCTTTCATTCATATGTAGAACAAATGGGAGTGCCATTAAACCGAAAAAATTAAACTATTCTATTGCACATAAGCGCAAAAAAAGCGATACAAATTTGAATTTTATCCAAAAATGCGAATAAGATATTTTAATAGCTACTGTCATTTATATTTATATTAAAATTATAAATCTAAATTCATCAAGTCTAAATATACTGATTGTTACTTGAATAAAACGACCACACTGTATACATAAAATAATATAATGTAGTCATCTCGCTGATCCGAATAAAATAATAATAATTTTAATTACGGTTCGTTTACATAAAATATTTACTATACGTAGTGTAAAATAATGTTTTCATCATAAACAGGACTTCCAGAATTTTGTGATGCACAGTGCAGGTGAATATATATTTTTTAATAATTATCAAAAGTTTTTGTGCTTAATAGTTAAGCGATAACAAATATTTACAATTATGTTAAGTACTTAACTAAAATTTATAAGCTTCGTTAATAAAATAATACACATACATTACTGGAGCGATAAATACACGACGTGAAATTTATAAATATTAATTCACGTCTACAAAAGAAAAAAAACCGTTTGCTTTAAAACAAGAAATTATATAAATACAATAAAATACATAGACTATTATACATATTTGGTCCTGGAAAAAAAGGCCTTGAGTCAATTTACGACATTTTTTTTATAATTTTTATTTATGTAATTATTTCCTCTTTATTTTTCTGTCTAAATTGCATACATGTCAATATTTTAGTTTACGCAGTGTATTATAGTTTATACACAAGTGTACGTATATTCAAAAATTGATTTGTTTGTATTGAAAACTAGTTCCAAAGTTGATCTAATAAGCCAAACTAACCCGAGACCCAATTTCAAAACAAAATTAAAATATTAATAAATATTTTAATTTGTTATGTATTTTAGTTTTTCGATTTCATACACCTTAAAATTGTTTTAAATGTGACGATTTAATTGAATTTAGTGAACTCTTGAGAAAAAACGAATTGGATCGTAAAATTAGTTTTTATGCGCGACCCTTTTGTTTCCCTCCTTGGTAGTCTGTACTCATACTTGAAGTGAATTGATTAGCATAATATTAAACATTGTTGACTGCACTGTAAACAACAAATAAATTATTCACTGTGTATAAAATATATGTATAGATATAAATAGCAAGTTAGACACCTAATCATTTTTAACGGTGTATATTTAAAAACACGGTTACGCACAAAGGTCAGAAATATTCAAATCATTGCGGTAAAATAATCTACAAGACACGTGATTATTATTCGTATTATTCATCTATATTATTACTACGTAGTGATCGTGTCAATAGTTTTTCGAGAGAAACCGGAGAGAGAGCTGCACAAGTTTGGTCCACAGAAGTTAGTTTATTCAGAACTTTATAATAATAACATTATTTTATGAAATTTTGATTTCGATATATTAATATATATATATATTTTTTTTTTTTTTTTTGACGCGTATTATTTTGAAAGCAAAACTAAAACATGTGACAATTTCCGTTGAAATACAAATCAAATAGTCAGGCGTTGTATCGATTCCTAGTAGGAAATATAATACGTGTTTATAAACTTTACCCCGGCGTTCCGTAATTCAATATGTGCAGCGAATTTTTATTTGCTTAAAAAAAATATTTCGATTTCCAAAAATTCACCTATCACCCAGTCCCTACATCTCTAATAATAAAATTAAAAACTCACTCGCGGGATTTCGATAGTTCTTATATTATTATGTAACCGGAGGATCACCCTTAAAAATATAAAATATATATATATATATATATTTTTTTAATATTGCATAAATGTTTACAGTCATAAAACGTAAATCAAATTTAAAAAATTTTAATACTCAAAGATTTAACACGAGAGATAATATTTTAAACACGTTAAAGTCGGATTGTTGTAATATCGTTTAAACCGTAATTGTATAAAATCGACCCGAGTAATGATATGCGCGATGGAAAAAATCCGGATTTGTTTGAGTTTGAATTCCGTTTTGCTGTAGGACTTGTACCCATCTAAATTGTATTCGAAATAATTAAAAATAACAGAGTGATAAAATAAAACAAACTCGAATCGCGCAGACCCTTAATGAAAACAACCATTAAAAGAAAAGCACGACACCACAGAACAAAATATCATCATATTCCGTATTGCAATTCGTTGCAATAAAAATTGTAAATTGCAATGTTTATTTTTTAAACTAATCAGAATTAACACGAATTGATACTGCTTAAACAATATTAACGGATAACGTTGTCAGAACGGCTCGGACTTCAATGTTTACATTAAATTAAAAATTAATACTGTACATAAGTACGTATTATTTTCTATTGACGGGAAATCGTTTTTGAACGGGCGGTTTAATTACTTGTGTATTGATTTGGTTTTGATTAAAAAAAAAAAAAAAAAAATTATCTCGATGTTATTTCGTATTCGAATTTGAATATTAGACGCGATTTTTTTTTTTTTCTTTATTGAAAACCAATACGTCATCGCCGGACGATTTGGCAATATGACGGTCGATAACCCGGCAAATCTCGCCGCGCTCGACAAAATGTGTACAGGCCCGTACGCCGGATTTTCGTTCCGGGTCCGCGTCTGAACGCTTCCGCGCGTCCGTTATACCGCACGGTCCCCGGGGCGGGCGGTAGCCGGTGCCGAGCCCGGCTGCCCGCGCATTATCGTAATATTATTATTATTATTATTGTTGTTGTTGTTGTTGTTGTTGTTGTTATTGTTATTGTTATCGGGCGTTTTGTCGTTAGACCATTTGGGTCATAGGTCGCCCCGAGTTCACGGCTAATTGAATTAACGCCGACGGCGACGACGCGCGCACGGTCGAGATTAACGCGCTCGGAACAGCGGCCGCGCCGCAGTAACGTGAGCGATAGCACCGCGGTGCGTGCGATGGTAATTTACGCGCGTGCCTATACGGGGCCGCCGGGGGGGTGAGGGGGGAGGGCCGCGAAATCGTTATCGCGACGCATTTGTCGCCATTGACGCCGGGGACGGCCGCGGAACCAAACGAACCAAACCCGCGGCACGTTTCGATTCGCGTTTACTTTCGCGCGGCGGCGCGGGGGATTTTCGCCGGTTTTCGGGCGTGTTCGCGCGCGCGAAATGGCCCGCGACGGAAACGCGAGTGTTCCGTATGTTCAACGCCGACCGTGTTGCGCATCGCGGGCACGCGACCGACGTGATTATCACGCAGGACGCATTGTTGTGTAACGCGCGGCGTACACACGCCATCGGCCGTCGGCTAACCGAACGGAAAACGCAAGCGGTGCGAATCGATTTGTCCGCCGTTACCCGAACTCTGAGCTCTGATTACCCGTTCCCCGCCACCCACGGTTCAGTCATATTTTCATTGTGTACGGTATACCCGTAATTGTTTGTGGCGTCGGCGAATGGGTGAGAGACGAATAAGAACGTTTCGTTCCTATCGAGAAAGTAATTTAAAGCACTTTTTCCTCGGACGTTGTTCATAATTATTTCATTTTAAACTGATATATTTACTCTCGAACGATCCCCGAGGAAAAAAAAGTGATTTTTATGAATGAAATCTATATTTTCTGATCTGATTTTGTTTTTTTTTTTTTGTTTTTACCGTAATATATTGTTGTGAACAACATTGTCGCTCAACATTGTAGGTATGATATCTCATTTAAATTAAAACAACTCTGGAAATCTCTACGGACGCAAACGTGTAAAAAAAAAAGGGGGGTTTTAAGAAAAACAACATATTTATATTAAAAAAAAAATCAAACCTAACCTTATTATTATTATTATTGTTTCAGGAACGCCTGCGAATTTAAAGAGTTAGTTAATATAATATATACATATATATATAGGAGAGTTCGAAATACATCAAATAATATTATATTATGATATACGATATTTGCAGCGCGTGTACTCCGAATTAGCCGTATAATACCGATCCCGGTGCAGCTAAATAATTCAATGAAGAATAATATGAATAAAGCAGCTCCCGCTATAATACCGTTAGAGTTTTGTTTACTGTACAGAATATTATAACCAATAACGAACCGAGTATAAAGACCTTTCATCGCGCTTTTCTGCAGTAGTGATAATAATATTATTATTGTGTTTCGTCGGTGAGGTGTACCTGTATAATATGATGTGTCACGGGCTAATCCTCTTAAAAAATCTACCGAATAAAAAAGATAGGAAAACTCACGAAAAACGTGTTTTCAATATAGAAATAAAGAGCATTTTTCCTTCTTTTTTTGAAAAATTTATAAAGGGAATGTTTCGTATAAAGACCGCCGGGTACGAAATGCAACGCGTCTTTATAAAACTAGTAAACTTATTATTATAATGTACATATAATAATCCAGGATACGGTACTATAAGTACTTATAATCATCGAAATGAGCACTGAAAAAATCGCGAAAATACTTGAATACAAGCACTTACAATTATTAAAATAAGCAAAAAGAAATGTGAAAAAAAAACTCAAAAATGCTATTTTTTTTAAAAAATTTGTACAGATTTGTTTGAAAATAAATCTCAAATTTTTTAAATGGTTCTGAACGGAGCTCGGTCGGTATTGCCTTTTTAACAATGTGCGTTTGCACAACAAAAACAATTTTTTAAAAAATATTAAAAGATTAAAATCATAAAAACTTAATAATAACAAAAAATTAATTAAAACGGTTGCCAATGACACCTTTAATTTTAATCTTTAAATCTACTTTAACCTAAAGAACCAGTTTTTCCTCGTTATCTTGAATATTAGTGGGAATTTCGAAAAAATGACCAACCCTCTATTACTGAATAGAGCCAAAATTCAACAAAAAAGGCCTCGTGTCATGTTTCGATTGGAGCAAGATTTCTAGGAGAAAAGTTGCATACAGACAGAAAAAATAACAAACACACATCATAGTAAAACATAGTTCCCTCGCTTCACTCAGAATCTAAAAACAGAAATTAGCTAAAACATTTAGGTTTTAAAATGTATTTCTCGTTGTAATCAAAAATAAAATCAAGTCATATCTGCTTGCGTACAAAAAAAAATCAAAAGCGTCGAACGAAATCCGGGATATTTAATATGTTCAGCTTATATATATTTCACTTGACCACAGTATTTGTCACATTTATTTTTGAATTTAAAAAATAAAATACATATATATAGCGTATGCAAATTGTTATTTTTTAGATTCTAAGCAAAAAACGGAATGTATTGGTGTTTATTATGCGAATTTTTTGTATATGTCTAATGTCTAAAAACAACATGTCTATTATAAATCCGAGTTATAATCAAAAATTGTATGAAACTCAAATGTTGAATTTTTAATTTACTAGGTGAATTAAAGTCAATTTTTTGATTATGTTTGTATTTTTTTTAATAAATGGGTAAAACAAACAATTATTTGTGTATATTTTGTTGATTTTCGGATTATCTTGACAAAAATGTGAACAAGTACGACTAATAATACTTTGCTCAGAATCGTTTTTCACTTTCAATGGCTTATCTTTGCGTACAAATATCAATGTAAATGTATTATCTCGTCCAAAATCTCGTCCCTCCTAAAACAGTGGCACATTCACCAGCAGTATCAGCCTTTTTTTATTTTTATAGATTTGTAAAATCTCAAACTCAGCTTTTAGTTTTAACGATTGTACAAACAATAAAAAAACAAAATGTATCAAATTTTTCCAAACAATTGCGGTTCTGACTAGGTATAGCTAAACGCACGGTTTTACTTAAATTAAAGTCACAGCTGATATCGGACAATAGGTTTTCAATGTACGCTGCAGAGGTAGGAGAAACCGATAATAATTTATATCGAAAGCGAACGATTTTTCTTCGCGATGTACGTATATATACACGCATTATCGTGGGGAAAATCTCTCGCAGATTTTTTTTTTTTTTTGCCACACCTTCGCCCAACGATGTAATTTATGGGATTTTCGTCCAAAATGTTGGAATAAATCCAAACGATCTTAATGCCCCGAAGCGTACAATAAGAAAACGTATAGGAATATAGGTACCTACGCAGATACCAATCGTTAAAAATCCGTCGACAAATTTCGATTAAGCCCGCCGTGTTAAGTTATTGTATTTCTATATACATATGTAGACTTTTAAGCATAATTGGTCATAAAACCGAACGACCAAATACGAACGGATATCAAATAATAATATTAGGGAAAAATATCGTGCGAAAATGCGGGTCGCGCGTAACATCGAAGTTTGCACGCCATAACATCCGGGGTCTAAAACGGATAAGACGTACTTACAATAATATATAATATTATCACGCACTATAGTTTGGGTTTTGATAAGGTTTGTTTATAGGTTACGGGTAGAGCATACATAGGGGTTGTTATTATATTTTATTCGAAATATATCGAAAACTGTATAAGTACCTACGACAAATCGGATTGCAATCGAGAAATGATTCCGACTAAACAGTTTAAACTTTACCGTTTATTATACTTGCGCACGATGCTATCACCTCGGTTAGTTAAAGCCATTTTCAAGTCATCGAGTTATTTTGAAATCCGATCCATAAAGGCAGATCAAGGGGGAGGGGAGGGATGGCGATCGACCTCCTTTTTAGTCAGACTAAACTATATTTTAGTCGTAGCTGCTTAGATAATATCTGATGATGAATCGCCTAAAGTTTTTCAAAACGGATATCGTCATCAAAACGGATATTGCCAATACTTATATAAATCATATCTTTATACATTTCGTTCCTTTTAAGTTTTACGTCACAACTTTTCACAAAAACCTAGTCTATTGACCTAGACTATAGCTAACGGCCGAAATATCTGGCGTCCCTCTTAAATCTGCCTCTGCTTTGAATTTGCCATAACAAAAATACGCCTTCCTAAACGATAACCGTTCATCGGTGCCTATTTTTTAACTACCAGATACAATAATTAGCCGTATTTTACCTCTTGTTGCCAAAGTAACACAGAAATCAACACAAATTATACAATCAATAGCCGGTTTTCCTCATTTATTAATAAAACTACACGGATAATCAAAAGGTGAAGGGGATTGCCGGAAATACACAAATTAGATAAAAAAAAAAAATTGATACAAGAGAGTTCCGATAAAGTTTTTAATCGGAGTAAACTTTCCTGTAGAATAGTTGTTTACACACACACACAACAAAACGCACATAATAGTAAAACCAATAAATTTCTCGCCACGTTCAGAATCTTGAATTTTTCGTGTCCTGTACTACTGTACTCGACTCGAGAATTCGTCAAAAGTCGAGTACTAGACTCGAATAGGCTGTTAAAATAATAATATAGTACAATAATTGGGGGGCTACGGAGTACGCATAATATTAGCGCTCGCGTATCATTATCAGTGACACCCCTAGAACACACACTGACGTCGTGCCGCGAAATTTGTTTTATATTTCACTGATGTCATACGTGCGAAATTTGTCGCGTCTATTTTTCGCGCATCATTTAGAAAATCCAAACGGTACGGTTACAAACGCGAATAACCGGCTGTTATCGTCGATCCTGTCGGACAACATTCCGTTCGTCTCCGATAATTCGGTTGCCGTGCGAATAATAACGTGCAAGTCGGTCTCGCGCCGCACCTACTGCGGGTGTAGGTTCACTGTCGGTAAACCGAACCGGGATTCGCGTAACGATCGCATAACGTGTTCCGATTTTCGGCGCTTATTCCGGCGGTAAGGTCGACTCCATTCTCTCGGCCATTTTTCTCTGCGTGCGGCGCCTCGATGGCATAGTAAACGTCCGTAGTCGGCGCGCGCGTGCGAATCCCGGGTCGCGTTTCGTACGCCGTCGGCGGCGGCGACGGTTATAATCCGATTCGGGCACGCGTGTACACTACGATAATAATACAATGATTTCGTATTTACACAGACGAGAGACCGCGGCAAGTTGTGATTTAATTAAATATACACGAATTCGCGCGATACGCAGCGCAAAAGTGTACGGGAGCCGTGTAAGCCGTACGGGAATACATTAAAACACCGCCGCCGCCGCCGCAATTTGTTTTTCCGAGACGCGCGTACGTGTAACGAGATTAGTAATTATTATTGTTTGCGTTGGCGCCGCGCGCGCGGCGGAAACGCGAGTTTGATCACCGCGGCCCCCCGCCGAAACCGCCGGTGTTAATATTATCGTCGCACTGTTGTCGCCGCGGCACGGCGGCCGGCCGTCGCACCGCGGTGGCGTCCCGCGGTACGCTGTTAACGGTTACGTTCCGTTCGATCGCCTGGCCGCGCGCGAACTCCGGGCGACCAGCGATAACGGCAACAATAACGTTGTGTAGTGTCGCGATGCGCGGGGCCCCGCGTCCAACGGCCGCGCGATTACGGGCCGAGATTATCCGGACGCCGCGTACACGCGAACGGCGGCGGCCTTGCGTCGCGCGCGGCGACAACGGCCTCGAAACGAACAAATAGAAAACACGCGATCCCGGACAACGTTAGACCGCGACAACGGTAACAATTTCGCCCGGTCGAAACGCGGCCGGGGGAGAAAACGGAAATCGGCACGAGTCGTTACGCCGTCGCGTTTCGGCGCCGAAAAAAATTATCCACACCTCATTTGTATACGATAATCGTACCGCATTGTGTCCGTTCTCCGCTTCGGTTCGGATTCCCCGGGTGTAGTTTTGCAACCTTATTGCGCGTCCATTTCGTCCTAGCCCGCGGTCGCCGGCTATAGTCCGTTCGAGTCCGTGTATAGCCCGGCGTTAGAAAAATAATAAATATTCGTTTGACGAGCGCCGGTCGCGCGCACACGTCCTTCGATCGTTTCACGGTGAAACTCGTCGTGTGTATCCAATAAACGTCCGTATCCATTCTTTGATTGATATTAATAACTCTCTAGACGATTCGTCCATTTCATCATACGCATATATGTAAATACGTTGTCGGCGATGCTTAATTCGGTCCAGTTAACTCCGGCGTTTCTCGCCACCGCCATAGTTTGACGTTTTCTAATAGATATTGGCTTTTTTCTGCTCCTCCTATCAACCGCGCATCCTAACCCTTTCATAATTTTTTTTTTTTCACACACACGCTTATATTCTTGGTGCAGTTTCTAATGGTTCGTAAATGCAGTTGATGGTCCTTATGCAATACTAGATTTGATTTTCCGAGCGCTCTAACGCAACGAATGATTCAAATGCCTAGATATTTGTAACGTTTTACTATTATTCTATTCAATTTGAAGTCTTTGGATCTGTTGTTTTCAGAATAACCGATAAACCTTAGTTTTTTGCTAAATTATCTTAGGGTTGTATTCTTCTACAGTTCTACATCTCTTCCGATGTAATCTCCAAATATTTGTCATTTTTTTTCCTTTTAAGGCAATATCGTAAACGAATCTAAGCATTTGTATCAGTTCACCTCTGACTGTCACGTTTTTTTGTCTATTAAGATTTGGAAAAATGAAATTTTATCAACACCAAAATATTCCAATTCACTTTTAAGTTATTCATAAAGATTTATTCATATGTCGTTATCACTAGTATTTATTTATTAACCGTGAAACGAACAAAAATGTTTACGAAAAACCGTTTCACGCAGGTAAAACTAGATTTTCCCCATAGAACTAGAGAACTTACATTTTGCAACAATGGTTTTAGTTTTTCGGTATCAATATTAGAAAAAAAGTTATTCGAGCAGGTAAAATTTAAAATTATTTTATTTTTAAACTTAAATAATGTTTTTTTTTTTTTTACGTACAGTTTTTAGATACTAAAAAAATAAAATCAACGTTGCACAGTGCAAATTATCTTTTTTCCATCGCAATTCGCAAACATACGTTTTCTTAAATAAGTCTATATAGCCTGGAGTCGTGTTTTCGCTTCTCTCAACATCATAATAATTCCGTATCCGAATTCGAAATATATTATTATAATTATTAATCTTACGTTGTACACCGAAAAGATATTACGTCAATTATTCATAAGTATTTAAAGTTTGTAGAAGAGTGAAGAAGCGTATTATTGAATTGCTGGGCAACTGACGTATATCATTATTTCGACGTTTGTCCAGCACACTTCAAATCTAAACTTTTCGTATACTTACTCCTCTAGCTATGTACATAGAGTGTTAACGTATCAAATATATATATATATATATATATATACAATAACAAATGATGGTGTAATATTGTGTTTGTACAAAAAAAAAAAAAATAACAACTTAAAAACTCTAAAAATGAATACTCAAAACACTGTAAAAAAAAGTAATCATTCTTTAAAATGAATAAAGTATCGCCTTTTATGTATAATTAATACAATGTTGGACGTCTAAAAATCCGATCGATAAGCTTGTTTACAGCATGGGCTGTGGTTGTTTTTATGTTTTTGTTTTTTTTTTTTTTTTTTGTTAAATTCTAAAATGCCTAGTACGCGAATCACTGAAAAAAAAATTACTTTTTATTTTTTCACGGTTTTAAAAATGTTCAGTATAGTCAATTTATAAAATATAATATTCTAAAAATGTTAATGTGTCTTATCATTAATTCATGTCTTATCAATAGTTTCTTAGAAATAGCCATTTTAATATCTAGAGCAACAAGACTACCAACATTGATTATAATTACATAAATTACTATTATGAATGGTATTTATAATCATTAGTATGACTAGTTGTGTGTTACATGTTACGCGTGTCATGTGTTATCGAGTATCAGCTATTTATTTTTTTTTTTTTGAACACGTCTCAACGTCAAATGTTTGACAAATAATGATTCGGACATTAAGTGCAAATAACAGCGGAAACCGGCCAAGTCGAGCCAACGACAGCGGCAGCGGCAAAGTTTGTGCAGTGTGAAATAACTAACAAGGGGGTGGTAAGTGGACGGGTTGGTTGAAGTTCCCCGTAGACATCCATGTTTGTCCATTAGTTTTTTATTATTGCGATTCGAAATAATATTATATTATTTTGTTCTACGTTTCATATATATTATACGAAGATAAAACGGATATTCCACAACGATAGTGAAATATCGACAAACGACCGACAATAATCGCGAAACGGATTGAATAACATTAAAATAATAATATCCTATAAATCTAACCGTTTAAACCCTTTTTCGTATTTAACGGATCATAAAAAAGATAAAAGTGAAACCCTGCCTTATCAAAAAAAAAAAAAAAAAAATTCACGACAAAAAAAATTAATTAATTTTATATTTATTGTGACGGATTGACGAGAGGAGGGTGGCATAAGGGTTCTGCACACCCCTTCTCCTTGTCGCTGATATATTTTCAATAAACTGTCGTATAAAAAACAATCATCGACTGAAAATAATACCTTTGAATTATTTATAATTAACCAAATAGATTAATAATAATAACTCGTTCACTATATAATATTATATAAAAAGTATTCTATTTTTTATTTCTATAAACGAAGTGACGAGAAATAAAAAAAAAACGTTTAAAATTCAAGTGTGAACGGCCTCATAACAGAAATCGAAAATTTATAAAATCCTACTTTGAAGTATTGACTTCGACCCCTACAGTCCACTTGTATATACAAAATTACGACGCGTAAATACTTTTTTTTTTTATCAAATTAATAAATATTAAATACCGGTAAACAGAATTGACATTGAGTGGAGAAAATAAGAACTCTGCCGTTAAAAAACATTTTTGTAAAATGCGTTCGAGCAATTTATGTCGTTTATCTTATTATATTTTTATGTTTAATATAAAATATCTACATAATTATTATTATGGCTACCTGACTATACACTTTTTTTCTCCGAACTTTAAACATTTTTTAAAAATCACGAATTTATTGAAAATAAAAAGTTGATACGTCAACATGTTCATAAAAATAAACTCTATGAAATTGCTATTTTCGAATTTTTCATAAATAATGAAATACAAATTTATATCTTTAATTTTTTTACTAAAACATAAAAATCAATTGAAATATAAATATGTATAGTCCTTATACATGTGAGTAAATAAAAAAAAAAAAAAAAAATAGTCTTCACAAATAATCAAATTCACTTTCAAACATACTTAAGAGTAGTCCACTAGTGCACAATTATGGGTTCTGGGGTACCAGCTGTTATCCCAGAAATTTGAGTAGACGGTGATAATGATGGCCTGAAAATATCTATGTATAATAATTTTAAAAACTACAAAGAAATTTATCGTATAAATTAATAATTAAAGAATGTTGCCAAGCAAACGCTTATCTGATTTGAAGAGTTTTGTTGGGGGTTTCGTGATGTGTGTAATACCTACTAGCCATTTAAATTAATTCTCCAATTTAATTTAGAGTGTACGCTACTGTCGGAGAAATCCCGTGTGGCCGTGCCACTATCACAAGTATTTATTATGTAAACATGAAACGAAGAAACTGTTTCGCACGGGGAAAAACTACTCGGGTTATGGATTTAAGCGAACAATCAAATATTCACCATCACCTCATCAAAGAGAAATTGCGCTGTGCGTAGTTGATTCGAATTTTGTTGATGTCACAATTACGAAAAAAATCATTCGAGTCCTGATTGTGTCCATAGCTCGAGTAGTTATTTTGCCGCGTAGTTTTTATACAGCCGAATTACGGCCCTCTTATTGTCATAATAGTTTCACGTCCCACGAAATGTCGTTGCAATCTTGTGCTATAGTGATGAATGTTTACTCAAGCGTCGCAATATTTCCAGCGGTGAAGGCCGAGATTCGGGCATTTGCGACACGGGCCCGTGGCCACGGGGCGCATTGTCCGCCTGGACCTGATCGTCGCCCCCTCTCCAACAAGCCTTAAAAATGTATACGTATTTATATTGTTTTATTTTCTAATATTTTCACCCCCCCCCACCTCTTAAAATTTGATTCGCCCCATCCGACGTTTTTGCTACGGGCCTGCCGTGACACAAGACAGATACGGGCACCCGCCGCACTGTCGATACAACGATAAGAACACGCAGTGATATTATCAGTAACACAATAATATACGCCAACGCATATAAGCCAGTCGATACGCTGCACACGTCCGCCGAAATATCACCTCGAACGATTCCCCCCGCCCCTCACTGCCGCCCCGCTCGCGGAATAACGCGGTAGGCTGCGTGTACGTACAGTGATGATAACAACCCGGCGGTCCGCAGAAACGGAATAATACGATAACGATAATAACGACGGTATCACGAACACGGCGTGTATCGGAAGCGGTGTTTTATTATTGTAATACCAAATACCCACCCACGCAACGTTCGTACATAACATTACGGACGACTCTGTACGACGTCCGCAGCCGCATCCGCACACCCCCGTTCGAAACCGCATCGAATCGATATCGCGGTGTGCGACGACGACGGCACACAAGGTCGTGTGTACCCGCTGCAACGTAACAAATCTAACGTTTCCATCCTCGGTCTGCCGGTACATTAAGGCCCGTAATAGGCCCGGTGTTTTATAAAGGTATCGCGAATGTTAACCGGCATTAAAGGCTGCACAATGAAGCCGTTCGGAAAGCCGCAATTTTTTTCGGATCCGACGGTCTTTTTCGTTTTGCCGGAAACGACGGACGCCCGCGGACCGCGTCATTCGGATCTGAGAAATACCTCTTTTGAAGGGCGCCAATCGTTGCCGCCAACTACAGTTCCCACCGAAATGAAAAATGTTCGATTTTACAGGCACCCGCCAAATCTAAAATCCTACCTCAATAAATATATTATTATTGTTTGAGAACCCCTAGCCGTAAATTATGGTAATCTGGGCTATCAGTAGATGTATACAGATTTAGGACAAACCACGATTTGATATTGAAGTATATAAATTATAATGCACGCATAATAGCTGCTACATATATGTTACGTACTCACGCTATATTAAAAAAAAAAAAAAAAAAAAAAGGCTCGACAATTATTCTCAATAAGTTTTGACAGTATATTAACTTGCGGATGTGATTAATAGAATTTGCAGAAAAAAATGTTGGAAAGTCAATGAAAACCGCCTCTTTATAATGACTGCTGGATAACTCTAAATGGTTCTCAAACTACAAACTTAAGTAGGTGAAAACGAAAATCGAACCTTTTTCATGTTTTCATTTTTGGGATAACGACAGTTGATGGAAACGAAAATAAAATTGTTGGCGGAAACGACCTCCTCAAATCACCGCGTTCCAACAATCTTCCGAACAGCCCTATTTATTTTTTCCGCCGGTATCTTTACTTTTTTTTTCACTTGACCGTCCGTTCTGAGCTCTCCTTATATGGCCAAATAATTTTCCAGTCGTTTACTTCTGATAAACAATAATAGAATATCTGGCTTGTTGTAGCCTTGCTGATACAATTTTCATTGTATTTCGGCGTGGTTTTGACGCTCAAACATATTTTTACTTTGACCGTTGCAGTTTACATATTATAACAATATGTTGTTGAGTACTTTTCGTTCGAATACTATTGTTTTTATTGAAGAGTAAGTGCGTATAAGTCGTAGATATCTATGGTACGCGCAACCGTACCTTTGATGTATGCACGACGACGATTTTGACTTTAGAATCTTCATTATGTACCGCGATAATAGCGTCTGTTCCTGCTCATAATTCTTTCGTTTATTTCTCGGTGCGTGTTACTTTTGATGTCGATAATACATTTACTCCGGGCTTTCATATCTGTTCCGGATTTAAGATAACCTACCCATAGATCATTTACATTTAAACTGTTCTTAGGCTCCGCCGCCACGTACTTAGTTTTATCGTCATTAACACATAATAGACCCCGTTGACCTACTGATGTCTATGAGTAGGTTTTGTAGTTGATTGTACAACAATATCTGCAGTCAGCGTTTCCCAGTATAATCAATTCTCTATTTTGCTTAATTCCGTTTTCTGTATAGCTCGTTCGTGCCACTTGTAATTTTTTTAAAGGTCAGATTAAACAATGTTGGATATAGTGGCGCATTTTCCGGGCACAGCCTCGATCGCACCTCAAATGGTTCCGAACCGTTTTGTAAATAACGTACTCTATACGTGGACAGTCGCAGTTTTGCTAATGCTTGGAAATCGATAACGCCGTGTACGGCGGTAGGTGCGTAACCGGAACGTAATAAATTTAATTTACCCTGTATAAATGTCAAATGTGATCCAGTGAAAAACTCCAGTAGAGTGTACCAGGCATCTATATATACATGTGTGTTCACATGGGTACACTCCTACTACTACTATATTTACTATAGTCGTGTTTCCCCGAAGATTCCGCGTTAAATCGGAGACGAAATGGACGCAAAATGTACTCGGGAATAGAATACTCCTACTATTAGATACTCTTGCGGGATTATTCGATTACACCGTAATGTTCTTCGACCTTTACTACAAACTAACCTATAATGATATACGGGTTACAGCCGCGTTCGACTAAAGACACTCGAGATACTTTTTTTCCGAATAAAAATTATTAGATCGCTTCTGCTACGCGTACCCGTAGGTAGAATAATTACTCGAAATTTCGCGTGGAATTCTATCGGACGAACGAACGCAGAATGATTATCATAATAATATAATAAAATATAAGTAGATATATAAAATAATTTAAGATAAATGAGTTTCGCTATTTGATTATTATTTCAGATTAATATATAAAGATTAAACGGAAATCTCGTTTAAAATGCCATTTTGATATTATAATGGTACGATAATATTTCGTCAAATTTCAAATCGAAAAATAATCGGGGTGTTATTGTTAAGAACAATAAGGTTATCACTGCGAGTGGAATATAATACTGCATGTTTCCGTTTTTGAAAAGTCAATGTCGGGTACTGTACGACTTGTCTTATTTCGACGTAAGTGAGTAGGGGGCAAATAGCTGGTACTCGATCATCGTTATACCTTTTCACTGTTATATAAACGCTGTTGTGGTTAACTCAAGCAATAATAATATCGCCCATCAGTCATCGCAAATTTAAATTGTGAGCAGAATATTGCGACGATAATGATGTGAGTTACAGCAGTGGATCAGTGGCCCGAATTATTCATCAGATACATTAAAGTGTATAAGCTCTCTGGGATATATTGTGTAAATACTATAATAATAATATATTTAAACAGTGTATCCCACCATGTTTGACAGATTTTTCTAGTGCTGTTAATATTGAATTTTTTCGATTTTTTTTTTCAATCAGTTTGTTTTTGAGGGGGATATCGATTTGGAGACATTTTTATTTTCTTCCCTAAACACAAAAAAAAAAAAAATAACATGTTATTTATTAATATTAGAAAATTGTTAAAATTTCAATTTTATACAAATTTAATTTTTCTTCAAATCGATGTCCCTCTCGAAGATAAACCGATTGAAAAAAATAAAACCTAAACAAATTTAATATTAACAGCGCTAGAAAAATTCGTCGAACATGGTGAGACACACTGTATACTACTAATAAAGTAGTTAATTAAATACTATATTAACTATATTAATAAAAACGCGGAAAAATGCATAAAGGCATAACTTGGAAAACGTAAAACATGGAAATACTAAATTTGTAAAATAACTTTATTATACACTTTCATGAACTTTGACGTCGTAATTATTATTTTCCAAATTTTGCCTTTCCAAGTATTGTTAGCCGTCCATATTAAGCTACTTATATAAAAATGGATGTGATTCGTTCGTATAGACTTAAAAACTATCAAATCAAATGACACCAAATTCTACACACATATTCATTGAAAATCGGGGAACGTTTGTAGCATAGGCGCGAATAGAAGGCTCGGGAGGCAACCGCTAAGAAAGGATTTGTTCAAAATTCAAACACTAGAGAATTAAGAGGAAATTAAAGAAAATTAATTTTTTTTTAATTTTCAGAAACACCGGTTAACTGATAGAAACGGGGTTGAAACAGGGAGTTACGGAGAAACATGTTTTTAAAATTGTGTTTGTTTCGTTCAATTCTAACACGGGCAAAACTATAGTCTTATATCACAAAATTAAATGCCAACAAAATAGTTAAAATTAGAATATTCTTATCTACCCTATAAAATGTGCCTCCAAAGCCTATAGGTATGAACAAATTAAAAATGACATCATCAATACCATATAAAAAAAAAAACGTAAAAAACGGAAAAACGAAAAAAACGTAGTATAATAGAATTTATAAAATAACATTCATACTTTGTTTACGAATGATATAATTATTATGTTTTATGTAGAATTTAATTAAGAAGTTCAACGATACCGTCAATACGTGGAAATATTTGAAAATTTCAGTTAATTGGCATTGTTATTTTTTTTTTATCGCATATATTATATTAATAACAACCGCACGGGTACACATTACTAAAAAAAAAAAATACATAATCGTATATTTTGTATCAAATGATTATCTCAATTAACCTATTTTTTAAATACAGTATGTGCATCGAGTAATAAAATAGTTAATAAGATATTGCTGATACATAAACAATAATTATAATTTATATGTTTATAAGGTATTATTATTATTATCATTTATACACAGTTATGGCGTTATATCATAATAATGATACGTATGATTATTTTTTCAATAAAATTAAATTGCACGAAAAACCTATAAAAATATGGTACTTAGTAATTTTATATAATATATTATATTATTAACAATAATAATTCAATGCCTTTTAATATCTACATCAATTCGATTTTATTTTTTTATTTAGGTTCTAAGCAAACCAAGGGGTTCATTTTTTAGTTTCCTTGTGATTTTCTTAATAAATGGGAAAAACTGGCAATTGTTTGTAAAATTTTAGTTTATTTCTGGGTTACCTTGTCAAAATGGAGAGAAATACGACAAATAGTCCTCTGCTCAGAATCGTTTTTTTCATTAACAGTCGTTACGTACAGATATAAATTAAATTACTCTGAATATCCCCCCTTTTAATTTTGTTCCTGAAACAGTGGTATACCTATAAAAAGTATCAGCCTTTTTTTTAAACAGTATACGAAATAGATAAAAATGTATCGAAAAACTAAAACAAACATTATATTATTTTTGACTCTATAAGTTAGAATATTCTGACCACTGAAATTTGTGAATACTATGCGATTAAAGTGTAAAGTTACTTGAAATACGTATATATTAGACTTCGTGATCTCTATACTTAATTATAATATAAGATAAATAATTGGTCGTTAGGATTATACTAAATTAATAGGACTAAATTAATTGTGTGCTGGGTAAATTATAACTGCAATCGTTGGTGTATAAATTACCCGTGCTCGAGAAAAACGGTAATAATTATAACATGATAAACTATATTAATAAAATAAATGATTTTCAAAATCATAGTAAGTTTAATATTGATAAAATGAACGATTATAAAATATATATCATATTAGATAACTAATAGGTAAGTCTGCTGCTATAAAAAATATCGGTCTACAGAATCGAAAAATGATTAGGCGTGTTTATATTGATCTACGAAGCGAAGAGTTTTTTTTTTTTTTTTTTTATGAGTGATGGGATATATTTATTTTTTTTTTCGTCCCTATATCTTGCCAAAAACAGTGACGTTTATGTAAGATAAATGCATCAGCTGCAACGAACAATATTACCGTCTGTTCGGTGGCCATTGGCCATTAAGAATACATTATAAAATATAAAATGCTGAAAGACAGACGTTTTACAAAAAAAAAAAAAAATAAAAATGAAAAAGAAAGCTTTGTTGCTTTTATGAGCTTGCGGCATTTTATATTTTGTATACATGCTTAAACGAAGACCGGTCTAAAACAGTTCTGCAGTTTATATAACACAAAGTATATTATTTAAAATAAAGCTACCAAATAATAATATAAACTTACAACAATCATTGTACGTAATATACATATATATAGGTACCTATTTGTACAAACATTTTCTTAACGATTGGATTTGCTATTTCCAATAAGACAGCCGTTTCTGAACGTTTTGAATCACTTCGGTAAAAGAGATAAAAATGCATAAATACTCGCGCATAGTATATAATTCGTAAACTCTAATGAAGAAAAAAAAAATCGGAAATTCTAAGAAAACCTATAGTCTTTAAATACTAGATTTGAATGTCTTCAAAAATGACCTAAAAAATTAAAAATTAAATCACGCAACGATATTAAAAAATAACCAGAAAATTTAAAAACAACGAAAAATTTCACTTCGTGCATGTCTTACACGAATCGAAATATTTAGTTAGTATCCATTTTGTTCTAAATGTTTAAATGTTTACGTTTTCGTTTTTTTTTTTTTTTTATATAGTATAAAATGAAAAAAAAATTAACACGATTCATAAAATAATAGAACGGTTGAAAGGAATGAAGAATGTCACTAAACCATAAGTTGTTAACCTTTTCTGGATCATGAACTCTACTCAAGTATAAATCAAAACCACGGACTCAGACGCCTCCCAGACAAAAACAACAAAGTTTCATTTTAACGATAATATCTTAATAGCAATTAGTTTAGTTAGTATCCATTTTGTTCTAAATGTTTAAATGTTTACGTTTTCGTTTTTTTTTTTTTTTTTGATTTTCAATTAATTTTATTTTCAGGATGACATCTGCTGTTGTTTAGATTGTAAGTTGTTTTGAAATCTGGACTGTAATATTGGACAGAGCAATACGCTTATCATATTTGATATTCAATCGGTTACGTGATTTTATTTCGATTACAACCGATGACGAAAATCTATACTTTTATTTTTGGGTTATTATATCAACAAAAAAAAAAAGCCCAGACATCTGGGCCTATTATTAATATTTATGATGCTACCGGTTCAAATAAGTAGCTTTCGTACCAATATAAATATGTATTATATAAACGATTGATTTTTACAGTTTAACGTTTTAACATTCAAATATAAACCTTAGCAAATAGCGATAAACGTTGAATTGTTGCTGCTTATTTATTCGTATTCTTGTTATTTGAAAAACAGTTTTACATAAATCGATACATAAAATATTATATAGTTTTTTGAAAAACGTATCCCCTTGTATAAGCGTTTCTCGTAATGGAAATGCAAAGTTAAAAGTGTATTCACGATTTTATTGGTATATACCTAGTATAATATAAAATATTTTTATTATGCCAACAAACGAATAAAAATAATAATTCAGTTTATCACACTCGAGGCCGTTAAAAATAAAGTTATCGGGGGGGAGGGTGGGGGGCATTTCGGATATTACACGAAAACAAAACGATGCGAGGTTTAAAAAATAATACTCAATTGGTAGCATACATTTGTTTTTGTTTTTCTAGTTTTCCATTCCCATATTAGTATTTACATTTCTATACATGCCTCTCTACTGTAGGTTAATTCGTTAAATCTTTATTTTTTTCCTTTGTTCATATCCTTCATGATTTGGGTCATGCATTCTGCTCTTGATCATTCATTCCTAATGTATCCTTGAATATCTTCAATTTTCGTCTCTCGTGTCTTAATATATGCCAACCAAAAACTAACCAGTATAACCATTATATTAAAACTATTTTAAGTGAAGTGCCCATCGCCATAATAAATTACTATTGAGTTTGTATCACTGTTTAATTGTTTAGTTTTTCATAGAACCTCATGTCTGTATAATTGTATTAAGTAAATATAATAAAATTAAAAGAAAAAAAAAAGAAAATGTTGTCGAAGTGGCCTTGGAAACCTTTCTAAAAAAAAAAGTTAGTTCACCGTAACGTCGTTAAAATAAGTACAGGGAGAAAATATTATTCACATTGCGCCGAGCTTCGATTTTTCTTCTTAACGTTTTTTAATAATATTTGATCTGTAATTTTTTCAATGGAAAATATTTACCTGACCAAATAGTAACAATAATAGTGTATTAGTAGTTTTAAGGTTACGGAACGACAAAAACAAAAATTTACTGTGCGGTTTACCGCCTTTGATTTCGTTATACCTTCTATATTTAACGTCGTCGGCGTTAATGTCAAGGGCCAATAATGAACGACGACGACCCATATTCTGTACAGACGACGAACGTATAAACAATATTTTTTTTTTTCTGTAACCGCGCGCGACAATTTAGCTATTGATGTATGTATATATATATATATATATTACAGAAAAAAATCATACAAAGTTGGTTTAAAATTCAAAACCGATATATTCGAATACAGGTGTCCAACGAAGATATATACCCATAGCAATATCTCACTTTTTTCGAGATTTTTTTCTATGGGAAATTTATCAAACTAGTAACTTAAATAATAGATATTGAAATGGTATATCTTCGTGAGACACTCTATATTATAATATATTTGTGTTTGTTACGTTAGTGTACTGTCGCAAAAAAAACCCGGCATAAATACGGTCACAAAAATATAGCTACTTGCAGGTAGTTTGTCCAGTAATAAGATACCAAATAATATGATACTGTGGCCTATCTTACGCGTTATAATCTATTAACAGACCAAGAGCCGAAAACCACACGAACAATTTATAATAACAGTGCAAGTATTCATGACAACTGACAATACATTGGCAGGTACCAATACTTATAATAAACAGAACATCTTGGAATATTAGTAAAATAAAAATGTATTAAAATTACAGTATAGAATGTAAAAAAAACTAGACAACTAAAATAGAACAAAAATATAAAAGCGTTTCTATTTCATGCTTCGGTAATATGATATCAAATTGAGCATTGCACTTAATCATAAGTAATAATTCATAAAAGTTCAGCATTTTTTTGGGCAAAAATCGACAATAGTTATCGATATTTCGTAAATTGTATTGTTAACGATGTGATAAAATTAACTTTGCCGAAATTAATTCATAAATTAGTACAGTCTTATCTGATGAGTAAACATAATATTTCATTTGAATGCGTTTGTGCACCTAAACAATTAACTAAACTTACTGACCACACATAATACAAAAAGATGACCTTTCAACGCCGAAATTGATAATGAAAATAATAACTAAACGATTGGAAAAAATGATTCAAAGAAATTATATTATTGTAATGATTTACATATTAAGTATCACACGTTACAAATGTACAAAATACGCATGGGTGTTGTTTAAACGAAATTCGTTTTTCTTATTGCGTTTACACGTCATGTTTTCGCGATAAAATCACCGTGTGACATCTAATATTTTGAAACTCGCTGCGGGTAAGTATGTTAGACGAAAAATGTTATATAATACATACTATATAGGAACTCTACCCCGAGATTTATTCGAGTGTAATTTAACACTTTCGGTCCCCGTATATGTCCCTACCTGTTCTACCTGTATTATTAGTGTAGAAAAGAATAAAACTTGTTGACACGGGCAGAAAACGTATTATTAAACATATACACATGATATAGCTTATTATTTTCCGCAGTACAATAACTGCATAATATATCCAGCCTGCAATAATAATAATAATAATAAACTATTTTAATATATTATAATAT
This sequence comes from Cinara cedri, assembly GCA_902439185.1. Classification (NCBI taxonomy): domain Eukaryota; kingdom Metazoa; phylum Arthropoda; class Insecta; order Hemiptera; family Aphididae; genus Cinara; species Cinara cedri. Next base: position 1,104,829 of record CABPRJ010000491.1, on the reverse strand, counting down.
TGTTTTACGCGATCCTCACCGTCACCAGCATTATTTTCGCTGTTAATGTATAATATATATTGTATTATATGGGTACTTAGGTACGTGTACTCAGCAAAACATGTTAGCAGGGGCAGCGCGCAACTGTCGCGGGCTGATACGTTTGTTTTATAAAAAAAACTATTAAAAAATATTATTAAAATATTATTGTGAAAATCACCATCTCCGGGACTTGGGATAGAAAGCCCGGAGAACGAGCCCAGCCAGTTTAAATAAAGTATTGTGTATAATATTTTGGAAGACTCGTATGAGTTTAATTGTTTTTATGAGTTTAAGTATAAACATGGTTTCCCGAGGTTACCTAGCGTTCTGTAGTAATTACCGGGCGAATTTATACATGCATACTCAACTACGAGGAGTAGTTGAAATACAATAGTACCAAAAGCTGGGATAAGGTAATTGATGTTAGAATGTCGCGACGTACAAGGAATAACATTTTAGTAAAGTCAGCTACCGAGTTTTAGAATAAAGTTGTTGATGTTAAAACATCAATAACCAAAGATCTTGGTCAAGTTTTGTGCCGTTTTATATTTTGTTGCCGTATACGCAAGATCCTTTCTTGGTCGTATAACCTAATAACATTTTAATGGATTATCCGCGATTGTAGATGGGTATAGTTTAGAAGGTTGAATATAACGGGTAATTAAGTTTATATACTGTGTGTGCAATGATTAATTATTGCAAATGAAGAAAAAAACGATTCTGAATGGAGTAGTATTTTAGTGGTGGTTTTTCCCTTCTTATCAGGATAATAAACCCAAAAATTAAAAAAAGTACCACCGGTAGATAATGTTCACATTTATTGAGGTACTGCGTTAAAAAAAACCCCAGAGTATTCGCCTAAGCAAAACAATATTTAGAAGTAAAAAAATATTAATAAAAAATAGTAAAATAAAGAATTCCGAAAATTTGTCCAAATGAAGTACCACCGGGCGTAAAATCCGTATATTTTAAAATATTCTGTGAAAAAATCAGAGCTTTTTTACTAACTTTTGAAAGTGTTTACCAAGACAAAACAAAAAAGAATACAATATTTTTTGAAACTAGCTTAGAATTTAAAATAATGTTTATGAACGTCGGAATGTGTGGTTATACCGTTTTGGCGATTTGTCAACAAAACAAACAAAATATAAAGGATGCGTGTACGCGCATTTACCATCGAACAGATACAGATAGGACGGACATTGGCTTTCTGAATAATATTCTAATGCGAAAATCGCAGAATAAATTTAAATTTATAGCTCATACTATACTACATATTTGGCTCCAGGAAAGCCCAGCTAAGTCAATTTAAATGGTCGTTGGTTAAACGGATTGATTCGTATAATTCGTAAGACTTATTACGCCTTATTTACCAAATAAAAAGTGCATCATCATGACTTAAGATATTATAATTTCCAGCAAAACACGAGTTAGAGTATAATATATTATATTATTATATTCTAACCCGTGTGTATAATATATGCCTTATACACTTAACTGTCATTTAGATTAAAAAAATATTGAGTGGGTAAAAAATATAAAAGACGAAATCATAAAATAAAATTTCAAACATCGACTCAGAACTTTGGCCAAAGATACCTACCTAATCAAATCTTAATCAAATACGATGCGCATGCGGCGTCGACTCCCCGCAGTGCGACTACAATCAGTATATACAAACATTGCAAACGCATTAACAATTACCTATATTTATTAGGTAGCTATTATTTGCAGTCTTGACGTTATCCAACGACATGATTGTATAAAAAAAAAATAAACTGTTTTGTCTGGCCATACAGCTCGACATGTTATAGTAATAATATTGAAACAGATATTAAAACGAAATTGTTATTCCATACTCTTGCGGCGGCACGTGGGTAAAACGCGCTGCTGTATCGTGGTACCAAATAATAACGATTATAATAATAATGTTACCATCGTTTTTATTATTATTATCAGGAATCCGGATTATGTATGTAAAACGATATTTTTTTTTTATTGGATGTTTGCACAACTACTAGAGTGAGTTCGGTGGGACATGTCCACGATTCACAGTAGGCACTAAGAATCTGAATAAAAAATTTGTTTTTCACATATTAATCGCGTAATATTTTGATGGAAAGAGAAGATATTCAAGTTTCCGGTTTCTAAACATAAGTTCAACGGCCATATTATAATTATAGGTGTATGATTCACGTATCTGGTCAGTAATAATATGTTTAATAATTATACTAAGGAAAAACGTTAGTCCATTATAATATTAAAAAAAAAAATAAAAAAAAAAATACTGCAGTTCACTTCGTTTCGGAGGTTTATTTATTATAAATGATACTTCAAAGGTTTTCGTTATCTACATTACAATGTACAATCTTCACAATAATGATAAAAACATGCGTGTACCGTACGTATCTAAGTATTATTTATTATTATATTGTGGCCGCAAAATTTAAAATTTATCAATTTCGAGATTACACAGTGCGTTACACATGTTATGATTTCATATTGTGCAGGAAGTGAACAAATTATTAGTGTCAATTATTCACGATTCACGAGCGCAGTACATTCACCCCGGTCAGCGCACGTTGTCGTACGAGATAAAGGAACGTTCATTCCGAAGAAATTATAAAACGCATTTGCGAGATTAGAAACGTAGCCCGGAGGAAAACCAAACAAAAAAACTTCTCGAGTTTCAAGATTTATGGCCTTTGGGGTTTTTCTTTTAGTTTTGGTAACCACAGTATCGGTATTTTTTTATTATCAATATGAATAAAATGTACGACCACAACAAAACAGTAGGTAATAAGAACAAAAAAAAAAAATCTTACAACACGTCATCATCATAATCCACTTATAATCTTGCTTAACCAGCAACCGTATCGAAAGATTTTAATTGCATTTGCTTAATTTTAAAATTATTTTTAATGCGTTACCTCTATTCCTTACATGTACCTTAAATGAGTACCTATATATGTTTGATTTTGAAATGGGCTTCCTCCTCTTTAAACACGGATTCGAATAGAAATTTTGTTTTTTCATAAAATGTATATTTGAATACCTATATAACACTAATATCGGATTTATCATTAATGAGTTAGGTATACGAGTTTATCATTGAGACCGAAGTCGTAAAGAATAATTAATTGCATTATTATTATTTTTTAAATGATAAATTAATACCCTTCCCTAGTTCCCTACTCTCCCAGTCTAAACTTTGAACTGTTATATAACTCATAAACAGTTATAAATGCGATATTAGTGTCATGCATTTACCAAAATAACAAAAACGTAATATTTTCTATTTGAATCTGTGTTTCAAAAAAAGGAGGTCGTCATTTGAAAAACCAAAGTTCCTATGTATACTTGTTTCAGTTACAACGAGTAAGGGTAAACCTACACTAACCTAACCCTCCGAGAAAATATCGGTGGTTCGTGATAAGTGGATCACTCTGTATTAAACAGTTAAACAGTGTTTCATATGCATAATAATTATGCAGTGGTATGCCACTGTCGACGACGAGTGAACGGGTTCGGTAATATTATTATGCAATACGTACATAGAACCGAAAAAAGATTTTTTTTTTTTTCTCTCTCTCTCTAATAATAAACCGTCCGATTTAACCGACGACGGTACGGCTCTCGGCGGTGATTCGCGGGGAAAAATAAATCGCGAATGACTGGAATGTCCGAAAAACGCAAAGGCCGAAATCGATCTGGGGGACGTGTGAAATTTAAACGGTGAAAAAAAACACCGCGTCGATACATCACAGTTCGGACGTACGTGTATGTACGAAACGAAAAAAAAAAACCGGAAATAAATAATATTTATGCTATGAATATTTTATCAAAGTGCCGTTAACGATAACGCCACGTCGTCATTCCATGTGGACGGATATTATAATATAATAATACGCGGTGTTCGCCGGGTTCGTCTCGTCGACGGTCCCGGTGTTGTTAGTTAGAATGTTAGAAACGATCGAACGTACGTTTCTCCGGAGGCCGTATCCCTACCCAGAGACAAAAAAAAAAAAAACAGCGGGAGTACCTGAATAATTAATAGACACGTTTTTGGACCCACGCAACGACGAAAAATCCAATATATTTTCATAATATATATGTATGCATAGCTCTACTACTGAATTGTATTATAGTTTCGTAACCAGAATTTTATGACCTCTCTTGGCAGCGACGAGCCCAGGAATTTTCAACGGGAGAAAATAAGCAGTGAACAACAATCATAGTTCATGAATAAATCTTGAAATCTCCTTTTATAATAGGAAGGCACCTAAGCTCAATTTAAGACCCCAAAAAAGTAAATCTTTCTTCAATAAATCTCGAGTTGTGTTCAAAATGTAACTTGACAGGAATAATACATAATTTCAAGATAAAATTACCAAATAAATACCCGTAGTTGTTGTGTTTTTAAGATAACGCAGAGAGGGTATAATCCCTATTGTTCCCTCCACCTGAGCACGTCACCTGCGTTAGCAGGGGAGCATAAAAAATTCCTACCTACATTCAATTGTTGTCGTTGTAGGTATATGTTTTTTTTTTTTTTCCATAGGCAAACAAATTCATAACGATAAAAATAATTTCCCCTCGATAGGGCCTGCCAACAGACTTCTGCTATCGAAACGCATCTGGAAACGTACCTACATCTACGTTCATAAACGTAAGTAAGGAGCTCAGGATGGCTTCCTTGAGCCATCTCAAGCCCTACCTGTAGTATTTGAAATCAATTCAGTCTTATTGCGTACGCCCTAAGGCCTTTTGGGCCGAAAGCCTATGCATTTTAAGACTATATTTTACGTCTATGCCTATGCCGTGCATTTTTCCCTCGTAAATTACAATAAACAATGGGAGCCGTTTATAGTAGCGCCCGCCCGTCACGTACATAATTACCTAATTAACGCATATCTCATCGTTTATTTATTTATTGTCATAATTCTTCTTTATTATTATTTTTTTTTTTCTGCATACATTCCTCAGTTTGTGTTCGGCGAGCAAAACGTCGTAACGTGCCGTCATTATTGTTTTTTGGGATCTTGTTTATTGCCGTTCCCGCCACAGTAATAAATGTATCCGCCCCGACGTAGTTTTGTTAACAAATCGGAGTTTCGTTTTCAATTAAAATTCCGACACGATTGCACTTAACAAACGAAACGCACTAGTACACCGTATGGTCGCAAAGAGACAATACTGGTGCACAGTGCAGCTCAAAACGCGAAATAATAAACGCCTATAACATAATATTATGTACGTGCCGACAACAAAACAATAACAGTATAATTTTAAACAAAATTAACAAAAAAAAAAAACATACCTATGGATTTATTAACAATCCAAAAATTGGTAAGTAGTAGTAATAGGTGTGAAGATGTGTTGCTATTTGGATCGTCGTTTTTTGTTTTGTTTTTTTTTTTTTTTTCTAGCTGACGGTCAATAACAATAATAATAATAATAGTAATAATAATATTATTATTATTACGGCGAACGGTAGACGAAACAAACGTGTTTCGGCGATTAAATTATCAATCGAATAATATCCTGCAATTTACTTTTAACACGGCAGAGATGAACGACGGATGAGCGCGGCGCACGCGGAATGGATACCAGTCGGGCACTCGGCACACCGCACGTCAAGTATCGTCGCGGCAGCCAACAGGTCACTCTCCGCCGCCCCGCCACAAACACAGTAATTGTCCCCTCGGGCGGGCGACCACCTCGCTAGAGTGGCCTTACAGCGCCGGCAATGACGGCGCGTGAAATTTCCCACACCGTCGCCTCAATCCTTTCGTCGTTTATAATAATATACGACGAATATTTCAATCGTAATATTATTGTGATACAACATCGTCATCACACCGTGCGTCCGCGTAATTTCATTTCAAATTCCTAACTGTTAAAAATTAATTTTAATATATTATAATCTTATTTGCAAACTGCGTAAATCCCGAATTGTATGACCGGTAGGTAAAATACATTTGATTTTACAGGTATTTCAAAATGCGTAAAATGTTTAAACTAGTTTTCCACAAAACAAAGGTTTTACATCCCGAGTGTGTAGCGAAGAATCTCATGGATTTGCATAGATGTTTATTATTATCATTTTTTCTGTGGACAACTTTTCTACCAGAAGACACTCCGACTCTTTTTACGCGTAACACCTTTTCTGAAAGGAAATCAGTGTGAGTAAGTACTTTAGAGAGCACGTTTATCGATTTTCTTCGGAGTTTTCTCAGCAAATGTGAAAAACCGAAAAAAAATTGTACAATGAAATCATTTATTATGTCTGGACCTCCCCCTTTTGACAAACCCTGATAGCGCCACTAACTCGTGACGAGTTTGGGGGAAATTAACTGTTGCCAAGGTACCTACGTTATTATTATTACGCCTACCATTATTCGTATGAACGGTGATGGAACCGATGAAGAAAAAGAGTTGTGAAAGATTGTCAAAATTTACGTCAAAGACTTAACATAATTTTTTAGCTCGCGTTGTTTGTTCCTAGTCGAAAACAAAAGATTTACCTATACAAGCTATCAACTTTTCCCGGTTTATTTACTTTGTTCTTACTATATATACGTAATACTCTGGTGCTCGTTACTTTATTCTTTTAATGAAGACAACTCCCCGAAGTCTCCTTATCGGCATCTCAACCCGTAAAACTGTCAACATTTTCGAGTTGTTTGCAAACTAAACTCTTGCACATAAACGAACCAATTATATTGTTTCTGTGCAGTTTCCCAAAGGAAGCGTGGATACTTATACATTTCCGACAATAATGTTTATTGTAACTAAAAACTCTCTACCGTTTGTTTTTTAAATACTGTAAATCTACTAACAAAAAAAAAAAAAGTAACAATAAAAACTTACAGTTGTTTTACTAGGGTATGTTTTTATTAAATTATTACGGAATGAAATAGGAGATGATTTAAATCTGCATTTAGTTAATTAAGAAAATTGGTTTCTTTCCATAAAAAATAAACCGAATAAATCAAATTACTTGCATTATTATTAAACTGAGAGCAAAATATATTATACTTAAATTGTTCACATAAACACAAAATGTATTATTTATGTATTATGTGTAAAAAACTATATTAGACATATATCGGTATGTTGTTTTTAAAGAAATTAATATATCAGGATTTCGTTTCATTTTTTTAAGATTTTCATTAAATTTTCATTCGTATAAACCTAGGCCATTTTGTATTAATATTTAGTAAATATTTCGATATGTGTGATTTTATCGTATTAAAACCCAAATAGTATTATTATTTTGAAGCCTGTTCGCAACTAATTGCAACCAAATTTTTAGAATTTTCAACTAAACAATATATCGATTAATTTTATTGGGTTGAGGCCGATTTCACGCAACACTACTCCACCCCGGAATGTTGACCCATCGACTTCAAACTGGTACCGTTATTTTACAACTTGCATGATGATAAAAATGTGAAAAGTTGTACAAAAATGTCGAGAGATTTGTCCATGCGAAACTCCTTATATACGGAGTGCAGTTTACGTCGTCTTAAGATAATAATAAACAAGTGACGCCGAACGAATAATCGTCAACCGTTCTCGCTATGTCTCATTTTAAAACTGATTATTAGAATGGGCGTTCGTATGTAATAATATGATAATCGCCAGTAGCTATATAATATAAACACATGATGTGTGTGTGTGCAATGTTTTGCGTGTGTATAGTGTAATTAAACCGTACGGAAAGTTTATCTAAGCGTAAATATGCGTAGTATACGTTTAGCGTAACAGTTTTACAATTAATTAAAAACTTATTAACATTATTAAACTAGAATACACGGACTGCTGCGGTAGATACCAGCTTAAATATCCACAATGCGTTTAAAACCACATGTGTATCGCCGGGGCTTATGGCAACTTAAATAATTACTATCTAATAGATCAGTACACCTATACTGCAACACAATAGCGAATGCGTGAATATACGTTTTTCTACTACGAGGACAACATTTTACTTTTTTTACCTGTATTGCGTATACATATTACGAGCCAAAAATTAATATTTAATATTTGTTTTGAATGCGATTTTTTTATTTTTAATTGTATCGTTTTGCTCGTATAATCATATTAGTTAAAAAAAAAAAAAAAGCTATGATTGTTAATTTTTAAAATTAAACGAAAGGCATACAATTATTTAGGTACTTATATTCTAACAGGGTAACGTTATAAAATAAAAGTAGTAAAATTATTATTACTATACAGATATCAACAATTGCCTATATAATAACAGTTTATACTGAGATTTTATTTAATTATTTTACAGTTTTTAGGTATTTTTTTTTTTTTTTTTATGATATAATAAATATAAAATTAAACAGTGCCATTTGAATTAGGTATCATATAATATATTTTATAACCAACGACGGCTGTAAAAGCGTTGAGTTTAAAGTCATAAATTCGATGTTGCCGCGTAAATGCCAATAGCTAGGTGCCTATATAAAACAAATTATAAAGAACTTTGAATATTAGGATTCTAAATCGAATAAGGTACTATATATATTTCGCGCATTTAAGCGGATTTTATGTAAAAATATGTTATTTCAACATGCAAAGCGAATGCGATTTAAAAGGGAGTCCGTAATAAATTCGAATATAAAAACTATATTGCACGGGAAAAACTACTCGGGTTGCAGATTTAAATAAATAAATCAAATTTTCACTATAGAAAAAGGAGAACCTTACTGTGCGACGTTGGTTTTATATTTTGTTTGATATTATGAATAAAAAATAAAAGTTATTGTTTAAATATCTGAGTTTATAAACAACCTTGAACAACGATTTAGGTAATAGTTATATCGAAAACTAACACCGATGTTGCACAGTGCATGTTCTCTTTGTTTGATCGTAAAAATTTGGTTTGTTAACTGAATCCATAGTCCGAGTAAGTTTTGCCCACACAAAACGGTTTTTTGTAAACAATTTTATTAATTTCACAATTATACAACTAATAAACATCAATAAATAATAATGAATAATAAAGATCAATAAAGAATATTGTGATAAAGATACGGGACTATTTTAGAATGTATTTTATGGGAAATTGAATATGTTTGAGATGACAAATATCGGTTTTCTAAAAAGTTGATAAAATTGCCTATACACAACCCCTTAAATACGGGAGGTTATGCTGTAGGCCCTATAACATAATCTATAGTGTGGGTAAATGGTAATGTAGTAATGTCTAATTTACTGATATGTAATCTCATAATTCAATTGATTATACTCACGCACACACCACTTCGCTTCACTAATTTTCAGTCTGTGGACACACACACCTAGTTTTGAAACGCTGAAATGCTCTCGCCATTCGATAATATGAAAAAGACTTTTGAACTTTGTATAATGTAATTAATTGTTTTTCAAATTCAGCGTTTTCGATACATTATAATTATTCAATTCAAAAAATATTATTAGGTACAAATATGATTGCCGTTTAACAGTAAAATGCAAATAATTATAATATAATATGATCAGTGATCACGATTGCCAGGAATGAAATTATTATTATAATTCAAACTAATACGATTTTTTATAAAAAAAAAAAAAACATGATACACCTGGTCAAAATATCTATGGTTTTTATTAAGGCAATAAATTCTCAATAATACACTATTAATATTATTCAACACCGAAACGAGGAATCATTTTTATAGGTAAGCCGACCGAATCAAGAAATAAACGTAAAAAATTACATCGTTGAATTTGCAAAGAGCAAAAGTTTAAAAAATCGAAAGACAAAAACGAAAAGTATTATTTTTTTTTCAAGAGAAAAATAAATAAAAGTGAGTAAAAGGAAATAATTACGATAATAATTAGTAAAAACTAAATATTTTTAATGATTGAGAAAAATAACACGAAAAAAAAAAGTTCGCTACGGTCGCGTATTTCCGAGACACAGAGTAATCTAAAAACCCGTTGATAATAATAATTATTATGTTTTTTAATAATATGCAAACAACCTTAGAAGATTACTAATTAGGAAAAACGGGCTCGTTAGGTACTACAATTTGCCAGAAAGCCAGAAAGCTCTAAGTACATCGTGAAATTTAAGATAAATTTTTACAAAACGAAAATGAAAAGAAACATTAGTTTTAAAAAATGTAAAAGCATTTTACATTGGCTGTCCCATAAATAAGGCACACAAATATACTGAATAACAAAAATGAATTTATAACATTAATATTTGAACTCGATCAATTAGATATGTTTTTCTATTTTTCCACCCACCATTCAAATTGATTAATTTTTCTCAATGATGGAGTAAGTGTTGAAAATTCCATCTCGAAAATATGCAGTATATTTTCCGTTGAAGTACTCGGGATCTCTGCATTCATGACCTCAACGCGCACAATCCTTACGGAAATTTAATTTCCCATGGACAATGTGATGCACAGTTTTATTTGGGAGGTCAAGTCGTGTTGTCGTTTCTCGAATTTGAGTCGTCAATCCGAATGTAGCAGTGGTTCGACCACGTCAATAGTATTAGCCGTGGACGTGCTCATTGGCCGACTACCTCTTATCTCATCTTAAGCACTTCTCCGACTCGAATTAAATTTTATACACCAAACTGATACACTATTTCAAGACACTGTGTTTGAACCTAGGCTATTTTTCGGTGAATTTCAGTCGGAGAAACGTTTTGAAAATTAAAAAAAATCGAATGACTTCTTCTTTTGCGCAACTTAAATATTGGTTTTACGTGTGTATTATTACGTAGCTAATGAAACACATAGTAGTCATGATAAATAGATAAATAGGCACATAGTTTTTTTAACTAACTTATCAATGCTGGACATTTCTTCCCGATATGGTACATTCTTTACGCAAAAATAACTTTGTACATTATTTATCGTGCAAGCCTACTTATCAATATTTAATACGATTATTTAGAGTTAAACAATATAATAACTAATGATTAATAATTCTTTAATATTGTACAAACAATAATTGGTGATACAAGGTGATCGATCTAGTGTAAGAGACACTGATTATCTCGAAAATATTAACTTTTTTCGGAATTCGTTTTATAAAACATTTCAAAAACAAGCAGATCTACATTTTTAAATTTACGTTATTTTTTGTTACACTTATTTTCGGGAGTAAAACCACTACTTACTTTTGATTTTCAAATGGCAACTCATATTAAATTTTCGATTTCCGTCGGTCCGTTGACGTGATATTCCACTTTTAAGTTCGGGCCGGGGAGAGCAGTGGTGCATTATTAAAACGCTGCGCGCCGTGCCGTCACACCACAAATGATGCATGTATATAAAACAACATGTCCTGACTGACTAATTCATCATCGCCCAGCCTTAACCGCTGAAGCTAAGAGTATGAAAGTTAGTTAGTAGTTTCGTTTTATGGTGTATAGAGACTACTGAGTAAGGATTTTCCAAAATTCAACCCCCATAGGACAAAGGGATTTTGTTATTTTCGGGACGTGAATTAAATTTTATTTGTTGATTTATAGGTTACCTGGATGACATGGATAATTTGGTTGACACGGACAAAAAAACTATTATTATTATTACTATTATTTACACTAGGTATATTATCTAGCAAAGCATTGTCGGGTTAGCTATTTATATTATATTATTTACTGGCTGAATTACCCGGCGTTGCCCGGAAACAAATTCGTGACAAATTAGATAACGCCATGTATTACCATTTACCGTCTTAAATTCATAATTATCGATAATACACATAATAACCTAATATCTATAGATAAGTGCATCCTTTTGGCACTGTTTGTGGAGCGGCCAAGGTTTCGATTTCATTTTCTTGGGCATAACGCGACCAATAAAAAAAAAAAAATCCTTCAAAATTAACAACCGACACAAAAAACTAACTGCCTAAAAACAAAACCAATAACGAAAAATCCTTTAAAACTAACAACCTACCCAAATCCTAATTAATTATTAACCAACTTAATTAAAACTGCATGACAATTGGATAAGAAGTTTCGAAGCCAAACCGTAACAAAGATTCCCTCTTTTGCTCGACTTCAGTTTAACGCACGTCCGAACCGCTGGTAGTGCGGAGTGCAAATGAAATGACCGTTTAATATTTTATATGTTACGCAAGTCCAAATGAATTCTATAAATAGAATTTGTATGTGTATTGGTTTATGTTATCGGTGTGCATTTTATCGTTGATTATAATAAAATAGGAGTATTGGTGTACGCTCGATGCACGAGATTATTTTTATCGGCAAACTTCTCGGAACAATTCTATTCTTATCTACACGACGACGACGACGAACAAAAAGGATGGGTTGCAGGTAGCCGGAAACCCGCGGGCCGCCGTGCCGCACAATACGTATTGGCGGTGAATAATTATACTCGTTAATTACTCCACTAAAACGCGACATTTTTGAAAATCCTTTCTCGTTGCGCGGTGAAAATACGAGAAGAACATCTATTCCAAATTTCAAGTCCGTACGTTGAGTAGTTTTTGAGATACGGCGATCAGCGAGTCAGTGGTATTCGGATTTTATACGTATAGATAGATTACACTATTTGTTTCTAAACTTAGCAATAGCATTTTACCGAAAGTTGGTATTTCAGGGTTTTCGAGCACAACTGAACCGAAATTACGTGTCTTCGTGTAAGGTTAGCAACTTTCGGATGATTGTCGTGCAGCAAAATAAAATTTCAACAATAATGATATCTACGGCGTCGATACCGCTGATACCGGGTTCTTCTTTTACTATAGTAACCGTGTCTACGAAACGGAAATAAAAAGACCTTCTTATCCGTCACTAATTTGTTGTCGTGCTTTTAGTAAATTTACTTATATTGCACTATCATTCACGAGTTAAAAACATTTAAATGAGTGGGTATAGTATAGTAGGTACCTAGTGGTTTTGTGCATTTTTATTTCGGGTCGGTGGGTACACAGTTACGTACATTTTAAATGGCCCATTTTGACAACCGGAAATAATAATGTATTATTTATTTTATTCGTGCTGTGTTAAAGCGAACATTTTTTTTTATTAATATTATTTTCGGAAGTATGAAAACGCGGCAACCTTTCTTCGCCAAGAAATGTAGGTATACCTATGTGTAATACCGTAAATGCGCCGTATAATATTATTGGTACGCGAATTATTATTCCTATACCCAGTATAATCTACTCTCTTTTGTATTATTATTCAGCGCTTCTCTTTACTTATATACCTATCTTCTCCACCTCCTCTCCGAAAATTTTCCGTTGCTCAGATTTTAACGAAATTTATTTTTATTCAGAAGAAGTTTTCTTTTGTGCTTATCGTATACAAATTCGAGCTTTATGTAATGCAGATTTTTATAATGGTTTGATAAAATAACGATTACAGTTATTCGCATTTTATTAGGTAGGTAGGTACTACGCGCGTTTCTTTGTTCGCTATTCTTATAATAATGTTTCGCCGGTCGCATATCAATGCATTTTTAATAAAATAATCATATTTATTCCAGAAAAGAAAATACCTCTCAATATTATTTGATACTTTGAATTACGTTATAAATATAATCACGTATTATATACGAAAAAACGCTGATAATAATGATGCGTATACTTGCCACTGTTGTAGGTAGAATGTCAGGTATGGACACATAGAGTTATTGAATTTACGTCTGAACGTGACGGTAAATCATTGCTAGCAAACGAAACGGCCTGAAAAGTGGCTCAGTTCAAATGTCGTCTATGAAAACAATATAAAACAATTGCTCTTCAGTATTTGAAAATTTAACTATCAAAAATGTTAGTTAGGTAGGTATTTGATATATATATATAAAAAAGTGATATTTAGAAAATAACGAGTAGAATATTGTGAATTATGTATAGACGTATAGTTAAACTTTTAAGCGAGGTTTACAACTGATAAAGGTAACATTGTTTTATCTCTAAAATCATTTTCTGTTTCACGTGAACGTGTTTTTGAATAAATTTCACGATTTCACAATATATATATATACCTATAGACATAGGTACTCTTGACAATGACACATGGGATGCCCCTTGTATAAATATTTATTTTAAAGTGCACTGTTTATTTTTGGGGTCTATGCATTTTCATTTCTCTACCTCTCCGAAATTATCTTTAATATTGTCTATATTTTTATAAATAAATGCCCGTAATTCGAATGCAAAAACTGTTTCGCACGAGTAAAACATACCGGGGCTATAGACTTAATTAGGAAATAAAGTTTTCACTATAAAAAAGATATCTCGTACCATGCAACGTTGGTTCTATTTTACGACATTACAAATACAAAAAAACATATTGTAACTGTTTCAAAATCTGATAGTTTTTCAATCTCAAATAACTTTTTACGCAATAGTGATTAAAAAAACTAAAACCTGACATTGCACAGTACCAGTTATCTTATTTAGTTTTATCGTGAATATTTATTTTGGTTTCTCGACCGAATCCATAGCCCGAGTAGTTTTCCATTCACGCGAAACGAGTATTTGTAAACATTTTTGTTTTAATTTTAAGATTTAACAAAAAATACTTACGATAATGACACGGAACACAACCGGTGAATGTATTTTTTCGAAAATTTCGAGAAAATTGTCTATACAGATACACGTTTTAACACCGGGTTTTAACCGAGGCTTTATAGGTAGATATATTCCACGCAGCTTTGTATAGGTAATATCATAACAATATACAAAGCAGATCATAATTTTCCATAAACACATACGAACAACGGTTATTCAGACCTGCTGCAGTATAATAATACAGATAAAAAAAAAAAAATGAAACATGACTAGGTGTATACCTCTCTTTAATTATTATATATACATATAAAGCAACAAGCAGTATACGTCCGTGATCTTTCACGTGGTGTACGGTAAACGTCATAATAATAATAATAAATGTATGTATATTGTACGAGCGCATTAAAAATATGACCACATGAATAAATATTCACAATTCACATAAATACAGAATTATCTTTTTTTTTTTTACATTATATACTGTACCATCGCCATAATGTACTTTTGTCAATCCATATTATCAAAAAGAAAAAAAAAAGAGCTGATACCGGGGACGAGTGCGGCCACTGTTATAGATGGGATACATAAAGTTATTTAATTAATACTAGTAAGCAATGACAAACCATCACTAGCGAAAAATGATATTGAGCGAAGAAAAAAAAAATAAAATAAAAGGAATAATAATAATAATAATAATAATAAAACATTGTACGTTTTCACGACAACACGATTGTTTAAAAAATATTAAAATATTAAAATAAAATAAATTTAATCTTTTAATAATTTTTAGCCTAAAGAACCAGTTTTTCCTCAGTATCCTAAATATAGTTGAAAATTTCAAAAAAAATTACCTCTCTAAAGTACCAATTGCAGAAAATGCAACAAAACAGGTCTCTTGTCATAATTTGATTGGATCGAGATTTCTAGGAGAGAAATGATTTACAAAGAGAAAAAATAAAAAAAACACATCATAGTAAAACCAATAGTTCCCCTCGCTTCACTCAGAATCTAAAATATATATATACGAGTGCGTAGGTACATATCAAAATATCAAATATAATGTTTTTTTATGATTGTAACGGTTTCAGCATGACGGTCTAATTGATGAACACAACACCACTGTAAGCAAAACGCTGCAAGTCCAAACAAATTGAAAAATGAGTAAAATACATGAAAAACACCGTACAATTCAGACTTTTTAGATCAGTATGTGCCGTATGTCTGATATGTTGTCCTACAAAAAGACTACTAGCAATACACGTTTGACTGTACGCTCAAAACTGAAGGTGTAGACACGACTTGCCTTGCAATCATCGGTTGGCCTATACTCTGTATAATATAGTTTATTCCCAATATTGTGGTAGGCAGTGCGTCGTTTGGCAGTAATATCGTGATACGACTATACGAGTTAAGTGAGAAGTGATAATTTGTTTGTTTTACAATATGTCACAATTTTATTACTACTATGTAGTTTGTAAAGAGATGTGGACGGATTTTCCGGTCAATATGAAGCAAACACGGTGATATACGTCACGGCGATCACTGACCGGATATCAACATAATGCGTACCACACTCATTGTTTCGAAAAATAAAAATTTTTAACGAAATTTTGTTTTTTTAAAAAATTTAATAAAAGTGTAGTGGGGTAATGGCAGAATATTGGACAACTGTCTCCTTACCCCAAAAACAGTAAACATAAAAGTGGGAAATCTCGTCAACGAGTTGACGGTAATTAAAAATTTATTTAAGCCAATACTTCACCTATGTATTTATGAAATTTTTAATCCGGGAATCTACTTGAAAATCAAATTTATTGTTTTTACCTCTCAAAATATCAGTGACAAAAAACCGGTAATATGTCATATAAGAGCTATATCTATTTGTTTCGTAAAACAAAAGAAACAACACAATTTCGAAAAAAGTAAATACTCCACGATATAATGAGAGTGCCTTACGTTATGTTTATCACTCTGTAAACGCTAGGGTCTACACTTTGTATAATACAATATAATATTATTATCGAAATCTCATTCGTATAGACAAAATAATTTATCACGGCAACCCCGCAGGTTCGCGCATTCGTACAACACACACAACATATACAACTAATAAGATTGCGGTATAGACGTAAGGAATATCCGAGCGACCCGCCCGGTATTAACCAACCCCTAAATTTGATACTTTGGGGCCATATTGTGGGAAGTATTTGCCGTGACCGATACGGTTAATTAATTAATATCATAGTATAATATAGAAGGTGTGCCGTAGGTGTTGAATTTTGGAAACCCACGTTTTGCATATAGAGGCGTTAAAAGCATATACTTAAACGACACGTATAAGTTTTTAGATTTTTTTTTTTTTTTGTTTTAAAGAAACTCGAGAATTCATAGAATAATTTTTCGAATAAAACGTGAGTATATATTATGCGAACCACCGGACGGATGAAAATTAACGAGGTGAATATTTCGGATGATTTTTACTGCAACATCGAAAAAGTGGTTACTGTAGATACGAATCAAAAAAACAAAAAAATAGCCGATTCTGCTGATGGATGTACCATTGAAATAGTTGTAGTTGAGAAATTGGAAATGTAGAATACATAATTATATAATTTATAATTTATATGCGTACGAAAAGATAAATCAATGCTAAGAAATACGATTTTGAGCAAAGTTGGGTTAAAATTGTTGTGAAATGAAGTGATTTATACGATTAAAATGTCAAACGTTTACAAATTAATCGACAATCGCCAGTATGTTTTGGAAATTTCACCACCGCTGGAAAACATTAGTACGCTGTGATTTTTAACCGAATTTCTTAAAAATAAAAAATGTATAATAAATTGAAGCCGTTATTACCTTTTACGATTTTACTCGAACTACTATGAAAACAGCGGAGTAAACTAGGAAAACGTCCTCTCTAACACTGCACCAACTAGACAAAATTTGCTTCGAGGAAAGATACTCGAAAATCGGACAGTAAGACACGGAGGAAAGTTGTAAGCCGACGCGAAGAAAAAAAACGCATCGCCGCGCTCAGAATCTAAAGCATTTTCGAAGAGAACGGGTGACAGGCAAACATATTGGGATGGGGGGGGGGGGAAACGAATAAACGCGATCGTATATTTTTACCGGTACTGTTACGGAGGTGTACCTCCTCTATTATTATTATTTTTATTATTATTATTTTTTTATATATATATATGTATATACATTTTCATAATACACTTTTATGCCGCACACCTACCCTATAAGACGCGCGCCGTTTACGCGACGTGATTTATGATTATGAAGGAGACGCGCTTTTATGTCGCGAAGACTTATTCTTGCGGGGGAGCGCGTTTTTTTTTCTCGCCGATATTTTCGCATTGGGGAGAGAAAAAAAAAAAAAAAAACGAGAAACATAAAAAACGAAAAGCGAGAGAAAAAAAAAAAGCCCGCAAGTCGCTTAATCCGATGGCGGACGGGCCGCGCGAACATCCGTCTCTATACACGGCCGTAAAGACGTCACATCTCGAGACACGGCCACTTGTACCGCGACCGCGCGTAGACTAGACGGATGCCCGCGATTGTCACGTGGCCGTACCGCCGACGGACCCCGCCGCTTTTTTCCATTCCTATTGTTCTTATTGTTATTATTATCATTGCTCTTATCATCGCCGTATTGTTATTACCATTCCTGGCCGTTCTCGGTGTCACACGCACACGCGCGCGCGCGCACGCACACAGACTCGATATTTAGTCCGGGTGCATTCAAATTATGCTCGTGACCGGCAAGCCAAAGGCCCGTTCCCCCCGTTACCCCGTGACCCGTCGGCCGTGACGTTTCGCACGCGTCAATTTACCGCCGCCGCCGCCGCCGTACGCCACCTTCGAACGTGCCCGTAAACGTATAATATAATAATAATATATTATCGCCGTCCTTTTGAAATTCCGCGACGAATTTCATTTCATTTCATTTTTTTTTTCCTTCCCCAAAACCCGTTCCCCGCATAGCTCAGTTATTTCTTTTACCTCTCCTCTCCCCCTCCCACCCCCGTACACGTTCTATTTCCACCCGGGCGACGACGACGCTCCGTCGGCTGCTGCGCCGTATTCCTAAACGATATTTTTTCCTCCCGCTTTTCACATTACGCCCGTATACTCGATTTGTTACGCTATACTATTTCTTTTTTTTTTTTCTCTCTGTTCCGACACTGCAGACGCACGGTAATAACCAGAGTAATAACCGACGAGCGCAAACGTCCCCCGTACACGGTATAGTTATTATTTTATGTGCCGGCGCGCAATAGACACATGCGATACGGTGTTATGTGTACATGTTACAGTTAAAACCCGAAATCCGTCCAAAACTAGTTTTAACCTATAGATTTGAACGATTCAGTCAAAACAACTAGTTTTCACCGAAACGCGTGTATTCCAACCTGCACTATCTAAAACGCGCGCAATCACAGGCGATCTATAAATACTGCTCAATAAATTCGACTGGCCGGCTATCAAATCAGTTCGGATAACTTCGACCGGCCGTCCGACAAATCACTTTTGGATACAAATAACTCCGTCCGATTATACCTAACAGATAATAATTCGTGCGCCGTACCTTTTGTCCCCGTGTTTCGCCAGCCAGTTCGTTATCTCCGTTGTAGTCGTTTGGCGTTTGTCTCGACAGGGTCCGGGGCAAGGCTTTGTAAAATGCACATGTAAGAAATCTTGCGGAACAAATCGTCGTTTATGTAAGAAAAATAGAACATTATGCAATTCGAAATGTCACGATGGTTTGACCTGTGCAAATAAATAATATAATAAACGCCTACAGTAATTATCCTAATACCGTACTCATTTATACTTTCCTCTAGTTAAAACTAGTGTAAACTATCGAAATAAAATTTAAGAATTTTCACTAGATAATTTTAGTGTTCACCAGCGTATTTCAAACACAACTAAATCCGACTAAACAATAAATGAGTTAAACCTAGTTTTACCGGTGAAGGTCTTCAGTTAATTCTAGTTTTAACTAGTCGAAACTAGAATTGACCGAAGGGATTTGTGGAAACAAGTTTTTACGGACTCCGCGTTTTAACTGTGACATGTAGAAATAATGTTTTGTTGCTTGATTTACAGCGAATCGCTTTCATTCGAATGCAAATGCAAAGCAATTTCGCGAAACGACAGACGACGTCCGTCCGAAGAAAGTATAATATTTACCGTAATAAGATAATCCCGCGCAAGTATATTATACACGTAATACAATACTAATCATTATTATACAAGGCTGTGCATTTGAAGCGCTTAAAAACTTTTAAAAACGAAAATCCTAATAGAACCTCAAACAAACACCTTAGATATTTAAAAAAAAAAAAAATATTAAAAACAAATCCGTTATTGTTACATAATTCGATATAGACTCCGTTCAACGGGGCGTTTTTAAGAAAGTCGTCTGTCCCTCAATCGGGACTTATTACTGTGTGTCCACTAGAACAGCGTTTCTCAACAATGATAGGAAAAACCCTAAAAATAATATCCCATACCAACCGAAATAAATGTTAACTATTCTAAATAATAATTTAATATCAGTTTGTGTGTCAGCCTGTACTAAAATATATAAATTATGTATTTATTTTCTTGATCACACTCATGAGTTGCATAATTTCTCCGAACTTTCAAAAATTATTAAAAATCAAAAACTTAAAGAAAATACAAATAAAAGTTAACAAACATAAATTTAAATTGTTCACACATAATAAAATAGTTATTTTTTTTACCAAAATATAAAAATTGAATTCAAATTTAAATATTTATAGTCCGAATCTCTGCAATTAGATATATATATAAAAAAAAAAAAAAAACGTCCTAGGATAATGGGGACGGGTGCAGTCTCTGTTATAGGTGATTTACCGCAGTGTACTTGTAAGCAACGATAAACCGTTGCTAACGAAAAAACGATTTTGAACGGAGTTCGGTTGATAGTGAAACTTTGTCAACAATAAATAAATATGCCATATTATAGTGAAACAATTAAATGAACTCGAGATATTATATAAAACTCTATATGTATATTTTTTCGTCTATTCTTTTCTTTGAATGTAATTGCATATACATTTTTAGTTGGCGTAAAAAGCTCATTATTGTAATTATTATATGTACCTATCTTTGCGATCACATTCTAAGAACTCTGTCTATCGACTCTCGGTATCAAATAATTTTGACTGGATAAAGCACAAGTCTTATATTCAGTTTATTTAAAACAGTTTTTCTCGCCATTTTCTAAGTTTATACCTACATTCACCAAAATACATTACATAATCAATATGTAATGATAAACAAATACATACAAATTTAAGCATAATTATCATTATGGTAATGGTCTAGGGAATTTAGGTTTAAGTTTTGGTCAATCTGATCTGATGAAATTTTTTTTTTTTTGTTATCAGTTTTAAAAGAACTGGTGTCCTCCAAGGATCATTGTGCAATTACCACGACACCACTCTACCCATAAACTGATATACGGAGGCCGTCTGCACATTGAATAAAAAAAAAAAACTACCCTGTATATATGTATATTTTTTTTCTTCTGTTAACGTACACAATACTCGTAGGTTTGATAAGTTACTGGAAGATTTTGTTCAGTGTAAATATTTATGAATATCAATATTCTTGTTTACGAGGCGATGTATGATGATGAAAGTGCACGTTTTTATTTTGTCAGCTCTTTCTCGTGCACGGCGCAATTTGTCTCTCTTAGACACCGCCTCTTGTCTATACTGCCAGTACGACCCCTCACTTTCTCTCGCACTTTTTCTTTCAAAATCGATTTCATATTTTATGAGGTGTTATTACACGGCGAAGAATTCTACGGGGCCTTGGCCTATGTGCGTTCGAGCGTAAACAATGGGCGTTTTCCGTACATTATAGTTTCGCGATTAACGGCCCAACATGATTCAACGAACTTTAAACTAAACTTGCCCGCTAATACTCTCTCTCTCTTTCTTATATATCAATGACAAACGACCGAGTATCGGCCGGGCCGGACGCGGACAAAACCATTTTTTTTTTTTACATTTCCGGTTAGATCGCCCGGATAAAGGTTCGTGGATTTATGATGACACTGTATCGCCGCCACACTGAGTATCGGATATCGTAGATAACTGGACATCACGGTATTCGCCGAATATTGTACAATATTATAAAAATAGAATTTGAAAAAATACTCATTGTATTATTACACCGTCACGGCCGTCGTAGTATTACGTAAAGCGAGGTATGGGTTAACTCGGAATACCCAATTATTAAAAATATAATACCTATATTAGTCAAATTTTATTGCCCGCAGCCTCGTCTTGGGGTTTTTCGATGATATCTAAGTCAAACTAGATATAACGTGAGGCCATATAAACCACCCTGATTCCTATATCGTTGGGTATATGCTCCCAATTCGTGAGTATCTCCATCCTTATCCGCAAAACCGAAATTCGAACAATAAAAAGAGGACACATGCGGTTTCAAAATACTGTTCCACACAACCGGCGTCTCAATACACTTCCACCCAAAATGATGTGCTTTGGTTTTTGTCGCACCATCTCAACCCGGCCATTATAACCAACGTACGACATTCGCCCACCGTAAACTATTAAAACTAAAATCTGATCAATCTCTGCAATCGTCAATTTAACCGGACTAAAAATTTAAAATACAAAAACGGACATACTTTACACGATAGGTGAGTTACTGTTGAAGATGAGAAAAGTTGGGAAGATAGGATATAGAGAGATGTTTAATGTATATTTATAGGTAACGATTAATAATTGCTAACGGAAAATTATTCTGACTGAAGTTAGGTTATGTATGTTTAAAAGACCGTAATATTTACGATTTTCGTTAAAATTTTATCTTAAAATTTGTACAAAAAATATACATTACATAAAACTCAACTTTTTATTGTTGTCTACAAAGTACAATTTATAATGTTATAGTTAACATACATATTTAGTAGGTACCTAATAAATTACAACAGAAGACTGGAACATTGGGAAAAGCTGTTGTTATCATAAAATCAGTAATAGTTACCTACTTTTAAAAGTAAACTGATATGATGTGTTTTCTGTTTTGTGGACTAAAATAAAAGATTGCTGACACGCATAATATTTCTTTGAAAGTACTTATGCATTAATGCAAGTAATCAATATTGAAAATGAACAAGGCATTCTCTGATTATATTATAATTATAATAGGTGTATGATAATGTATGATATATTTACTACGACCATTACATTTTAGATTTTAAGAGAAACAGAAAAAAATCAAGATACTTATCAGTTTTTTGTCTTATCACAACAACTACAGCTGGAAAATATATTGTTGATAATCCAGGAGCGTATCAGTTTTACAATAATGTTTACTTTAGATTTTGAGTTCAGCGAAGAATATATTGGTTTTACAATGATGTCTATTTTTATATGAACATTTTTTTTACCAGAAATCCTACTCCGATTATCAAGTATGTATAGAACCCTTTCTGAAAGATAATATTCTCTAGGGGGTACTTTAGAGAGGTAATTTTTTAAAATTTGCATTAATATTCGAGGTAATGAGGAAAACCTGGTTCTTTAGGTTAAAAAAGATTGAAAGATTAAAAATTAAGTAATTGGTAACCGTTTCTATTTATGTTTTATTATTGTAATCTTATCAAACATCCATTGTTATGAAAAACGCACATTGTTGTAATTATTTTATCGTAATATGACATATATATATATATATATATATATTGTTGGCAAAGCAACACTATCAACTGAACCCCACTCAGAATCGTTTTTTCGTTATCATCGGTTTATCGTTGATTACAGAAATACATTAAATCCCCCGTCTGTGTCCTACTTTCCAAACTTCCCACCTACAACAGTGGCTACACCCACGTGCAAAGTGTGCCCGTCTTTTTATTATTATGTGTTTAATACCGTAATCAACTATTCTACCAGAAATCTTGTTTCAATGTATCTAGTACTTTTTCTGTAAAGAAAATTTTATCTTTTTGGTACTATAAAGAGGTCAGTTTTTAGTTTTCTAAACGGTTTTCATAATAATTGGGAAAATTTACGTTCTTTTTCTAAACAAAACTTTTCTCGTTTTACAATTAGCAATGGTTTATCATCTTTTATAGATAATATAAAAATAAATAATGTTGTGTATCAACTCAACTTCTCATCTACAAAAGCGACGAACCCGTCCCCAGTTTCAGATCTTTTTCATTCTCTTTTCTTTTTTTTACACGTTTCTCAACCGAGATAATGCAAATGCGTAATCGCAAAGAATCGACCGTTTTCTCGTTAGTTTTCGGTACAAACCTCAAAGCCTAATAATAATTGTTAAAAACTAATTGGATAGGTATATTTTGTATAGACGCGACGAATAAACGACAATTGTGTGTAATCTGTAGATATACATTAAAATAACACAAGCACACCGCTCACTACGCGCGTGCACATGGGCTACTCGCGGCCATTCGTTAATTATTTCTGATCTTGCGTTTTAGCACTTAAACCGTTATTTGCTTAGACCCTCCGTTATAAATTATTCGCGACCGTGGCCGGAGGTTTAGAGTAACTCGTTCGGTTTCGGGTACAAACAAACATGTTTACTATTAGGGGAGAGACTTAGTAAACCTTGCGCACGAACAACTGTCTTTCTCTCTCTCTCTCTCTCTCTCTCTCTCTCTCTCTCTCCATAAGTTGTGTTCTTCTGCGATTCGACCGTCCGGAATATCATCTAATATTGCTTCCAATATTGCTATAAACGCACATTCAATCGATGTAGCCGATCCTATTTCCCACAGACGGATAGAATAACACCACCTGTGTACCTACCTATGTACAAAATTGGGTATACTGCAGGTACCTACTGGTCTTAAACTGTTAACGAACAATTCTCTCGGAACAAACTTCCGTAGATTAGACGAAAATTTAATTAATGAAATAAATTATAATATATTTTATACTGTATCTGATAACGGTGGCTAAAATATTGCGCAATTCAAAAATCGAAACGGCGTAAAACAGAGGTTCCCAACTTGTGGTACCTATCTACGGAACGCCGAAAGCTCATATAGATGGTACACAAAGCCATTTTTTTCACAGTAAAACTAAAAATTGTATTTTAAATATTATGAGATTTACCTAAAAGTTAAAATTTTGTTTTTTCTTTTATGAATGTTTAACAATATAAAATGTTAATAAATTAATTAATAATAAACTATACATGTAAAAAACAATTGTCTATCTGAATTTAGTTTTGGAATTAAGATGGTACGCTTATTGATTATGAAAGCGTCAAGTGGTACTCGGTTAATGAAGAGGTTGGAAACCCCTGATGTAAAACAAGGGTTTTCTTTGCACATTTTTTATCTTAGTTAGGCACACTGAAAACACACCTATATAATATAGGTAGTAGGTACTTACTATTGAAAGATAAATATTTTAGATGTTATGTCCGGTTATAAAGGGGAATATTTTTGTTTCTAACGAATAAAAAAGGTGCGTTGTAATTCGTACGCGTAGTACCTACGCACAACCATTGTATATATTTTATACAGGCCGATTCAACATTTATGTTATATTTTATTATCGTGAAAGTACTCAAAATAGAAAAAAATGAAAACATCTAAAATTATTTTTTATTTTGTCACTGTCTTTTTCTAGGGGATTTTGGGAGTCAAACGCCGTGGGCCGTGCCGCATCACCGCACAAGCGTATAATGTTCAACTACTGCCTTCCTAACAAAACTAAAAAGTGTAGTATATCGTCCACGGTTTGACGGAAATCAAAAATATCAGCACTGAAATTTATTTAAACTGATAACTCATATGTTTATGAATTTTCGAAAAAAAGTTTTTACTTCAATTTCGAAAGTTGACCCCCAAAATCCTTTCAAAAAAGACAGTAAAAAAAAAAGTGTACAAATTATTTTAAATTTTTGCATTTCGAAAAACATTTGTATTACACTTTTTTCTCTATTTTGAATATTTATTATTAATTAATATCAATTTGTGTTTAGTGGGACGTTGATTCGTGAAAAATGTATTACTTGAGTACTTCGAATTGTATAACTTTTTTGGAAACTAAAAAAAAACTGAATAATTTACTACTGACTTATACCATTTGTAATCAACCAGTTCTCTTACCACTACTTATGCTTAAAAGCACACATGGTATTGAAAAGGTATTGAAAAGGAGGTAAACTAATAGTAGATCCTAAAAAAATAAATATATCTATTATAAATTAATACTATGGTTCTGATTTCCATCGGGTTAAATTAGAATTGCATCTCTGCAGTATTACGTTGGCTGTTGCTAAGGCAAAAATGTTTAATTTATCATAAGTGCCAGACGCAATTGATTTTTTGAAACAAAAGTTGTATATCTACAAGATTTGGTACCAGAAGTGATTAAATTATGTCAACCGTACCAGTTTCATCGTTTACAGCTGAGTGTTCTTTTTCTACTCTTTGCCGTTTAAAAACGTTCTTTAGGTCAACAATGACACAAATACGACTTGACGATATATACGATATAAAATAGCGATATTACATGCACATAAAGAAGAAAAAATAAACATTGAATAGATTGTTAACAAATTTATTAATACGACCAAAGTGAGAAAAAATACGCTTGAGATTTGTTGAAAAATGAAGAAATATATATCTATTGTACAACTTTTTATTTTAAACTATTTTTAAGTAATATTAAATTCTGTATGGACAAAAAGAATGGTATTTTTTATTTATTTAAAAATATAATTTATTATTAGTAAGTACTACTTATAGTTAAGAATAAAAAAAACTATTTTGTTTTTTTATTTTACTTGCTAATCTTCATTATTTTTAAGATATTGGCAGAGAGGTCTTTATAGTTTTGCCACCCTTAGGCATAATTAAGAAAACTTGCACTTCTGAGAATTTATTTTGTTGATGGGTAAAAAAAAATCATCGCCTATTTGTAAGCTTTCGAAAAAAGAAGTTTACCGCCTCCGGGAGATAGAGCATCATCGCCCCCCCCCCTACATACAAAAATAAATTCAATAAAAGACTAATGCTTTGTTCATTTTTTTTTTTTTATTTTGATTATAAGTTAAATAATTTTCTAATTTTAGGTACTCTATGAAAATTGGAAAACCTAGCGCCCTTGGTGAATAATACATACTTTATGGAAATTGTCGAGTAAGTTAATGGGTAGGTCGTAGGAATAGTTTATTTTGATTTTTCTGTCACTGAATAGACATAGAAATGAATATGCTATTTTAAAAAAAAAAATCTCGAATTGTGTGCGAGAAGAAGGACATTGCGCACAAGGTGTAATTTACAAAAGCTATATTCATTTCACCAGATTCACCGGGCTGCATACAATTCGCAATAAACATAAAACGAAACTGGAAAACCGACTATCATCGTTTCCCCAAGGGTCCAAACTCTATATTTACGAATGCAGTTGTAGAAAAAGTGAAAGGCATTTTTCTATGTTATTTCATCGTCAATAGGATTGTCTATGATGATTATTTTTTGTAGATATTTCCGCTCCTGCCGAATAAAACAAAACATTGCAAGTTACGGATTTTACTTGTTCTTCATCACAACTAAAGAAAACACCTAATTGGTAATTAATTTATTATATATATATATATATATATAGTATTTATATGTGTTTTTTATGTATATATTATATGCATAAAAAACACAAGTCCAAATAAAATAAAATACGTTAAACAGAGTGACGTGAATGTACTCGCAATAGATCGCGGGGAACTCGTCTAACTTGACGACGATTCGGGTGGCGTTATGCAATGCTCGGGATGTGCCTCCGCAACCCGATATCCCTAGCTGGTCCGTGCGGTTATCCATCACAGTGGGGACCAATTACGATCCGCGATCGTTAACTAATCGGACCGCGATAGTATTTGATCAAAATTTCAAAAAGAAAATAATTTCAAAAATTTACATTTGCGTTAAAAAAAAATATACTTAACATTTGTTTCTAATTTACGACAATCAATACATAATAAAACATGATTAAATATATCACTATACCTATGCATTAAGATGTACCTACAATAAAATACTTAAAAGGAAAAGTTTAAATTCTTGGACCTCTGTAAAAAAAAAATTTAGTCACCACTGATCTATCATACCCGGCGCGTGTTCGAATACCGCACGTCGGTTGATTCTTGTCGACAACAATACATGTGATATATAATATATTATATATTTGGTAAATTATCTATTTCCCTTAATCCTGGCTTGTACACAAGTATAAGTAGTCGACAATACTGTACCAGGTGATGTGAAATTGTGGTTTTCAGGTATCCGGGACCGTACAGTCCCCCTGTTATCATTTTAACGGCAATTTACACTTATTTTAGGTACGGACTCACGTGTTTTCTACGAGACGCGTATGAGCCTAAAACACCTTTTATTCGGGTCCTACTTTATGCTTTTGTGTCGGAAAATTTCAAAATCCAATTTACTAGCGATCTCTGTTTCTATCGAAAGTATGACTATACTTGATAATCTTTCCTGAACCATTATATATCTTAAGTAAGTATTAACCGATTTAAGTTTGCTTAAACTCTATTCACATGAAGCTGTTATGACGGGCATTGAGAGAATAATCCTTAAAACAATTTCAATATTTGGATCCGATTCTTAGACTTATAATTATAAATCTTTAATAATAAATTCAAAAACGGTCTGATTCAATGCTTGGAAAAATTGATAAAGCTGCATGTTTAAAATCTTTAATTTCTTCAATTATTTAAATTATTTATATCTTCATCATATTTTAGTCTTTGATCAACAATTGCTTTTTGAAAATCGTGTGAATTCATATTGGTTAATTAATGATTGGAAAAAAATTCAAAATCGTTAAATATTTCCATAATTTTTTCATACCGTCATACCATCTGAGTAAGAAGAATATCGATTGCGTCTATAATGGCAATTCGAAAATTTTGAATTGCAGAAATATTTATCACATCATCATCTGTTTCATAAAGTTTTAATCCTTTTTTTGTTTTGTTCTTGAGTCCTTTAAAGTTGTTAATATTTGTAACTCTTCTGCAACTTTTGTATCATTTGTAAAATTGTCTTCTATAGTTGTGTCGCAAATTTCCTGCAAAGAATTTTCAAACCCGAGTAGTAATTTGGAAGCTTTTAAGTAATAGAATATTTAATTTTAATGAAAATAATTTAGAAATGTGTCTAATTATCAATTTTAATTAAAAAAAAGTAACATTTATCTAATTTTTTTTTCTTTTAAATAACATTTGTATTTTTATGGTGCAATTTTTACGTATTTTTTGGCGCAATTAAACAATTTTAATATGCAATTTTCGCGTGTAATAAATGCAATCAAATCCGGTTTTTAATTATCATGTTTGCTAAGCAATTCTATTAAATTCAAAAAAAAAAAAAATACGGGAAATGTTTATTTTCTACTGTTGTGCTCGATCATCTCAGTGCTAATTAAAATAGTTATGTGCAGTACACAACGATTGTACACTATTTGTAAACCGACGTGTCGTACGCGCATCAACTGATATGATGTAGATATTAAACAGGTACCAGTGTACCGCGCGGTCTCCGATTAAACGGAAAATAATGTATACGCGTAAAAGGATAAAAATGAGATAATATGGTACACCATCGGCGATCAACGTCGTCGTTATTCCGGGGAAAAAACAAATATCATCCAAGCTGAAAAAAAATAACATTATCCCATAGCCCGTACAAATTATAAACCATCAGAGTGAACACTAAATTTGTCAACCTACCGTTGACAATCGCATTGAACGAGGTAAAAAATATAATGTTATGTTCACGGATCGGTGCGCAGTTATGAAAAATGTTATGTTGTCAATAATAATTTTTTTTTTCTCAAGTTGATCGTTTAACATGTTTGCGCACCCCCTCTCCCCCGGCGTCGGGCGCCCGAGACAAACGCCTCGCTCGCCTCACCCTAGTTACGGCTTTGAATCTGCGCAGAAGGCCGAGTAATATCAGTTCGGAAAATGAATAATTCAATTTTTAGTCATAAGTGTAATATAATGTACGGAACAAATCTAGTTTATGGCTCAAGCTGGTTTTTCAAAAATATTTTTTTTCCATTTTTTTTTTTAATGTCTGTTTTTTTCGTGTACATACTTACTTTTATAGTTTTTGTACATACACCTTGCAAAATAGCATTTTTGGAATTAATCCGAAACGTGATCAAACATAGACGTTTTTTTTTTATTATTATTTATAATTATTGATAATCTGATAGAGAAGTATTTATTAACGAAGTCAGAATAAGTCTGTCTGACTGTTTTGTATTTGTAAACAAATTTTCTATCAAAAAACTTGCTTAAATCTAAAATTCAAAAAAAAAATCTTAAATTTTAATAAAATAACTAAGTTGAGTTAAAATTCTTTACAAAAAAAGAAAAAGAAAGTTATTGTCTAACATTTTTTTTTTTTTTATTAGGTAAGTTATACAAAGTTAGTAAGAGTTATCAAATAGACTAATGTGCAACTGAACTTATTAACTTGTCACTGTCCAATTTTACTTATATTACAGCGTTAAAACTTTAAACCAATAAAATGTAAAATATTTAATATATACCTGTACGAATATAAATAATATATTTTATTAACAAGTTTATAAAAACTTTCGTTTTTTTTTTTTTTTGTATTAAGCAGATCGGAAAAGTTTCAATATTTGTTTTTACGATAACGTGTGATGTTTAATATATTTGTTAAAACAAATGACGAGAACTGACGAATAGTTAATTTTCATAAAAAAAAAAAAAAAAAAAAATTAAAAATCGAACGGAATTATTATTATTATCCTTTGATGTTCAACGAATTTTTATTTTACCCATAAAATTGATTTATTTATAATTTATACGAGTGGAAACTCATAAAATATTAATAAAGCGGCAAACGTCTACCTCCGAGCCGGGGACTTACGGAAAAGGTTCGCTGTACTATATATTTTACTTTATGTTTAGGTATCTATATAATAATATATAATATGTGTGTGTGTGTGTGTGTGATATTTATGGGCAAAGTCATACCGTATATTATAGGGCCTTATTGTACATAATTAGTGGCGACGGATTATAGTCTCGCATTATATTTTGGAAACCAAGAAGTGACGTCTAAATTAGTATAGTTTGGTATAAATTTACGATTAAAACGCGATACGCGCATTATAATAATATCGAGTATTTATTCAACAAACTATGTTTTATGTAATATCTGTACCCTAAAGTATATTAGGGCGGACCGGAATTCATTCGCTTAGTTTTTTTTGACTGACTAAAAAAAAAAAAAAAAGTGCCGCTGTTTTATTTTATTTTTTAGTTTGAAAAAAAATAAAAATGATGTACTTGTATATTTAATTGGTAGAAAACTGAATCGTTGAAATTTATTTTTTATCAAAGATCTGACAATTTCGTTTTTTCCCTGCAGTAGGAAATCTTCTATGACGTCTTCAATGTCGATTTTTCGGGTCGTTTCATACTCAACAAATGATCATTTAGACGAGTTTCTTTCTTGAAACACGGTTGATCGTAAGTAGGTCTTACTATAATTTTAATTTGCTAAAGGAACGTTCTCTGTTCGGCTGTAACTTTCGACTATTGAATATCTAAAGTTGCTTGCCTCGTGCTAAAATAAAATTTGATAATAACTACATAGGTACTATGTATTAAAGTGGATCAATCCACCTTGAGGACTTTATTAATAAGTAATGACATCGATAACGGCCGCCGCATGCCTTATTTTTGGGGAAACTGCAATAAAACCGTTCGCGTTGTCGCTGGATGGCGGCGCGTCTCATAACGTGTGTATATGCATGCAGTGGCGCAATCAGCATTTATTTTCGGTAGAGATGGGGGTTTATGAATTTCAAATAAATTCAATTTCGGATGGGGTTTGGTTAGGTGGAGGAGTTAAGGTTCAGTATAAGGTTTATGAGTAAAATCTTTAAGGAAATTGTAAGCGACGATAATTTTATCTTTGTCTTACACACATGAGAAATAGGGATTTAGACGTGTTTTATTTCCGACGTACCGATTGATCTAGCGAAGCGATATGAATTCTGAAAGCAGATTTGAATATTTCGTGAAGACTACTCGAGATCGACTTTCTCACTTTTTTGATTTTAATTTCTTAAAAATATAAAATATTCCATAAAATCTAAATCCTTATATCTCACGTGTGTAAGACACAAAGGCAGAAACTCTTTGGCTTCCAATCCCCTTCAGTGACTTTACTTTCATTTATAGACAACGCATAGTGGAAAACAATTTAGACTCATAGTAAATATGTATTTAAATATATTTTACTCATAAGTTATAGTATAATAAATAATAGTAATAATTTACTAAGATTAATTCTTCGAGTAGAGCGTCTCGCCATTTCATCAAGCACTGAATCTGGTTCAACTCCAATGTCTGTATGCATGTTTAAAGTGGCTATTGTACACCACGTTACAACATTATGTTTCAATTTGGTAAATAAATCATACAGCAATATACTATATAGAATTCGTAAAAACTCACAAACATATTTCGGGGGGAGGGGGGGGGGGGGTACAACCCCCAATTTCCTAGTTGCGCCACTACATGAATGAGAAAATATATAGGTATATGTATCGACTTTGTGACACGCAATATTCGGGTTCTCCCCTCCATAAACATGACTTCATTCGTTCTCCGCTTTTGAATTGTATTCTGTAATTTTTAGAACCTTCTCAACACGAGTTACGTCCCAGTTCTGGACGAAGTGCGGGGGGGGGGGTTCAAATACGATTTGATGATAGCATACCTATTTTGTTTTGTCATAGCTATATGGGTAATTTATACAGGAGATATACCCCAAATGGTTTATATTGTGATCCGCAACAAAATTATACAAAACGTTCCGGCGAATTTTTTGGCATGCCTTTAAAATTTGCACCCGGTTCCCCTCCCCCTCCCCCACTCACAAAGACACGGCTCGGCTTTTAATGGTAATAACGCGCTTCAAACAGTGTAACGGATGCGCAACGAATACTGTGAATTATGATTGTACGCAATAAAAACGCCGAAGAGTTATTTTCGAAAGGCTCTTTTGAAAAATTCGGCCCCCGGGGCCCCCCGGTCCCTGGGTGACGTTGTCCATTAGGGACGGGGGTGGCCGAAAACCTTCCGAGTTTGGTTATTCGCGGTGCGTTGCAGACGTCGGTAGCGCACGGTATAAATTATCATTTCGCGCGGTACCAGTGACGCTGAATTATTTAATTTTACACGGCGAACGAACGCTCAAAAACGATATTTTAATATTTGTGACGCATCAAGTCGTAATAAACACAAAAATATGCAAATTGCCCGCGTTCGCTTTTTACCTGTGTATATTTTGCTACGCGAATTTTAATTTTATGCAGGTATCGAGTTTTATTCGATGGAGTGGGTGGGGGATGGGGGAAAAAACAAACATCCGCTCACCGAGTTGAGTTATGAATTACTTTAAGCATAAATAATTTAGAAACTCCGATATTATCGCATTAAGTATTTGCATCTATTTGGATTACGTTTTATTTGAGTTCTTTCGAAAATTCTATATTTTATGGCGGTTTTTTTTTTGACCCGGTTCGTACGAGAAATGCTAGTTGTTTGAATAATTCGCTGATAAAAACCAAAAGGCAGGCCATCATTTTTCGGAATGTTATTATCCGGAATCTAAATTTACGGAACTCAAAAATCCGCAACGGAATATTCCGGACATAGACATTTTTCCAGAACGTAAGAACTGGGGACGTAAAAACGCGGAACGTATTATTCCGGAACATAGAATTTCGGAATTAAGTTAAAAACCAATGGTTCCTAAATCTTTCGAATCAAGAACTTCGTTTCTTGTCACCCGGGAAGAAATAATAGCTTTGATACCCTATTTTTATTATACTGGTGTACGTTTTTTAGAAATAATTGATATTTTCCGGATAATTACGTTCCAAGAAATTGCAGTCCTGTTTATTACGTTCAGGATAATTTAAGTCCGGATAATTGAATTCCAGATTATTGCGTTCCGGAATTTAACGAATATCTCGATCTAAATTCGAAGGGTTTTTTATTGCAGCTTTATCACGAAATCAATAAATTTAAACCTATTGACACGCGTCATTCAACAGAACTTTTCGTTCGGAATCGTTTTTCGTTCACAATCGTTTTATTATGACGTATAATATTACTATAGAATACGCCTCGCTATATGAAGTTTTATCTGGCGATGGTATTGCCAATACTACAGAAAATAAAAGAGCTTTCTACGGGGACCGCAATCATTTTTTTTTAAATTTCAGGTGCAGGGTCGAGGAACGTTATTAGTTTTACTATGATGTACGCTATTTTTTTTCACAATGTATTTGCTTATTTTTAATCTGTCCGGGAG
Source organism: Cinara cedri (assembly GCA_902439185.1). Taxonomy (NCBI): domain Eukaryota; kingdom Metazoa; phylum Arthropoda; class Insecta; order Hemiptera; family Aphididae; genus Cinara; species Cinara cedri. Next base: position 1,070,823 of record CABPRJ010000491.1, on the reverse strand, counting down.
CAACTTTTCTACCGGAAATTTTGGTTTTACAATCAAACAATTACAAAAGACATCTTTTGTTGTATTTTTGAAAGTAGGTGTTATGCGGATACAACCGTTTGGCCGAATAAAAATGATTGGAAAATTAATTCAAATAAAATTCGAATTTGAAAAAATAAATTCAAAATGTCGAGCGCAATATATAAGAGATTTTTTTTTTTTTTAAAGCGTTCAAACATTTCAAAACACGTATGACCGAACTTCGGTCGAAATCGTTTTCCGTTAGCAAAGATCCATCACAGATATAATGTTCAAACAAACTTTACGTATCGTATGTTTAAAACTTTTCACCCGCAACAGTGGCACGCCCGTTCCCGTAATCGGCTAGTTTTTTCTTTAGTTTTTTGCTTGTTGTCGGATGTGTCAATAAATATAGGTAACTAATAAATAAATAACTAATATTTATTTAAAACTTTTTTTTTCTGATTTTCCTTGAAGTTTGTTTACTGTGTTAGCGTATTTTATACACTAATGTAGCGGGAGGGAGTGGAGGTACGTCATTTGTGTGTCGCGGTGTTTGAATGGTGTTCCACCTCTCCCTTTACCCTCCCTGCAGTGCCCGAACTTCAAGAGAAATATCTCGTCAACGGGTTGACGCAAATTGTATACCTCGATACGAAAACATATTTGCGCTAAAACTTGATTTATTTTATAGAGTTTTTAATACAGGTGTATTTGAAAATTAAAAGTGATGGGTATTATAACAGTGGTTTCAGATCTGTCGAAAATATAAGAGCGACAAAAAATAACGTTTCAGAGGTGCTCGTTTGCTTAATTTTTTAAAAGAAAAAAAAAACGAATTACGAAAAAAGCGAATATACTTTCCGAGATAACGTGTCTCTTATCGAGAATCGATCGCGTAGTATATATTATTGTATTGGATAATTTATTTTTTTTTTCACGTTTTCGCGTCCGACAATAAGCCAAAAATGTATACGTTTTCATAAACACGCCGGAAAATCTGTCAGTCCAGAGCCTTAAAAACAAAAGTAAAATGTGAAGGGAAATGCCAATAGGGAAACGCTGGAATTCGGACTATCGCGTTTCGGTACAGCAGGAAGAGGGGGAGGGACGGAAAATTCGGATGCAGCCGTGTGAAATGTGTCGACTTTTTTTTAACGGGAATTGTTTTCGTTTCCGGGTCGCACGCGTTCAACCTATGGAAAACAAAATAATTATGGCCCGCGGTGAAAACGGAAACACGCGGAAAATAGTGAAAAAGCGAAAAAAAAAAACGTTTGCCGGTAAAAGAAAACAACGGGTTATGTATTGGTAATGCCATTATGAGAAAAAATAACAATAAAACAAAAAAATACAAATAAAAGTATGAAAAAAAACCGCAGCGAGCTTCGTGATGTTTTTTTGCCGCGGCACAGAGAAACATTGAATCATGTTATTGTTCTGTATATCTTTACGAGCCGTGCGATAGCGATGCTAATTGCCATAATTATAGCACCGTAAAGGAGAGGAACATTGAAAAAGAGGCGGTCGGAACGATGCGAGGACAGCCGGTCTATATGCGAGTTGAGAAACCGAGTCAAGTGAGAGTTTAAAACGAGGATGATGGCCGATCCAAAATAGTCGGGAAGAAGGCGGAGGAAAAGATGAAGGAGAAGGTGATAAACTGTAGTGATGCGCCGTACGTGGAAATAGTAGACCGGGGGAGGGAGGTGATAGAGGGGGTAATAGGGTGATGGAGGGGATAATAGGGTGATGGAGGTGACGGTAGTATTGGGAAGGTGATCGTGATCAAAGCGAGGTGATTCCGGTTTTACACAATCCCCTCCCATTTTTTTCCTTGACCATATTTATGATACAAATTATAATTTGTACAGTGACCCGACAAACTTCTACAATATCTGCTGGACTGAAAAGGCTGCAGCCCGACTGGGGCGCCGTTCAACGGCTAGGAGTTAAATAGATTTTTTTTCAAACTGGTAACTGGTATGCGCCGTCACCATCTAACGGGGGGGTATGCGAGAATTTATGGGGAGAGGACTGATGCATTGTGGTGATGATTGAAAAATGTGCCGAATCAACCCCAGCCTGCCGGCGGAAAATCCGACAATCGGGCCTGGTTATTAGGTGTGTAATATTGTATGCTGCACGGCACATCCGCGCAATAAAGTCGCCGAGCAACGTCTGAATACAATACGTGAAAATAACCCCCCTCCCCGAATAAAACCCCTTCACGTCCCCCGGGGATGTGAAGGGGCGGGGGCGCCGTGACGGGAAAATCGGCTCGGGAAGAGAAAAATGTTCCGTACAGCGTCCGTGCGCGAAAACGCGTATCCGAAACGTGCGAATCCTCCACCGCGCGTCCGTGCGTGCCCGGTCGCCGCGCCGCGTACGAGTGTCGTACGGCCCCCGCGGCCCCGGCCCCGCCCGGGGTTCCGTCGTCTCGTCGTCTTCTCGCCGCAATAGCCGTGCGGGACGCGCGCTTCGACGTTGCCGCGCGTGTGACGCGCTGATGCGCTTCGGGCTCACCGCACGGCGGCGTGTGTGCGCCAACCCCTACGGTCGCGCGCGTACGCGACGTTGTGTCGCTCGGGAGCGGGCCGCGGCGCAACGTGATTGTAACGATAATGCGACGGCCGGGCTCCCGCGGAAACTCCGGAGTCGAAGCGCCGCGGCGCCCTCGAAAAACCCGTCTGACCGCGAGCGTCGTAACTGCGATAACGCCGTAATAACCAATGCGTGGTGTGGTGTTGACATTAGCGTCCCGGCTACAGTAGGTACCCGCGGCGGTTCCGTGTCCATGCGATAATTATTACACCGATATCGCCACCCGAAAGGTTCGGAACGCCGAAATTCGTCGAAATAATCGTTGTGAAAAACGTATAAATATTTATTTGAAAACGCTCGGTTTTGAGGGCTCGCCAATAAGTGACGGTGGGAAAAACGATAGTAAATTCAAAACGACAGTAAAAAGAGCGATCTCCGAAACAAATGGTACCAAAAGTCCACTGCCGAAAAAACCTAACCCGACAACAAGTGTTGATAACGAAAAAACAAAGAAATAAAATACAAAGGCGGAATTATATTTTATTTTTTTTTTCTACTTTAGGGTTTGTCGAGCGCACAGCGAAAGAAATCGTTAAACGAAAAAAAATCCGGGTCGCAAAGTGAAAAAAATGCAAAACAAAAAGTAGACAGTGTAGAGCGAAAACCAAATAAGGAAGAATTTTTTGTTTTAAAAAAACAATCGAAATGGCGCCCATTTAAAATTTCATTTTTAAAATCGTCCCGGTATCACAAAAATATTTATGTTTCACGATGGCCACCGTGTTTCCGTGTTTCTATATAGATTTTTTAAATGTAGTCAAAATAAATAGGAGAAAAAAAAGAGCTCGTCCCGAGCCCGGGACACGAAAGTTTTTGCATTTTCGATTCGCAAAGTTGTTTTCGGTAAGTAACTTTATTGCCGAAACTCCGTACTTCACTATAACGTCAGGATACTGTTTCTTATTGCATGCTTGTATAAAAAAAATTTTTTTTTATTTTCCCGAGATCTGATATGTTCACGGAATATATGCTCGCATTTTTTTTTTTTTTTTCGTTTTGTTTTTTGCTTAGCATATTTTTCAATTTCGTTTTATGCGCCGACGGCCGCATTTATTTCGGCGTTTTTGTTTTTCGCGCGCGTGCAATATCAAAGGTTCGGTTTTTTTCTCGTTCCGAGCTCCGCGAATTCCGAGCCCCGCGCGGACGGACGGACGACGATGATTCAGCGTCCGTCCGTCGGCGTCGGGCGCGTTAACGCGACGCGAGTCTGTTGCGCGCTCGGGCACTGGGCTCCGTCGCCGCGCCGCCGGTCGCCGACGGACGGTGCCGCGGCGCGCGGGCGCGGGCGAGCGCGGCGAAAACGTCGCGGCGGCGGCGGCGGTGGCAGCGGTGGCGGCGGTGGCGGGTGATGGGCGGCGGGGACGGTCCGGCGGTGCGGGGCGCAGGGACCGTACGCCGCGTTCGGCGACGGGCGCGACGGACGGGCCCCCGTGGCCGGCGGGACGGGCGAGTGGGCGAGCGCGATAGGCGGACGGGCGCACGCGCAAGTGCGGATCGCGCATGACGCCGCCGGCACCGCAACGCAGGGCCCGGCGACGCAGCGCGCACACGACCGGCGTTCGTGCACACACGTATTCACACGGCGCCAGTGTTGTACGCACCGCTACTGCCGCGAGCGCCGTTACCGCGGTACGCAACACAGTCGTCGTCGCGGACGTACCCCCGGAACACGGTTCACGGTATCCGAACATTCATACGGTACCGCGGTTGTAACGATAACTCATTGCCGCGACCGTGTGCCTATTGTAATTATTTTCGCGGCAAAAAAAAAAAAAAATTATCGCGTAACTCGCGGAATCGGTTCGCGTATCAAGGGGAATTCTCCCCGTCGTATTCAACCACCGCCGCCACCGTCACCGCCGCGGCCGTCGGTTTCGGGTGTTCGGCGCACGTCGCCCGTTAGTTTTTTTTTTTTTTTTTTTTTTTTTCTCTTGGAATTTTCTCAGATTTTCCCGTACACAGTACTGGACGCAGGTGAACGAAACAACACAGTGCCGTCGTCGTCGCGAGTGTTTGTTTGTTTGTCGCATTCGTCGACCCCGACGTTATTGTAATATCAAATCCGTTCTCGCGTCGTTTGGCGCGTTTCCGGACAGCGGCGGCGGCGGCTCCGACGACGACGACGACGACGGACTCTTCGCGAACCGGTGAGTATCCGAATACGTACACACACGCGCACACACGCGCACACACGTGCACATACACACACACACACACACACACACACACGCGCGCACGCACACACTCGTATTATTACAACGCGGTGTATTGTTCGTACTTACGTAACGCAATTACGCTCGTACCGTCGGCGGCGGTCGCGCCGCGCGTGATATTCGCGACAAGCAATTTTGACAAGACGTCGAAACGCGCGAGCGCGCGCGCGCGCCCGTAATACCCGCCGTCGCCCCGCGATAAATACACGACGATATTGGCCGTGTATTACTATTGTTACTATCGTCGTACGCGGTTCCGACAGTATTGTTCGTTCCCCTTTCGGAAATACGAATTCGAGCGCGCGCGCCCCCCCCCGGTCCCGGGACGGAACTTCGCGCGTCGTCCGGCGTGCTGCAACATCGTTACCGTTGCAATAGCGCCCGCGCGTAAACCGACGACGGCGACGTGTTCGTGAGCATCGACCGAAAACATTTCCCCGTGGCCCCGGGCGGAACGTGGCGGCGGCGTGCGCGGCCGAGAAGCCCCTGCGATGTGCCGGGTCCGCGCGCGCCGGCAACGCCGCTCGGCAACCGCGAAAAATACTGTCGGCAAAAATACACCGCACCCGACTAACGGCAGTGACAATCATTTACAACGATAACAGCGAAAATTATGTACGCGGCACGAGCGCGTACTCGCAATGTCGCCCGTTTCGCGTGCGTCGCGGGACCCCCGGGTTAGCCACCCGATAACGACAATTCGCGGTAACACGCAACGGGTATCCGCGGGTCAACAATGCGGCGCGGCCCGGCGCCGTGGCGAAGACCCGTCGGAACGCGGCCGCCGGTTCGCGGAAACCCGTGCGCCGCGAGAGTTCTTCGCCGCGAACGACCGAACGCCGTCCGCGTCCCTTTCTGAAAATCGTACGCGTTCCCGTGATACGGGTGGTTTCCGTTGTTCCTACAACGCCCGAACCGATTTCGTTCCCGACGTACTGACACGTTCTCAGTTCGCGGAGCACCGACTTCGGAAACGCGGTGTGCGCACGTACGACCGCGATGTCGACGGTAAATCGAAAAAAAAAAAAAAACCGAAGAAAAAACACGCCCGGAGATTTCGCGGGCCCTCGTAAATATCTGTCCCTCTCGTTTCTCGGTGTCAACAGTAACGCTTTCCGCCGTCTTCGTTCCTATAAAAACGGAACGCGTTTCATTCCGACGTTTCGCGAGAGTGTAATCAATTGTTTAAAAAACCATGTTCTCGAAAAAAAAAAAAAACTATCAAACCCCCCCATCGAGTGTTCACAGTTCTTCAAAGACGTTTAAAATGAAATATTTACAAACCTAATATGATTAAAAAAACAGTAACTCCAACTCGTTCAATAGATACCACCGCAATAATTTACAGCGCTGAAAGTCCGCGAAACCGGTGGCTTAACCAACGCGTTTTGAAGTTGCCGAAATTTAATATTAAAATTCCAGTTCAATCAAATTTCCGTTAACACGTTTGCTATTTGAGTTCCTACGACTGCGGATTACATCCCAGTATACCGTTTTTACCGGGCGAAAGTTATCCTCGGGGATTCGACAGCGAGTGGCGTGATCTGCGCCGGAATTCCATAAACCGAATGGGCTGTGCGTGTAAATATTGTAATAATAATTAAAATAACCACGAAAACGGGAATTTTCGAAAGCGACGGATCCGAAAAAGCCGATTTTGTTTTCATTTATTCGATAAACCGAGCTTTTCTCCACTCGTTACTAGGCTGAAATATCCAAGGAAAAGTTTCAAAATCAAATCACGGAAAATGTTTATACTATGTTACTATGAATATGTTTATAAAATACTATACGGGAATAGTATTTATCGGCATGGTTATTGAATCCAGTGATAACTACGATTTATTCAGTTTGTCGGTAAAAATATCGATTAAAAAAAAAAAAATAAAAAATCCTGGCAATGCCGGAAAAAGTACGGTGTCGTTTATTTTCGTGTTCAATATTTTTCCGCAATTATTTTGTTTTCCTCAGAAACGTTTATCGAAAAACTATCACCCGTCAACGGATGAACGTTATCAAACACTGTTTTATTATAAACATTTAATTCCGGCGAAATATCTCCCAGAAAAATACAGCGCCTTAATTTCCCTGCAGGATTTCGAGTAAAATTGATTTGTTCTTCAGTCGTTAAATAGTAAAGAAATACGACCTTAGAATATTGCAATATTCTCACAATTATATTGTACCCTTGTTTTTTACACTGTAAACACTCATCGACTTTTTATTTTTTAAATATCAATAGAACTTCCCTTTCCAAACCAGATTTAAAAAGAGAATATTATTTTACGCATTTTGATATATGCAAATACCAGCATAACAGTAATATTTGCTTTGCCATATATGAGTTCTAAAAGTTGGAAGTTTAAGCCGTAGCCGCGAATAGGGAAGCATTATAATTTAAAACATTGATGTAAAAAATATATTGGGTATACTATAATAGGTCTTTATTTTTGAACTTCAATAATTTTGTGTCGTGGACTCGGAATTTTGTTTAAAATGGTAAAAATTGTTAAAAAATGGTTAAAATTTGATAGAAATAATTTTTGTAAATTTTCGGTATGATAAGTCAATTTCTTCACGTGTCTCGAAGGGGTTAAAGTTTGCAAAAAAAGGGGTTGTTTTTTCGTTTTTCACGTTTGTTTTTTTAACTTTTAACTCACAAAAATGTATCGGAAACTTGTAGAAAGATTTCCCACATAATAGTTCTCTTTAACATTTCAGTGAAACTTATACTGTTGCATATAAAATTTGATTTAAAAGTTTGTAGATTTGTAAAAAGTTAAATTCAAGGTTGTGTAAAATTTCAAATCTATCAACTTTTAAATCGATTTTTTACATACAACAGTACAAGTTTCACTGAAATATTAAAGAGCTGCTATTATTATGTAGGAAATTTTGTTTATTACAATAGGTAATGAAGTATCTGATAATTTTTTGTACGTTCAAATTCAAAACAAATTAACGTAAAAACAATAGCCTCTTTTCAACAAATTTCAATACATTTAAGGCACGTAAAGGGGTTGACTTATCATGCGCAAAATCTACAATGTTTACAATGTACTAAACAAAATTCCGAGCCCTCGAGTTAAAATATTTGACATTCATTTTTAACACCTAAAGCTAAGGACCATCCAAAGGTATACCCTACCGGTCTTAATTGTCAATTGTTATATGGCACAAAGATTGTGTAGCCGATAAAATATTTTGCGGTTTGCATATTTTAAACATTTTTCGAATGTGTGTTGAAAAGTGTAAGATTAGGTTAGGTTAAGTTTTTGCCATTTAAAATTCAAAAGTTAATACTCATTCATGACATTCAAGGAGTAGAAAAAACATTTAAAAAAATACAGTTTGGAAATGAATTAATACAAAGTTCTAAAATGATTTTAAAAAAAAAAAAAAAATTGAAATACTAGAAATTAAGTCTTTCAAGGAAATCGATGGTTCGTGATAAAAAAAAATCAGGATAATTATAATTATCATTATCAGATAGATCACCAAGTATAGCATTTTTTCTAAGCATACATTTTTTAATTTTTTTTTTTTTTGTTATTGTAATTCGGTTAATCATAATAGATCGAGGAGATTTGATATTTTCACAAAATAATTAAATTAGTTTCTTATAAACGCCGTAAAATTTTCAAAAACATCCTAATGAATTTTGAGCTTTATAAGTGTATAGGAGTTTTCGAATTTTTTAGACGTTGCTTGAAAATTTAACATATAAGTTGCATTTAGAGTTGAAAACAACAAGTCAAGTGTTACGTACGCATCATTTAAAGTTTTAATTTTGATTAAAATAGTCAAATTTGCGGTTTTTCAAAACATAATGTCTAAGCGATTTTCGGTTAGAATCGTTTTTCGTTGCTTAGAAAGATAAATAATTAAATTATCCCATATATTCTACCTTATCAATTTCCCAGCTTTTGTTATAATTATCGGTCAAAACGGGCATTATTTTCGGTTTTCTGCGGTTTATAATCGCCATAGATGTTGCAGGTTACTGATAATAATTTTAATTAACATTAGCGTACATCGGGGTTAACTGCCCCTCCCCTAAACCATAATGTCAAATTTTCGAATATTAGGCCAGACCAAAACCAACATTTAAGTGATTGCATTAAAGTGGTTGACGCTAACTCCGTCGTTCGGGATTTCGGGTCGATTCGATACCGCAACAATATTGTAATGGCGACCTTTTACATAATGTATTCTACGATATTATACATAGTTTCTCTGCCATTAACCGGCAGGTTTTCTTGCCGAAAATATAAATACTGCAATATCTGGATTTATAATTTGTAAGATGAACTTTATGACCTTTGTGTAACCTCCGTGTTTTTTCGTTATTAGTCATATGACTAATACACTATACACTTGAAATTTCCACAGAATTTTTTGACGTACATTTTCAAAACACTGGTTATTTTTTTTGGTATTCATTGGGATTTGAAATTGTCGAGTTTTTGTTTGTCTGGCATGATTAATACATAGATAAGATTGTCTGACTGAACAGAAATGTTTGAATATTTAACATAAGGTTCATTATACGTTGTTATTGGTAGTAAAAACAAAAACAAAAAATGAGTGATAGGTCCGTGGCAGTTTTTTTTTTTCATAAGTGCTTCAAGATCAAACTTGACATATATCGTAAAAATTACGATTTCATTTTAAAACATTTATATTTATTTGATTTTCGCTCAGAGTCGTTTTTCGTTATCAATGGTTTATCGTTGTGAACAGATAGACATGAAATAACTTTGGGTGTCTTATTTTGCCAAAATCCCACATACAACAATAGCTCACCCATACTCAGTATAAAATCTTTTTTTTTTTTTAAATATTATATTATAGTTCTACAATACAAATTTCAAGTGACCAATATACTTCAATAATGATTTGTTCTATAGTCGTTCGTGTTTCAACGGCGAGTGTCCAGATTTATTACTTTCAAAAAACTTCCTGCGGCGGGATTTATATAAATACCTATACAGCTAGACACTTACAGGTTTTCAAAACAGTCCAAACTATAAATAAATACATTGCAAATATATGTAATAAGAAAAAAGAAAAAGTCTGATACTACTGACGGGTGTACGGTTCGCCACTGTTTTAGGAGGAAAGTTGGATGAGAAGATACATAAAGTAATTTTATTTATATCAGAACAGATTTCTAACGGGAAAAAGAATTCTGAGCAGAATCATATATTTTTTCTTGTTGTCAAAGTAACCTAAAAATCAACCAAAAATATTGTAGGTACAAAAAATTGTCAGTTCTTTTAATTTATATTATTAAGAAAACTACAAGAAAAATCTAATAATGGCCTCATGATACTTGGCTGGATCAAAAATGTTGCGATTAAGTTCTTGTAAAGTTTTTGATCAAAATAAGAATTCTGGCAAAAACTCGTTTACAGAATACATACAAATCGCATCAAAGTTCAACAAATGCATAACTCGTCGCACGCTCAATCGCATGTACCGTTCACTGTTTACGTCTTAAAAAAAAAAAATGTACATAATATGCACGAGTATACCAGGTTTACGTGTTTAAAGCAAATAATATATTGTATTAAATTATTATAATAAGGTACCTAGAAACGTCTTGAGGTCACATTAAAAAATCGATTGGCATTACGGTTGTCGTTACACGAGGTGCAACACGACTATTTGACATTTTCGCATTCTAGTTACGTAGTGCTGTTACACCCCGTATACTATACGCGTTTAAATCATCAATAATAAAAAAAAAAAAAAAGCCGATACTTCTGACGAGTGTGCCGCCGTTTTAGGCGACAAGTCGGGAAGGTGGGGTACATGTTATTGTTTCATTTACGTTTATGTACGCGATAACGCGATAAACTGTATTGTCGACGAGCTACGGTTCCGAGCCTCCGCTCGTGTTTAATTGCCGTTGAACGTGTTTCGAAATGCCGCGATTGTCGCGATTGCCGTGCGAAAACGCGAGCTCGAAACGCGTTTGAAATAAAAAAATTCCGCGTAAAGCTCGGCTTTTGTTTTTGATTTCGGACTCGGGACTTGTGGCGAACCGACGTCGCGTCGAACCACCGAGCGTTTTGGCTCGGCCGTACAGTCGGACGGCGCGCGTTCGGAATCTAAAATTACATCCGATCACGCGACGCGCCGCGGGGCGTGCGGTCAGAACGGTCAGGCGGTTCGAGCGGTCCGCGCCGACCATCAGTCGACCGGACTCCAGGGTTCCCGGCAGCGGGTATCCGAATGCCGTTTGATCAGAACGCCGTTGCGCGCGCGTCGACAGTGGCGTACCGGGACGATCGCCGCGCCGTTACGATCGGCGCGCAACGCCCTTCCGAGGACGCCGCGGCGGGGCACACTTTGGACCGGAAAAAAACACGTCGGCGCGCGTGCACCGCGCGGCGGGTGCACGCGGGGCGGGCGTGGGTACTTGGCCGAGCGCGGTGTTGCGGATTTCGATATTTTAAAACAGCAACTGGTGAATATCGATCATTTATTTTTGTTTTTTTTTCTCTCGCTCTCTCCATCTATCTATCTCACACACGCGCGCGCGCACGCACGCCTCCCCCCTCCCCCGTCCGTTTCTCGTTACGCAACAATCTGAATTCATTAATCAATGTACCACCACGTATAATGTACGCGGCGAAAATAGAGAGAGAGAGAGAGAGACAGAGACGGAGACAGAGACAGAGAGCAGCTCACCTGTAGATTATACCAATTGTATATGACAACGATGAATAGACGACGGCGTAGGCGCGCGCCCGTTTCGAAAGCCGACGCGGCGAGAAAAGTTCTACGCCGCGAACGTCCGCGGGCTTTTCGGCGGAGAAACCGATATTTTCGGTGCGTGCGGACCGCGTGACCCACAATATAAAAAAAAAAAAGTCCGCCGCTTTCGAGTGCGCGGCGAACGTCTTTAAACACACCAATACCGGACTGTTATATTCTGAGCCGAAGCGATTATATCGATTTCTCTTGCATAGTTTTCCGAATAAAAGGGAAGAAACGCGTATAGCAGTAAGCACGGGAAATCGGGACAATAGCTGGGTTTCCGTTATTTCCGTTTTTTTTTTTTCTTCCACCGTTATTCGATAAAAATAACATTATTGACCTGCGATTTGCACAGAATATTAAATACGAGGTCTATCGTGAGTAGCGTACCTAAAAGTAGTAAAAAAAAGTTCGGCTTATTATAGTAACGTTCAAAGTTCAAAAAATTGTGCTTCGATTTTCAAGTTTCACTTTTTCTGAAAGGAAATTATTACGGGGTGATAATTCTATTTAAATTAAGCGTTGTATTCAATTTATCCTCCGCCTATCCAACTTCTCTGCACCTACAACAGTGGCCCACCCGTCGGGCGATGTGTATGTCTGTTTGTTTTTCATTATTAGTATTTTATGTTTCGTCGCCGCTCTTTCATATAGTACCTATAGGCTATAACACTAACTGTTCAACAAAGCTTGCCAAGTTTAACAAATGGTTATTTTTTTAAGCTTATGTAATATGTATACATAATATAACAAACACGAACTGACACTCGTTGTTTACGCATACACATAATTCGAAACGAAACCTAAAACAACGGTTTTCCAACATCTAGAATGTTAAACAAATTTGTACGTAGGTTGTATCGTTGGTTTTTCCGGAAAATCTCTACATTTGTGTGTACATCTTTCTGTCGGGTTACTAAATTCACAGATATCGGAACTGTCTGTTGAATTATTGCAAGATATTGACTGTTAGCCAAAGTCCACAATTTTATTTATAAAAAAAATTGTACTCGTTTAACATAATATATCATCCTACTATAATATTGTAAAAATTGAAACCGTGTTTGGATGTACGTTGCGCTGAATTTAAAAATCTCGCATTGTAGTACTTTTCTTTTTGTTATAAGAGTTTCAAAATCAAGTTTTTACACAAATCTTAAATATTACAACCTTCATAAACATGCATTACCGAACTTTGCTTCGAATCGTTTTTCGTTGGCAAAGATGGTTTATCGTTGCTTAAAAGTATACATTTAATAACTCCATGCATTCTGCCTTCCCGACTTCACACCTAAAACATCCGTCTTCAGTATCAGTTATTTTTTTAAAAAATTGTTTTCTTAACGTGACTTTCGGACTTCAGATTGTATTGTATTGTATGGATAACCATCAAAGTAGACATCATCTGCAACGAAAACACCTATAGTATTTTTATTCGTTTAATTGATTCTTTCTTTCTTTTAAAATAATGTTGTGTACGTTATTTAATCGAAAACATTCATTATAATATACTTCGTGGTTGTTACAATTTGAATTGTTTTACTCCGGAAGATATTTCGGTTCCTTTTTATAAGGTGACAAATGTTATTATATTATAAAAGGCTAAAAATAAATATTTTCTTCTTTTAAAACGTGATCCAATGACAGAACGACAAATGGTTTTGTACACAGTCGTTATATAGTGTATACGTTACATTAAACATGGTGTCTGTGTGCCCAAAACGCAAGACATGTTGGTAATCCGTAATCCCAGATATGGTAATAGAACTTAAAAGTGTAATACAATAACTGAATAATCCTCGAACCAAATTGAGTGGGGAATTTGGGACTCAATGATCCTATGCGATGAAACATAATATGCCTACTGGAGTTTCTACCAAATGATTTTACGTATCTATAAATGCAATTAGACAATAGTAATAATAATACAATTATACTCTGTATAAATAATAAATTTGTAAAATTTCAGATCGAATTACACATTTTATTTATTTGTTCGTTGCAGTTTACATTATTGTATCGGTAGTTTTCGTTACAATATGATAAGGATAACAATGATAACAATTTTTTTCACAAGAAAATAAATACAATTTTATCTTAGTAAATCAAATGATGTTTTTCAGGCAATAAATTCAGATTTCAGACAACGACAATGTTAGGGTAGGAAATTTAAATTTTAGCCGTGAAAATTTTTCAAAATCTGGTAGGGGGAAAATTGATCGCGTTCACCCTCTTATAATCAACTGGAATTGCAACCCTAAGTAAATGAAAAAAAAAATAAATAATTAACTATTGCAGTATTATATTTTAGAGTTAATCCTATTATACAATTATTTTTTCTCAACAGTAAACATCGCAAAAATAATAATAAATATTATTTTATACATTTGTTCAAAAACTTTTGTTTGATTTAAAATTAAATATTTATCACCGAAGTCATTTAATACTAATAATAATATAACTATATTAGGCCAAATAAGTTGAATAATAAATTACAATATGGGTGCACTTTCGTACGGTGTACTTATCCGGTGAACGGTAAAGAAATAACATTTTATCGATAGCCGTATAATAGCCCGTAGTAAGACCTTTTTAGTAAAACAAGCTCCTTTAATGTGCTGACGTTCGTACAAACGGTTTAAATGAATATTGTGTTCTTCGCGAAAGGTTAAATGTGCACGACTCGGATTATTTTGTGTATATTATTATTATATTACATAATTTTACGGTGAAAGTACAAGTCGATGCTAAATAATTAAGTAGGTGTACGCATACCGTTAAGGTTACGTAGTATTAATTTTCAGATCAAAAGTGAGATAATATTAAATATTGTTTAACGAGTGCACCGTTTTGTATGGGGTTTATTATTCACTAACAGACATATTATTTAAAAACACCCAAGTAATGTTGTTGCAATTTGATTATTCGTTGTATTCAATTTTTCATTTTCGTTTCAATGACAATCGCGATTCGTAGGTGCACATAAGTTACATCAAATGGTATTATAAATGCAGTGCAATAATAATAATAATAATATTATAAGTTTTACTAAAAAGATAAACCGCGCGATCAAATTATACAATACGATTAAGAAGCTGTATATTATATTTAATTTTAAAAAAAAAAAAAAAACCCAATACTCATAATCGTGTTTTTTATGGAGACACTATTTCTATAAAAGCAGTAAATTTATAAGTCGGTTATCAAAATAATTTACCTACACAAGTGAAGACGTGTTACCACTGGTAATTAAGGGGCTGCGAATAGGCAATTTTATCAGCTCTCAACTGTTCAAATTCACTTACATTTACTAAAATTTCCGTGTGTCATTATCAAAAGTATTTACCGTGTTATTATGAAGTTAACAAATTGAAAAACCGTTTTGAACGGACACAAACTATTTGGACTACGGATTTAGTAAAGAAACCAAATTTTCATTATAAAACGAAGAGAACTTGCACTGTACAACTTTGGTTTTAGTTTTTCGATATCATTATTACGAAAAAAGTTATTTGAGTTCGAAAAACTTAACACCATCAGATTATTAACAACTTTAAATATCTAATGATTCAAAAACTGTAATTTGTGCAATATTTCGAAATACCGGGGAGAGGGAAATTCAGTTTAATCCCTGATAATGTTGTACATATTAATTAGATAAGTAAATTATAACATTTTAGCATAATTACGTCATTAATTTTTTATACGTGAAGAAGTTTAAATTTAAATCTATTCTGTTCGGTGAATATATTTGGCACCGGGCGGTCAGGTTAAAAAGCTAAATGTATTATCATTAGTCTATTTTTGAATACGATGCACCTACTTTTCAATTGTCTATAGTACCGAATGCATATTAAATTAACGCTCGAAACTCTGGTACATTGAAATATTGAATCTAATGTACAAGTACATTATAAAAATTCTATAGTTTTTCAATTTTACAACGTTCAGGCTGATTCTATTACCACGAGTCAGTTTTTTCCTTAGAGGATTTCAAGTGAACTTGTTTTGTTTTTTTTTAATCATTTTGAAATCACGTAAGCCTCATTTTAAATTTTTACCTCTACTCTTTACACCCAATTGAGTATACACTTTGTATTTTTTAAATGGCAACCTACCTTTTAATCACAGTTTCAATAGAGAATACTTATCCAGAAATTACCATACGTGTTCTAGTAAGAGGAGCACAGTCATCAATTCCTTTATCACTATACACCTTAAATATAAATATTATTATTACGAGTATATCTTTACGTGTGTGTCACTAAAATTATATTCTAATAGGAATTTAATATACATATTTACTGAATCGCATTTTATGTATAAAAACGAGAAGTATTTGTATTTCGCAGTACTTATACAAAATAAACATATACGTATTTAAAAATGGTCCCCGAAGTTTCGATTTAAATTTATTATAGGTACACATCGAACAATAATCGAACGGCAAACTGCGGCGGAACAAACTTTTTCCTTTTTACTTTTTAATCTGATAATAATACACGAGCTGGATTGTAATTTTCTTTGAATTTAAATTCCAAATAAATACAAATCGTAAACACTGTACGTCGACGAACGTTTACCGCGCGGTTTTTGATTATCAATCTCCCGTTGACGGTAAAAATATCACGAGGCCTTAGAGGTCTGTGAAAAGTATTACGAGAAGTTCGGAAATACTACAGTGTCACTAACACAACACTAACCAATCGAATCATACAAAACTTTTCCCGGAGGTGGTGGCTATTACGCTTCGGTTAAATTTAAATTAGATTTTTCTCTCGGGGTGGCGTTAGTCTAATTTTATTCAGTCTAACCTCGTTATGGCCGCGAGCACTGCGGGAAATATCAACTGGGTTTTGATAAAAGTTACGGATCCACAGCAGTGATGGCTGCAGTATTATCGATGGAATATACGTCCTGACATAAATATTTTACAAGGTTGAAAACCGGTAAAGACCGACAGTTGTTAAGGGGATTGGAAGCGGCGATTTTCTGTTTTTCTCTTATACACGTGCAACGTAGAAATTAAGACGTGCTCCATTTCCAACGTACCGACTGGACTAGTGAAGCGATACGAATTTCGAAAACGAATTTGAATTTGTCGATAAGTTTGATTGAGATTATTCTCAAGATTGATATTATCTCCCTGAATCGTAAAAGAACCATAATAAAAAAGGACTAATTAAAAAATAAATAGTTTTCTGTAGTTATCCCAGCGTTGAATGATAAATGATGTAAAACTAATTTTCCGATAAATCTCTAGATACTTATTAAAGTATTTTATAATGATTAGGTTTTACAATGATGATGTCATAAAAAATGTTAATTAAAATACTACAATATAGTTTGATGTTTTTTTCTAATTATATCGCACTTTAACAGTAGTTCGTTGACGACAAACGATTCATTCCGAGCACAGTTTTATTATAAGCCGTATATTTCCCTTGACGACAAGGTAACCCGAAAATCAATTAAATGTGTACAACAAATTGGCAATTTTTTTCATTTATTAGAAAAACTAAAGACAGAATACAAAAACGACCTCTTCAATTCACCAACTAGAACAAAAATGCTACAAGAAATTTCCCGTACAGTTTTGGATTGATTTCGATTTTTAAAAATTATGTACACATACTCGTGCACACGAAAAAAATAAATATTAGATACACATCATAATAAATCCAATACGTTTCTCTTTCTCTTAGTGTGTAAAAACAGAAATATTCTTCCGCCATGAAAATGCAGCTTCTCGACCACATAACATGTTGACTTCACGGCATTAACGTTGTGTTAAACGGTCATGATTCCCGGCCTAGTTATAATACCGTAGTTTTTATAAGTATTACAGTTTAGACCGTACCTATTGTAAAACTGAGGCAGACTTAAAAAAAAAAAAAAAAAAATTAAAAAAACCTTTGATACATTACGTCATATAATATAGCATTGGTGCTTTCACGTCACCAGTATTTAATTTGTTCACGCTGTATCCGAGGTGTAACGATGTGCCGAAGTTCCCGATAGTTACCATACTGACCGTATGATTATGGTGTCCGGACGGTATTTACCGTGCATTTTTAACAGGTATAATATGTTGTTTTACGAGTAAAATGTTTACTTTTCGTCATCAGGTTTGTACGCGTAAAACAGTACACCAGTTTCGCGTGTATTAGATATTTAATGCAATATCACCGATGATATTCAATTACGTCTAGTCGCGAGTCTAAATAAATAATCTCCACGCAGGGTTTAATCGAATCTCAACGGATGGTGGATGTATACACGATAAATTTCATTGCGTTTCGAATAATCTATTAGGAAAACCTGGACACCGGCCACTCGTATTGTTAACGTTTTTGCAGTGTACCGGACCTCTTTTAACCTAATAACAACGAAATCTTCGCTAATTAAATAATTTTGTTTTCAATCTATAAACCATCCATGTTAATTATTACACACCGTTTATTTCTCTTACATTTTGTTTCTATTTTATGTTCGCCCAAGATAATAAAATATTCAAAAAATCGTGTGAATTTTTAAATTTTATAGCTTACTATATTTATTGTTCTACTTTATTGTTTCAGATTGTTAACGGGCAACAGTATCGGAAAATCGACGCAACTGGGTATGTCTGTCACATTCGTATACATTTAAGTACAATATATTTAAATGTTTAGGTATATTTTAAAAAAAATAACATAAATATATCAGCGTACTAGTTACTCGCAAACAATATTTTGAATTTCTATTCAGAAAGATATTTCTCTAATGACAGTTATATATTTTTTTTTAAATTTGTATGACGTAGATCTACTTTAATCTTTGATCTTCTCGAAGGATTCCCGGGCATTTTTACGGAATCAATGATAAGAATCAAAGGTTTTATTAAAATTAAAAAAAAAAAAAAAAACAATTTTTATTCGTATTTTTAAAAGTACAATATATTTAATATGTATAGGTATGTATAGGTATCTAATTTCTTGTGTAGATTGATCTACATAATGATATGAACGTTTTGGGGCGTTTTTCTTTTTTGGTCCCAAAAAAGAAAAAACTATAACGTGCGCATTGCTAAACGACAAAAATATTTGAAAAAAAAAAAAAATACACAAATACGTTTAACAAATAATAATATCTTTTTCGCTTCGCTTTGAATTTAAAATTGTATTGTGTTTTCTTATATATTTGTTGTACACGCGTATGTGTAGGGCGTAGCTCAAATGGCATATAAATAAACAAATTTGAATGTTTTTATTTTCCTTTGGAATACACATTATCTTTTTATATTATACATATATGGTAACTGGCAAACTTTTCGATTAAATGCTAAACATTGATTTTCCATTATTTATTTATTTGTTATTTTTTTTTTCAATAGAAACTAAATACCATATAAGTGACTTCGCACAAACCCTTCTTAACCTTACTACATTGTGTCGCCACATCAGTCACGATATAATGTAATATTATTTTCTGGGAACAACTTTTATCGTCTATTTTTTTATTTTATTTAAGTTGTTTATTATTCGAAGAAGTTTCGTCCGTCATTTTCCTATATACTTGACCCCCGCGTGGTCGTGTCTCTTAGCGTGACATAAATATTGAATTACATGTTTTCTACATAGATAGCATTACACTGGCAGTCAAGAGCGATCATGGTTTCAAACATGTCGTTACAAAGTTACAATTCTATTTTATTAAATAAACGAAACAAGCCCAAAATATAAATGTGGTAGTAATGTGATATAAAAGTTTAGGAATAATTCATATGTGAAATAAAAGGTCCAAAAATTTGGTTGCGTGCATATCAGCTGCGGGAAACAGAAGAATTAAAAGAGTACAATTGAATTTCCTCGGAGTAACAGCAAAATAACTCAACTTTTTGAAATTGTACAGAAGCAATAATAAACGTTTATCGGTTTTATTTGATTGTCGCACCGAAATTTGTTCATCGACATAATATCATAGTAGTAGATTTTTCAGATTGTTACCTCAACTTCTAAAACAAGATAACTTCAAATCCATTCAAACCCGGATATATATAGTTATATATTATAGTATATATCAGATTTTTCGGATTGTTATACCAATCGATACAGAATTGTTTTTTATTAAATTAGGCCGTCAAAAAGGACGTTATTCAAAAAGTGTAGTTATATGGTTGTTGCATCGTGGTCATTTATTTGTAAAAGACTGTGGTATAAAAAAAAAAAAAAAAAAAAATGTGCAGAAAAAGAGCGGCTGGGACGAAGAGGGGTTTAACAAGAAAATAGAGACAGTATAAGGTAGGAGAATCAATTTTTCTGGAAAGGAGATCGGTGAAGAATATTAGAAAGTTAGCAAAGTGTGCTGGCGGTCAGCAAGACTGGATAGGCGTAAGACACGGATAATGGGAATAGAGTAGTCATTACGAGGAGAATAAGCAATATTGAATCTGGAGATGACCAGAAGACTCGTTTTTATTGAAATAACTAATATACCTCGTAATTGTTTAAGTCGGTTAAATTTTTTGCGATTTTTATACAGTTCGCTCACAGAATTAGTATATGATTTGATCGGTTTGCTGTACAAAATTATTTCCATAATATTATTATTAGAATTTTAGTCGGTTCTCCACTTTGAAGCTCTGTTGTAATATAATATAATATAAAATCGTTGTTCTGACCACTAACGTTTTACACACCGCGGAAAGTAGTGGGAAGCGCTGCGTATCGTTATAATAATACTCACTCACAATATATGAAAATGTCATAGGTGACAAATGTACCACCAAAACCAAAACCGTATACGTGGTTATTGGTATGAACCACTGAAACGCATTATCCATTAACGAAACTACCACGAGAATATATTATCCAAACAACCGCTCTGTGAAATAAAATGCTAATCTGTATGTGTATAGGTATATTAACGCGAACATAAATAAATATTATAAAAAAAGCCGGTGTTGCTGATTAGGTGCGCCACTGCTGTAGGTGGGAAGGTGGGATAGTAGGATACAACAAGTTATTTAATTTATACCTGTAAGCAATGGTTTACATTTATAAACGAAAAACGATTCTAATGAGTGATTCTTATACATAATTTGAAAAGCCGTTATATTTAAGATTTTCATCAAAATTTGATTTGAAAAAAAATACTACACTTAACAAACATATTTTTTTACCTCCGATTTCTACTTATAATGAACTTCCTGTTAAATTTTTAAGATTTTCTTTTTTCTTAAACACTGATATTCATATAGTACCTATCAAGTAAAGACTACGTAAAAAACTCGCAAATCAAAAATCGCCAAAATGTTATGAAAATTTTACTACGTTTAGATAATGTATAAATTTCTGTCAATACTTTAAGTATCAAAAAATATTTTTACTTGAATAACTACACAATTTAAAATAATGAACTCGTTGTGTCGTAAATTGATTAAACTTCATTTTACGTAGTTTCCCGGTTTTTCTCAATTATTACGAAAACGGCTTCAAAATCAAAAAAAAAAAACGAATTACTCACACAACGACAAAACCCAAAATGCAAAAAAGAAGGTTTTTTGGTATTTTTGATTAAAAAAATATTTCTAGTATAAATTATAGTACGCAAATATTAAAATTAATCGAAACATAAGTTTCGTTTCGATCTTTCAAACAAGAAAACGTACACGTTCGGGGTTTTTTTGGTAGGGATCACCAACCCATTCAATTTTTTTTTCCGACTAAATAGTAAATAAATTTAAATTTAAAATTAATAGTCAAATAAATAACAGACAGCAGGTACTAAAAAAAAATAAAAAAATAAAAAAATAAAAGTTAAGCAGTGGGATATTTCTCCTTAATACCCTCTTCTCCTTTAAATGCGCCACTGTTGATGTGTGTTGTTGGCATGTATGTTTTCAGAGCGATAAAAACCATTATACTTTACACGTTTTGTTATGGCGTGTGTTCGTGCAGCCTAACATCTCAAAAATATAATATTAGTTAAGAAAATGTTTAAATGTAAATATGTTAGTCGAACATCATAATATGATGTACGTTGTACACGCGTAGTGTTAAAAACATATAAAACTTTAACACATTCATTTCATTTTGCATGTAGCGTTTCGTTGCATAATAGCCGTCTTTTAAAAAATGTACTACAGTATTCTTGTTTTACGTAACCCACCGGGGAAATGTTAAGACGCGTAATAATATTGACATACTTACCGGTTTTCCTAACCGTACACTATAATGGGTTGCGTTGTGTTTAATTTTTCGTATTATGATAAAAATATAATGCTTACTAATACGAAAGAAAACAAGTATAATATTACCTATTTATTTTTGAATTTTAGATTCTCGGTGTAACGAAAAAGCTATTCGTTTCACTATTATGTATATGTTTTCTCTCATACACTTTTACGTGTGGCAAAAACGATCCGAATTGGTCTCTGCATTAGTGATTATAAGTGTATTCCGTATAAAAATAATCTATTTTAATCTACTTATATTTTTCGATTTTTTTTTGTTTCACAATTATATTCATCCTTAATATTCTTTGAACTATACGTTTGCCAATAATGAGTTTTATTCTGAAATCGTTGTAAAAAAAAAAAAATTAAAAAAAAAAAAAGAGAGGATACTAGAAAATGAATTACCTACTCATCAACGAGATTATAAGTTCAACGAAAAAAGTCTCTTGTCGTTTTTCTATTGGAGCAATATTTCTGGTAGAAAACATAGTTAGCAAAAATTAAAAACAACGAAATCGGTAACGCCACGGTGCACCGTAAATATTTGTCATTTTACCTATAATTTTACTTTCGTTTTTTTCCTATTATTATGAAAACTCCTTGGAAAATCAAAAGACGAACTCCAGATATACCAACTAGATAACATTTTCTTTCGCTTGAAATATCGGAGTAAAAATTCTGGTAGAAAAGTTGCTCACAGACACAAAAAAAAAAAGACACACATTATAGTGAAATCAATATAATATGCCACGTTATGCTCCAAATCTAAAATATATAAATCATAAAACGAAAACGGCGAATTTCATGTAGACAAATTGTAAACACTACTGTTAAATTTTCTGGTTTTTTCTTTGTGCCCTTCATAAATAGTTCATATAATACGTATTTAAATTCTATTTAGTGAAGAACACGTAGACACCTGCTAGGTGCACAACTACTATATTATTTATTAAAACTTATTCATTGTTCAATCTCAAAGTTGCAGTGTATTAGTGAATATTTCTTATGAGAATAAACGTTCAGACGTAATTCGTGAAAACGTTTTTTTTTATTTTTTTTTACGCTGTACTTTTAGTATAATCGGGTTTTATAAGTATTTAAAAATGTTTTAAATTTTTGTCGAACTCATTTTATTTTTTTCGAGAAAGAGATTTGTATTTTATTATGATTTTACATCTCAATGAAAATTCATCACGGGCGACCTAACGTCCTGCACATGTCATTCTATTGTTGTGCGCGCTTGTTTGCAGGATAGGGTTACTAAATCTACTGGGAGTGAAATTCCAGTTAGACGTGGATTGACAGTGAGTGTGTTTAATTCAAAACGTCAACATAAATCGTATTGAACAGAACACGGAAAATGTTAATCTATCTTTTCTGTTGTCGCGAGCTCCTCACTTTACTCTTATATTCTTTTCAAGTATGACGATAACTGTTGCAGTATAAAGTGTCCTTTCCGTGCAGTCCTTTTCGTCATCTTATCTTTTATGTTTATTTAAAAATCGTAAATGTTCAAAACATTTACATTGAATGAAATATCCTGATACTCAATTAAAATGTTTTAATTCATTATTTATTTTATATATTTTATCTTAAAGTAACTAGGTGAGTAATTTCATTTTGATAATGCATCTACGTAGGAAAATTAATTTCGGCATAAACTCGTTTTGAAAATGGATCCTTTAATATTTTATGTTTTTTCTTTTTTTATTATAAAAACTATCTTTATTAGTTTATATACAATTCAATCTCCGCGGTTCTATATTTTACATAAAGGTTCTAACTTCATAGATATTCTACCTACCTACTATTCTGCCAAACAGTTGCGTATGATACAAAACAATCTTTTGAAAACAATTTTTATTTTGTATACCAGTACGTACCTACGCAAATCGTAAACATCGACAAAAACTTAATCGAAACTCTACGGTATTCAGATAGATATAATAATTTATCATCATCCACTGTTTCGAGTTTTATTTTTAGTTATAACAAAATACAATACAAACACAACACGGAAATATAAACGGACAGGAATATCGTAGTATTTATTCTATACGACTTTAAAATAATATGCATAAAATGGACTTTGTAATACGAGAAGATCTTTTAAAATAGGCTGACCGCCTTGCGATTATTTTTGACTCGCCGAAGCCACGAAGTTTTTGACGGATTTACTTTTATTTGATTAAGGAAAACAAATTGTATTCATCTCATTTGCTTATTGTGTTAATTATGCATAGATTCTAAATATTCAACAAATAAAAACGTTTCGGAAATGTCGACGTGACTTTCGACGAAAGATATGTCGGCGAGAGTAATTTAGGCGTGGTAATTGTATTTTATTTGTACATCTATTTATAGTGAATTTAGTAACAGCCAAATAAATGGGGGTTTGAAATCCGACAATATGAATTTTTATATGATATACTTGAGAAAAATTCAAACTGGCTACGAAGTTTTTTTGGGTCAACTTATGTCTGGAGGGAGTTCCTTCAAAAAATAAAAGAACTATACAAAATTTAACCGTCGACTATTTAAAATTGTGAGCGAATATGACAATCGAAATTTAATTAATTATTTAAAAAGGTATCACACGGAATATATCATTAGAATAAAACCACAGCAGTTTATATTTGTATTATTTTTTAAATTAATTAATTTGTATTGTAATGATACAGGAAATTATACGATCATATATTATTATCAATACGTATAGTATTATATCTTTTTGAAAAAATACATCCATTGGGTTATAAAAAGTAAAATACGCTGCGCTGAAATAACTTTGCGTTTAGTATTTTCACGCCGAAACAGCCACGCCAAAATGACCAGGCCGAAATCGCCGATTTGTTCTAGACCCATGTTTTTAAACTTATTTTAGGTTGAGTGTTTTGAGTAATAAATAATAAAAAGAAGAATGTTTGAATTTAATTTAGTTGTTAAATGTATGAATAAGAGATCTGGAAATCGTCTACCAGCTCTTCGTGAGGAATCGGTTTAGGTCTAAATCATAGGGTAATGGTATGGAATAATATGAAAAACGTACGGATAATATTTACGTCGTTGTCTATTGACATATTAGGTAGGGTACGTATATTAATTTACTATCGGTCGAAATTCTCTCGTCGTTGTCCGAAATCGTTTTCTGTCGTCACCCCCTGCCGTGATCACTCGGTATATTGTAAAATTATTCATAGGTAAATGTAC
Organism: Cinara cedri; assembly: GCA_902439185.1. NCBI lineage: Eukaryota > Metazoa > Arthropoda > Insecta > Hemiptera > Aphididae > Cinara > Cinara cedri. The sequence continues at coordinate 1,045,809 of CABPRJ010000491.1, read as the reverse complement.
ACCGAGGAGATATGTCAAAAGACAAAATATGAACCCATCGTCTTCTTTGGCCGTTACCGACGATTTATTTCCCGTTGTTCAATTCGTAAGTTTAATATTATATTGCAGACTGGTACCCAATACCCAATTATCAAATAATAATAATAATACGGTTCGGTAAGATTACTCTCTATAGTATTTATAATATTGTTTTACTTGAATAAACGACCTTTTAGTTTGTTCACTATGTCGGGCTTAACGCCTTTTCTAGTATTGTATATTAGCGATTGGGTTGGATTTTTTTTTCTGGATAGTAATTTTAGATTGAATTAGCCCATTGGAGGGGCCGATTGGAATTGTTTGCACTGTTTCTTCACTCAGTTCGCGTTCAAATTCACTTAAGTGAGGAAAGGTAGAATATTTATTTTGTGGAACATTGCTGTTTCATGCCATCTGATGGTTTTTTTTGGAGTTTTGTGAATCTACATAAAACTCGATCCGAACAAAACTTAGGGATACCAAAGACTATTTGTAGAGCGGTTATTTAAACAGATTTGATTTTCCTCCATTGAGTACTAGTAATTAATGACAACCATGTGTATGAGTCATCGTGGTATTATATTAATATTTTTGAACCCGCTGGGCTATTTCTTTTGTGTAGGTCAAAAAAAATTTCTCATACTCTCTATAATATGCCGGTTGTTAATATCATGAGTACCAATCGGAAATTCAACATTTTGCGTGTATTATAAAAACTATTTTTTTGTAGTGAGTTAACTTTTATTTTGAAATTATTATACCAAAAAGAAATCCCAAGTGTGTCAACCAATGAAATGCTCAGGCCTTTTTTATATGAGGGGACGTAGTTAATAATAATCATGATTCATGACTAAATCGCAGAATTTTTTTTTTTTATGTCCGGTTTGACGATAAGAATTTAAAATCCGTAACCAAAAATGTCAACTTTTATCAAATAAATCAATCTGTTTTTCTTCGTAACTAAGTAACTCCGCTGAAATATAATACAATTCCAAGTCAAAATTACTAAATAAGCAGATTTGCATAGTACCTAGTTGTATTTTTAAGAGAATGAAGGGTATTTCACCGCTTTTTTTTCTTCTCTTTTTGCACGCCATTGTCATTATTATAATTTATATTAAAATCTGACTGTTTACGATATTGTTTAGCGTACAATAGAGGAAAAATCGTTATATTTTCTAACGGCCACTATAAATAAAGTAGTTGGAAAAAAAATTACGCAGTTATCTATAGGTACCGACATTATAATATTTTTGTGATCTTGAATGTTTTTAACAGAGTATATTATTTTATTATTGTTTGTTACGTTTCAAGAAATTTACATCTCGATTAAACTTCTACTTGTTTATAAAACTTTTCACTAACGATAATTTGTATCAACTAGTGAATACTATTATACGACACTTCTTGCGCTAATTTGTTTTTCTATTTTTAGTTTCGCTCAAATCGAACATTGATTATTAATAGCGTTTTTGACAATACTATATGTACCATTGATTGCCGAGTCTAACATGATCAATCGTTTTAATCATATTGCATTATTTTCCATTTGAAAAGATTTATTTCAACCGCCAACCACACGCGATGACGTTACAAAGCGGACTTTTGTATATAGGTATATTTATCGTGTTCAGAAATGTGTCGGCCGTAGTTCCGCGATAAAGAAAATGTATATAGTTCGGTCAAGTGGAAAATGCTATTTATTTTCTCAATACTAAATAATTTTATCGCCGTCATTCCTTCTGACTTTTAGTTTTCGGTATTAAACAAGTTTCGAGTACAATAATATTTAATTCAAAACCCTGCGATATTTTATAAAAATATTTTATGTTAGCCAGATGTTTTAAATACAAACTCGGTACCCTGGTGTATAGAATACTAAATAAAACAGTTTACGCTAAGCAAATATTTAAAGATCACAAGTTATTACTCATATATTATTTTGTAATTTATAACAAAACGTCATCGCTGTGTTAACTTCGGTTAACTTTATAACACTGGAAACTTTGAATATCATTATGATTTTATTATGCATTGAATTTTTTTTTTTTTTTAATATTCCTAGATAGGTGTTTTAATGTTTGTCGTGATAAAAACTACAGAAAATAATAATTTATCAATAAACTAAATCAAATGTGACGTGATAGGAAAACTGTTTACATATTTTTAAAAACTCGTTTTGAGTGTGTATAAGTTACCTAGTTAAAAGGATGAAAATTTCTAGTGGTGAAAATAATAACGGCGTGGCAACGATGCTGCGACGAAGACGCGAAAAAGTGTTGAATTGGGCACTTAACGAGACGAGAAAGTTTATCATTGAGCTTCAGTCATATTATATATACATATTCACAAAGTTTTTTGGGTCAAGTGATATAAGTTAAACTATAATAACAATATATTGTCGTGACACTCTCTTATATTATGTATTATTTGTTTGCTTCGTGTGTAGTTTTGCTTTTAAGAATATTATTAGACTTGATAACGCGTAATTTTTGTATACATTTAGTGTTATTTGAAACTAATTTCGAACATAAGATCTTATACATTTGGTAAACGGTTATTCTCGTTGCGTTGTTATCAAGCGAATATATTGTTATTTACAAGGTAATAACCGTTTTCGTTTCGTCATTGGCAATTTAATTTGATGACCTAAATAATATAGTTTATTACTTGTATCGTGACGAACATAGAAAAATGTATGCTTTTATATAATTCCACGATTAGTTCAAATTACACTTTCCAAATAAGTTTTTTCTTCTTTGTGTAACATTGAAAACCGTTTAAAACCATCATATTATATTATACTGCTGGAGAGACTAAAATCTTTTACGTTTGACATTAATCAAGATTAATTTCTATTTAAAAACTAACTTTTATAATTACACTACTACTAAAATTATCATGCAAAAAAAAAAAAAAAAAGTAGGAATTAAATCAACACAACTCACTGAACGTCAACGTTTTTAAAAGTATTGCATTTATATAAAAACAAAAATGATTTATTCATTTTTTTAACGCATTTCCAATAAAATCATTTTAAAATCATTATTTTTTTCACTATAAATTTATGCAGGAAAATTAATCAACGACTTTTTTCTTCTTCTAAAATCGTATACTATAATAGTTGATGTAGATGTTATAATGGTAAAATGATTTTCTTGTTTTTAGTTGATCAAATTCTAAAGATATTAGGAATATTTGTGTATATGCTACGTTTTATTAACTGGGTTATAATGGTTGTATAGGCGAACTTAAAAGTGTAATTATTTCAAAAAATCGTAAAAAAATGCTCGTTATGTTTTTAGATTTTAATTATAATTATTAAAATTTGTATAGGTTAGCTACATTATAGGTGGAGGGGGGGGTACCTTTATAGTTTTTTTCTATTAGTAATTATGTTCATCTTATATAATGTATTCGTGTTATCAAAATAATTATACTTGTTTTTAATTAATTAAATAATATCCGAAATATGTTCGCTTTTAATACGCTTGATTGTCACTATATATATATATATAATAAGTACCTTTAGTAAACTTTGGGTTTTTTTTTTCTTTGTTTTATTAGAATCGATAGGTAGTAAAAAAATGCTAAGATATTTGATTGTATTATACACTAGTGAACAATACATACCTTTAGAGAAAAAAATGCTGTTACTCTAAAACAACGAAATCGAGTTTACATATTTTATTGGTTCTGTTCATTCAGAATAATTTTTACCGTGAGCTCAACTTTTTCGACAATTGTTTGACAACTAAACGCAATTTTCGTCAACGGGGTTGTCGAAATCGGCAGTCAATTCAAATAAACGTTTTTCTTTTCGGTTATCCATCGCCATAATACTGTACTGCAAACAAAACCGTTTTGATACTACAGTAACCAAGTATAGAACAACAGCGGCGTATTTACAGAAAACCGCATCGTCCAAACGCGCTTAGCAATAATATTTATATAGACGTCGATCCCGAGATTTGTCGCCCCGTCGTCGTTCACACTATAAATATTAAATTACAACAACAACGAGAATAATAATGTTATTTCGATAATTTTTAATTGTGATATTTTTGTTTTTCTAAAAACCCTCCGCTCGCACCGCTCGTGTGTGAAAATTTGCTTAGGTAGTGTTTATTAGTGTTAAAATTGACAATTTGGACGGATATTCTTTTTATATTTTGCGCATTTAATTGATTAGCTATTGAAACGATATTGTAATACACACTCATGTATGTACAATACACACTGTATTATCCAATCATTATATTATTAGAACGGCTTGCGATGGTGAAATTTCAGTTCGAGTACACGGACTACCTTGTTATTCATTTTTGTGTTTTATTTTATTTTATCCGTGTCACCGAAGTAACATATGAATAAAAATAATTCGAAAAATCCGCCTGAACAAACTTTTGCATTTATCATCAATGTATATAAAAGCGAAAACGGACATATTCATTAAGGGTTGGCTTCGAATATACTTATTCAATCGACATGCGATTTTTTTTTTTTTTTTAAAAATTAAAGAGGACATCACAGAGCAGTTTTCGGACACAAATTTAGTACGGTAAAGTTAGCAAATAATTAGTAACCAATTAAAATAAACCATGTAACCTTTGTAACACGGATAAAATGAAAAAAAAAAACCATGTGCTGTACTGGGTCGGTATCTATGGTCAGAACGTGTCTTTGGTATCCGACACACATCTTAACTCTCTATGTGTTAGATAAAAACAGAAATTAATACGCTTAACAAAATAAATAAAATATTTTTTTAAGTCTACGCATCAACATCATTTCGTTCATATTATTCATGATTCGCCTATTAAAGTGTTGCAAATTAGCTTTAATAATTTTATATTTTATTAATGTTTCTAAGTTTCTTAAAAATGTAACGATCTGCGATTATGAATTCTGGGCGAGTGGCCCGTTATGAGCGTGGCCGACATGTCGGCACCCAGAACACTTTTAGTCCGCGGACTACCCTCTTTCCACCTATTTTTTTTTTTTTTTGGTTCAATATACAGAAATATACTGAAAATATACTGAAAAAAAACAATACGTAAATAAAGGTAAAAATAATAAAAAATTAGCACCGGCAACGCCGTGTCGGGCGCGGGACAGCCAGTACATTATAAATATATATGTTATGTAATATGATTTATAAAATGTGAGTTTTTGTGACGATCCCTTTTCTACCTTTTTGCCTGACAAAAATCGATAAATAAGTTTCAAACCATTTTAGATTAAGTTTCCCCTTACTGACAGATTATTAATTTAGGACTCTGCTATTTGTTTAATAATCAAAGTTAAAAATTAATGTTGGACTTTGGAGTTATTTCCTTGGATGAACACCAATTTTTCCCGATTCAACTAGTCGAAATTATTAGCGATTATGTTTGTGGAGATGGTAAAATTACTTTATTAAATACCGTACTTACCGAAAATGGCACAAGTTTACATCATTTCGGATTCTGAGTTAAGCGAAAAATGTATTGGTTTTACAAAGATGGTTTTCCTTTTTTTTTTTTTTTAGGTAAACACTTTTTCCACCAGACAGCTTAAACCGATTATCAAGTATAGCACTTTTTCTGAAAGAAAATTTCTTTTGGTGGTACTTTAGAGAGGTCATTTTTTTGAAATTCTCATTAATATTCGAGATAATGAGGAAAAACTTGATATTAAGGTTATAAAAAGATTAAAATATTAAAAATAAGATTATCATTGGTAACCGTTTTTAATTATTTTTTGTTATTATTAAGTTTTTATTATTTTATCAATATTTTCTAAACGCACATTGTTGTAATTATTTTATCATATTATGGCACATACCAATATATTGTTTTGTTGACAAAACAACAATATCAACTGAACTCTGTTTAGAATTGTATTTTTCGTGAGCAATGGTTTATTGTTGCCTACAGATATACATTGAATTCCCGTCTGTATTTTCCCAACTTCCCACCTAAAACAGTGGCTGGACCTATGTGCAAAATATGTCAAATATATGCAAATATGAAAAATTGTTTTTTAAGATTAATATATAAATATATTTTCACACAATTAAATTCTATTCCTACTGTATTTTGAGTTTTTAATAAAAATCATAATTTTTTTGTCGTATCGTGTTTTTCTTCACTTATACCAACATTTTATAATTAATTTAATAAATAAACTTTGTATTTATTACATTTTCCCGTTTTTTTTTTTAGGTTTTTTTAGGTTTTTTTTTAGGATAAGGCCCTGTATCTAAAAATCAATCGATATAATATAATACTTTAATACGGAAACTTTCTACGGAATTAAATCGTGATTAAAAGTGAAACGAATCCCTCTAATTTTTCCTCCTCGTCCGCTTCCTTCTCCTTCTACACCAGAAATGTTGTCGCATTTATACGATAACATTTTAAATATACATGTTATATGTGTATTATAATAAGATATTATATTCATTATCCGTTTAGTAATGTGTTATCATTAATAATATTATTCAGGGCCAGGTCACGGGTGGCGGTGGCGTCAGCAGCGGCGGCCTTTAGGTTCATTTGTCAGGCGCCCGCGTTGACGGATGGCGTGTGAGACACGCGGCGGTCTCTCGCGTGTCCGTCACTCAGCCGATTTTCTGACCGTTTATTTATTACGTATTATTATTAAACCACGTTTAAAAATGACTTTCCGCCGGCGGCAAGGCGGTTTCCGGAGCGGTTATACTGTAGGTACCAAATTAATATTATTATTATTATGATAAAACCAATGCTGCAGGGCATAATATTATTATAATTATTATAATACGAGTTTAAAAAGTTAAAAGTTAAGTTAATTATAACTTTTACCTCGAAGTTTTTTCGAACCTTTGATATTTAAACTTAATTTTCGTTTTTTTATTTATTATTATTATTTTAATTAAGTTAGGTAATACATAATATCATAACAAGTTTATATTTTAGATCGCACCACTACTAAAACACTTGTAATATTATAAACATTCAATTTTTCTTTTGGACATTTTAACACTATAACATTAACTTACATTAACAATTTTTTACGTTTTTTATTTTTATTTTTTTTTTTTGTTTAATAATTTGCGCGGAGTTCCAAGTTTAACATTTGATATTCCCGGGATATTCTTTAAGTAATGTTTAACATATAATTGTCCTATAGTTATTTTCAAACAGTAAAACACAAACACAAAGTCAAATCATTTTCAACAGTAATAATTTTACAAAAATAATTAAAACGACTTGATAAATGACTTGAGTCAACAATTTAAAATATAATATTTGATTTAAATCTTTTGATTAATAAATAATTCAATTTAAACACGTTTTAAGAAGCACTTGATCTGACTTGACTGAGTATCCTTTAACTAGTCTAGCCGCGGTTGTTTTACATTTTTTTTCGAGTACGCGTTTTGTGTTAAACATAATATTACATAGGTTAGGTTAGAATATTCATCAGTATTACTTTACCGAACAAAAGAAAAAAAAAAATTAATAAAAATAACACAATATGATAGTATCGTAATCCGCCAACGGAGTTTAAATATTCGTATCGACGCGATGGCGGCGGCGTGATGCTGAGAAGACGGACATTATAAAAGTGGATGATAGGACGCGTGGTGAAAGCGACGGCGGTCCATTGTCGTCTACTGTTGCCCCGCCGCCACAAATCCGACGCACTTGGATACGGATTTGTGAATATTCTAATAATAAACCGTGTGTATGAAGAATGGAGGGGGAAACATAATATCGCACGAAGAGTAGAAAAAAAAACATCTAACAAAAATAGTATCATAAATACAAAAAAAAAAAAATATATATATATATATATATATATATATACATACATATATAAACGCGTACAGAAGATAGTGTCGGACTCGCATAGAAAAAAAAATATAAAAAATACCCATAATAATATAATAGATCCATATCTGGGCCGTGAAAATCCTCGCGGTTATACACCCGCCGTATCTAATGTATTGTATTTTATATTTGCATACACGGCGTGCGTACCGAAAACGTTCAACTATTTCTGTGCCCGATGAAAAATCTTTTATAGGCGCCTTCTTCTCCTTCTTTTTCAAAAAAAAAAAAAAACTCGGTTTTATTATACCATTCGTCTTTTAACCATCGGCAGAGGAATCATACATCT
>CABPRJ010000491.1:878601-1037584 GCA_902439185.1 Cinara cedri | reverse complement strand
TTTTAAAAAAAAAAAAAAAAAACGTGTATCACAATACCGCCGATTTCGCGCGAAAAATATTCGAATACTTCGTACGTTATTATTATCAACGGCAAAAGTATATACTACTATAAGCGCGATATGAATAAACCCGTGAAAAAAAAAAAAAAATCTCGGTTTTATTATACCATTCGTCTTTTAACCATCGGCAGAGGAATCATACATCTATCATTATCGAAAATTCAGATTAAATTTATTTCTTCGCCTCGATATTCCGTTATGTTACGAACAATATTATGCACGGTGTCCCGCGGAGACAATATGCGCATTGCGATATCTCGGAAAGAATTAAAAGGGTTTTGACAAATTAGGAAACAAGTGCACTCATACGAATGATGTTCCACAACTCTTTTATTCCTAGGCAAATTGTGCTAAAAACTAATTGTTTGTTATATTGCCAAAAAAAAAAAAAAAATAAATTCCGAAACAAGTTATTAATTTCCGAGATATCGCGATGGGACACTCTGTATTGGGTTATTATGCGGAAACGAAGGGTAAAAACGAACAGTGAAAATTAATAAATATTAATATTATGAATTTCTATATTGAAATAGAATAACTAATATATTAGTTACATTTCTGTTCTTCTTTTCGCAAAACACTGTATTAGTAATAATGTTGCGATTTTTGCATGCCACATACGTTTTAAAAGAAGTGGGTTATTAATTGTACGATGGCGTTTTATTTATCAACAAATTGCTATGTATGGTTCTTTTCATTCTGGAAACACTTTCTCGGTCAGTATCACAAAAAATTGTGTTGAATCCCCGGGTATAGTGTCATTCGCCCTGACACTAACAGCTGTCAACAAAATGTATTTATTAAATACACTATACTTGTTAATTGTGTGTATCGAAATGGCTAATGGAAAAAAGTGAGCCCCCTCCCCAGACAAATTTTCTGGATTCAACACCGGTAAGAAAATTGCAAATTATTCACGCCATACTTTGAAATGTGTGAATGTGTTCGCCCGGTAGTACTTAAATCTGTACAAAAATGTTTAAAAAACAAACTGAATTTTTCAAAAATTAAAAAAAAAAAAATGAAAACATGCTACAAATGTGACGATAAATAGGTTTTATTTTAATACATTTAATTTAACGATTAATATAAAATAAACCGCTGATATTTGATTTTACGATTATTGCTACGAAACCAATGTGAACGAATACCTTTGCTATTAGTAAAAAAAAAAAAAAACAAAACGGTTCTATGTATTATTATGTTCAAAATAAAATTTAATTGTGAAAATTCTCATATTCGTGTTTCACTATATTACCTACTGGGGTAATAATACGCATTAACATTATACACGAGTGGTTTCGGATTAATGTTCTTGGCATGTAAAACACGCTAATTATTGTTTCTCGGTACATTTAAATGTCTAGCGATGTTTTCAAGAAGGTTCTTCTTTCTATAATGAGATTATATTATTAATATAAACGAACGCGCGGAGTTCTCATCGGCAATATGCATCTCGCGATTGGATCCCGACATTTTGTCTCTCTTACGTCACGATATTGTACAGTTTGGACTCCATTTATAAAGCTCTTGTTTATTTGTCTTTTTATCATTATTATTATTATTGTTGTCCGACGACGGATAGAAGATGCAACACCGAGATATAATGCGCTGCGCGGACTCGTGCAGTACAAAAGAAATACATAATATTATGAGGTTTAATAATTCCATCGACAGACGTTTTCATTATTTTTTTATTTAACAGGACAACGTAATGCTATTAAAATTTTGAATGAAAAAATATTGAAAAAAAAAAAAAAAAAAAAAAACCAGCTTACAAAGATTTGTATTTTGATTATTCGTTATAGATAACTGAATAATAATGTTGATATTATTATGTATTATTATTTTATTGTAATCGTATAATACTTACAATTCAAATACAGATTTTAATCAAACGATTTTTTTTCAACCACGTACGCATAAATTTTAATCGCGTGCGGTATATTAAATTACATTTCCAAAGGCTTCGGTCGTTTTTGTTTTTCTTTCTAATTGGCCACGTCGGTGTTTTATAACAACTTTATATATAAGTGTCCAGTTGAATACGAAAAGTTGCGACAAACTTGTACGTCATGATACAAGAAAAAGTCTTAAATTTATTAATCGGTATTATGTTTTCTTCGGCGAAAGTTTGGCTTTTAATAACATTTGATGCGATATCCGTAGGAAAATATTAATTTTGAATATTACAAAGTTTTCGTAAAAATAATAATAAAAATAGAAAAATTCGCATCGTCTCAAAACCGTTGTACCCAATATCACACGATGGATATTATATGGGACATATACAAATATATTTATTGTTTATATAAAATTACTAAAAATTTATCCAGAAATAGATAAATGTTAATTCATGAAAATACATCTAAATGAAAATAAAATATAAAAATTCGAATTCACCTATAGTTAAATGTAAAAGATAATTTAATTTTTTTTTTTGTTGCGACGCTAAGCTAAGGCTGACTGAGAAATTGTGTATATTTTCTAAACTAAATTGAAAAAAAATTAACTTAAATATGTAAACATTTGTTTTTTGTTAAATGATTATTGGTTAATATTGTTTATAATTGTTATATTGTTGAATTGTTTAATAATAATTAATTATAAAAAGTTAGTATTATTGTCTTCTATGTTATTGTGACCAAAAGTTAAAATAAAATTAAGTTTAATTTAATCTATACTATCAAATTAGTTTATATTTAAATTTGTCGTTATAGGTAGTATGTAAATTTAAGTTGATAACAGTACAGAATTATTGATGCTAAACGAATAAAATCGGTAACTTACATACTGAAGAAGAAACAAGAAACGGCTTAAGTTAAAAGTTAAAAATACCTTTAAATTAAAAAAATTACATATTTATTGACTATAAATTATACGACTATTTTTTTTAAAAAAGAATAAAAATAAAAACATTTTTGTTTGAACGATAATTCTGGCTATTTAATATTTATCATAAAAAAAAAAGGATCTAGATAAGTAAAATATGAATCTAAGATATATATTTAGATAATTTGAAATTATTTATCTAGATAAATCTAAACACCTGCATACATGTGACCTTTTAGGGAGGAAAAAATAAGAAATATCTATCATGGACGAAATTTTATATTAGGTTTCGTAGAGATAACTTAATAATAAAATGGCATGGTGCATTTCTCCGAGTTGATATATTTACAGTAGTTTGAACGGACCGGGGGACATTGATTTGTTAAAAAAAGAACGATTTTAATTAAGCAGAACTATAGTTTACGTCTTGATTTTTCAGATACGTTTTTATACGGTTGCAGTACTTAATGAAATTTCCATTTTTAATGGTGGTTTTATCGGCATGCCGATGACTAAAATCGTAAAACCTTTTAACGCAAAATACCTATATTACCGGTTGACGTAAATTAATATTTTATAGGGAAAAAAAGGCAGGCATACCCTATAAAAACGTACTGGTTTTTCGATCGAAAACAAATTTAAGCGCAAAGAAATTATACAAACTAATAATCGTGAATGACCGCGACGACGACGGTCCCTTTCGAATATTCGAATTAACACAATATTGATTTTAATAACGACGGAGTTGAGTATAATATCGAATGTTTGGTTATGTAGTAGAATCTGTAATTTATGTTTTTTAAATATAATAACATATAAAATACAATTATAATTCATTCCGTTGTTTAGGGAAGGAGGAAATCATACTATCGATATTCGAGAAATCATGTATACAATTTGAGGGATTCGACAATACTTTGGCAGGCCTCATTTTTATTAAACGTGATTATGGCCCGCGTATGAAATAAAAATACAAAGGGTAATCGAACCACTGCTGACGGCCGCTCCTACCGGGATCTGGCCGTCTGAGATGTGACAACAAGTCCCGGGCATTCGTTAATCGACGGATACAGTTAATACAGTTAACTGTTAATATTGTTAGTTATTTTTTTCTATTATGAAATATATATATGCATACATAATATGATAGAGTTCAATATCAAAATTCTTCAAAATTAGTTTCCACAAAACTTTAGTCAATACTGTTTTTTATTTGTAAAACTAGATCTAACTATGGCCTATAACCCATAACGGTGTACACATGGAACTATTTTAACTTTTTTTTTTTTTAAATTTTAACCAGTTGTATCTGAAATATATTGATGATAACTAGAAAGTTGATTTTCAGAAGTAATTTTAGATTCGGAGAGTAGCGAAGAATGTATTGGTTTTACAATGATGTTTGTTTCCCCCCCCCTTTTTTTTGGAACCATTTTTCTACTAAGAATCTTGTTCCGATTTTCGAGTTTAGTAATTTTTCTGAATGGAATTGATACCTAGATGATACTTTAGGGAAGTTATTTTTCGATCACGTGGCTTTTATAGTAAATGGAAAAAACTGACAATTTCCCTACATGTATAAAAGAAACTTCACTCCGAATTGTTTTTCGTTAGCGATGGTTTATTAATGCGTACAGATATAAATTATATTTTTCTTTATATTTTATCTTCTAAACTTCTTACCGAATACAAGGGCCTGCCTACTGTACGAAGTATGTCCGTCTTTTTTAAACGAGTTTCAACTATAGAAAAGTAGAAACAAGTAAATATTTATAATGAGTATAGACATTTTTTATAGTTGGAAAAAGATAATCTAATATTGTCATTTGTTTCGGAGATTGGTAGCATTGAGTATTACGCATGATTTGTTTTTTTTTTTTTTAATTAATAAATAGAACAAGTTATCTCAAGTGATCATCGTGGGACACCTATATATACAGAATGATCGTTTTATCGTCGAGCACTCATTATTGAATATTTAATTTGTTTTTAAAAAAAATTTTTGACAATCTAAAAAACAAACAGACTTAAAATTTTACATAATTTTTTGTCTGCCTTATTTTTGGAGTATGAAACGACTACCGACATTCGATTTTTAAACGGTAACCTATATTAAAATGGAAAATTAGTTTAAATATATTTTGATGTTGACATTTTTGATTTCCATCGACCCGTTTATGAGATATTTCATTTATGAGTTTAGGTACGAGGAGAGTAGTGGAACATTATTCAAACGGCACCCGCCGTGCCGTCACATATATGATACTCCACTACTTTCCCTCTGCACTGACTTACAAGTGTAGTATCTTGTGAGCGAGTTGACGGAAATCAAACATTTCAACTTCAACATTCATTTAAACTAATACACTCCGTCTATAATAAAGAGAAATTTTAATATAGATTACCATTTGAATACCAAAAGTTCGTAGTTGTTTGAGCCATAAACATAAGGGTAACAAAAAATAATGAAAAATTAAAATTTTAGATCGGCTTGTTTTTTTAAAATTCTCTAAACTTTTTTTTTTTTTTTTTTTAAAAAAATCAACTTTTCGAAACAATGAGTGTTCAACGATAAAATAATCACTCTGTATACATTATACTTTTTTAAATTAACACTCTTCAAAGTCGTTTTATTTGTTTTTCACGTTCTCTTCGTCTTAATATATTATTTCAAGAGTTTTAAAAACTTTTTGCGTTATAATTTATTTATATATCGAATGGAGTTTTATTTGGTTTTTATTATATTATTAATTATTTAGTATGCTGAATTCAGAACTCGAGAAGTTTTAAACTATTTAAATTATTGTATTCGAACAAGAAAAATTAACATTTTGCAGCGTTTGAAAACTATATGTGTTTTCGTATATTTGATCTTTCGGACAATATCAACGGTCGTTTATTAATGCAATTACAATAAATAAAACAAACGGAAACAATGGAAAAATCAAACATTCCGGTGCAGAAAGACTGTTGACATATGTATTCCAAAATGAAACGGTCATCGAACTCGTTATAGACAAACCTAAACGAAAAGAAATTAAAAACACAGTTCGACGGGTCCGTTATTCAGTGGATTTATTTTGGACGTTACGCGAGCAGGAGTATGAATAAACGACCGTGGAACGAGACGACGGCCGAGAAGCGCGGTCACAGATAACTACGGGGAAGACATTGAGCTTAATCGAGTCGGCGAGTCGACGACGGAATCGGTAGAACGAAGAGCCGAGGATTCGCGCACGCGAAGACAACGGATAAGCCCTTGGTCCCCGGGACCGGAATATCTCCGGTTTAGTACGACGCGCGCGCGTGTCGAATACTAGTTTCGTACAAAAACGTTTACTATATTAGGCATATTGTTCGTTTTGTTATTGTGGAACCGTTGGAATTCGCCGGGGACGTGGAATTTATTAAATGCGGCGCATGCGGATTAATTGCGCGTTTGTATTATTTCGCTGTTGTTGCGGGGCCGGCGCGTATTGGTTTACGTTTGTTTATACATAAAGGCTGCCTGCCCGCGTGTGCCCGTACGCACGTACGTACCGAACAAATCGAAACGAAACGGGGGACAAAAATACCGGCTGGAAAATCAATTGTGAATCGTGTGCAGATAAAGGGCAATTGTTGTTATCACGTTTTCGTCGGACGAAACGGAAGTACGTGTGTATTTATTGACCGGACGTCCACCCGGCGACGCGCTCGACGTTCGTCCACAAAAACCGAGTACACCTACCTGTATCCAAAGCGCATCCGATAAACGAACTTACACAACCAATACCGAACGCAAACCGTACCGGTACTATTAAAACGTGCCAGCCGTTTATCACAAACCGGTCACTTTATCGGGAAATTCGATATCTGTTTTTCGTTTTATGAACTACGGTGGAATAAGTTTTGTTTTAACGATATTTTCAATTTTTCATCCTTCTTATCCTCACACATTAAAATGTATACACGATTTTGATTTTTAAATAGCGAACACCCGTTATGAACACAGATTCGCATATAGTGAATATGTCTCTAACCGTTTTGATATGCATAACACCAATGTCGCGGATTTACCGGTTATACAGTTTAACATTTAGACTAGATGAGTATAGGGAAGGATAACTAATACATTGTATGAACGTTTTTAGATATTAAATTGATAAAAATTCCTTACTCCTCCGGATAAAAAAAAAAATAACGACAATATAATAATCATTCTAAATTTACTCTTCAGTAATATATTATTAACAAACAATTTTTTATCTACTTACCACGAATATATATACATATTCATGGTATATTTATATGGTTCATATATCTTTGAATATTTTTTGCGCTCGTCTAATCACAGGTTGCACATAAACCGAACAAAAAAGTTTTACATTAATATTAATTTTGCAATAATATTGCGATTAATCAATAAAGAAAAAATCGAAGGTTCGTTTTTACAAAAAAAAATTTCGATTCTGTATTTTCGTAAGCCATTAGTTTACTTGAAATATGGCATAGTAGTAGTAAAAAAAAAAAAAAAAATCTAAAATAGTTAATAGCTATTAATAATAGAAAAACGTATGTACAGAAGTATTTGAAAAATCGTTTACAACTACATAATATATTATCTAAATTTAAAGAGTATAGTATAGTTTATTATTTTTGAAAGTACGACGTTACAATAATATTTTTATAAACATAGTCAAATCATCAGACAGCATATTTCGAAAAGTTTCTTTTGTATTGCAATGATACCTAAGGCGATAGTTAGGTATCTGTTTTCGTTTTTTCTCTTATTATTGATTTTCTCTTTTTTTTTTTTCTTTGTTAGATATGAAGTTAAGTTCATTTATTATCACATCGTTTAAAAATGGCATCGCATGTCAATGTATATCATATTTGGGAAAAGATAACAATCGGTTTTTTAACTTATATCAAATAAAATATCTTTGGTCCAAGGGGAGTAGGGCTTAAGTCAATACTGTAGCTATTGTAGCTATATAGTTTTACATAACGCAATATGAAATACACGAGACAATTATTATCAAAAAAAAAAAAAAAACGCCGATAGTTGACTTGATCCTCCTTCCTACCGGTTCAATAAAATACGTACGTCGGTGTGTAATATTTCCGAAATATAGAATTTTGCTGCGTGTACCGATATTATATTTGTAGATAAAAAGTGCATTTGGAATTGTTTTTTTTTAGGGGGGGGGGGGTAACCACGCGGTATCGCTTTTTCGGATTCTTAACGATCGTTTAGCCGATCAAATCCACGGTCTTAAACCGTACAGGTGTGCCGCTATTGTCGTGAGGCGTTTTCGAACCCTCCGCCGCCAAATCATTTTGATTCGGCGACCGTTGGCCGCGTCGATTCAAAAAAAATGTGCCGGCGGCAGTGTGCCGCGCACGACAATAATGATAACGAAACGATTTCAAGAAGACATCCGAACGGCGGCGGCGCGTTAGTACCGCTCTATCAGCGTGCGACCGGGCGAGCGTGCGTTTAGCGCGGTATCGAGCGCGCGCTCGAGAGCGTTCGGACCATTAATCATCCCCGCCGGGCTATATACCGGACCCTGCCGCGCCGGTAACCACCGTCGGGACCGACGGAGCGACGGTCCGGCCGTATTATTTATATGTGTGTGTGTGTGTGTGTGTGTGTGTGTGTGTGTGTGTGTGTAATTCGCGTGTGTAGTGCGCGCGTGTGTAGGCGGGGGGTCCCTACCCCGTGCGGTGGCCATATACGTCGGCCGGGGGGGCGATTGGGGGAGGGGGGTGATAGCGATTAAGCGGGGTAGGTCACCTGTACCGCGGTCGGATGAATGGGGACACGCACGCATGTACGCGGAGACCCGTTTTACACGTCGCGGCGCACAGCGCCCGCCGCGGCCGTGGCCGCACGAGAGGACCGCGTACCGCGCGGATACGTCAGAACTTTCCGCACCCCGACACCCTCCGCTCCTACCGTTCCTACCGAGCGGACCTATCCGCCGGGACCTCGCCGGAGCACCGCGTGCGCACGGCCGTCATAATCGTCGTGCAGCGCGTGTGCCGCCGTTATCCCCGTCGCAGAGTATACGATGACGTCTAAGGGAATATCCGAATCTCTTTGATCCGCCCTCCTCGGCGGAGCCTCCCTCGAGATTTTTCCCGTTTCACGTTTTTTTTTTTTTTTATAAATATTTATGTACATGTCCGGAGGCCTTGATTCGTATGTCGATTACGGGCGGCAAGTGTGTAATATTTCTCAATGCACACGGTCCAGTAGATATCTCATCGAACTTTTTTAATTCGAGTATTATCGCGCAACATAACACATGATGAGATATTTCAGAGTGAAGCGACATTTTCACTGATTCAACAGCGGCTCGAGGTCTTTTAACGTATATCGTTTATCTGGATAAGTTAAAGATAAAATATCTAGTTACCTTAATCTAGATTAAACACAATACCGCCCTCAACCATCTGGTATGCGTTTTCTATGCTTTTAAAACTAGACTCGTTTGTTCTATCTAAATTGGAAACAAAATTATTAATGACACTTCTAACTATTCGGTTTTGGGTGTTTCGACCGATGACTTTCGTACGGTTTGTCCATTTTGTTAAGATTTTTCCCGGATCATGTGTTCTCGTTATCTCTTCTAGTCCGATATTTACGAGACTTCTTCCACCCTCAGAGCTCAAAACACCGTGCTTAAGTATTGTTTTTCTTGTCAACATTAGAAATATATCCCCCTCTTTTCGCTTGAAAGAAAACCTAATGTTAACGGCGCGAGGTTCAAATTGAAAATCACGACGACTCGAAATGGCTACACGTGTTTTGGTCTGTGTCGAACACAATAAATTACCCAGAAAAACCGCTCATGAGCACTGCACTCCTGTTAAGGGAGTGTCTACGTATTTCGTATAATTTATATTTTTTTAAATACTTTCCAATTGGTACGTCTAACATAATATTACTAAGAGTTTGCATGGGTGGACGTGCTCATGAAAAGTTTTCATATACGAGTTTTATAGATTTTTATTGCAATATTTTCTTACGCATCGCAACACATAATGTTAATATAATATAAAACTTTTGATTGCAATATTATTTTTCATATAACTTAGAAAATAGTTTAATAATGATTAGAAGCAAAAATATTATGATTTGATCAACTGTATTACCTAAAAGTTGTCCAAATCTATAAATCGTATTATTTTTATTAATATGTTATTTATTGATACAAATTCTGGAATAATTTTTTTTTTTTTTTTAACGAGAGTATTTACAGTTTCTCGACGAAACGTGACTTTGTTTTCTTATGCATTTTAAAATAAATGATTGTCTTCTATAAAAATGACGTTTTAATCACTTAACAAAAATAACACTGACCATTATTTTTTGAAGAATACACCGTCATAAATTGTGACTTATAAGAGCAATAAAAATAAGTCAAAAACAGTAAAATATTATGTGTTTCGTTTAATAATTAACTATTGAAAATTACGGGTTCGTTCAATTTAATAATAATTTATTAGTGCCTATTTGAAAAAAAAAAAAAAATCTTTACTTAAATCCTCATAACCCTGAATCTATATTACATTTTGTAGGTAATTGAAAATCTATTCAAGTCACAAGTGCGCGAGGCGCGTATGAGTATTGAAAACATTTAGGTTCTGGACGAAGCTAGGGGTTTCAGGATAACCATTACCCGGAAAAAATCCCCCCCCCCTCAAATCTTACCTGGAATCTACGTGGATATAATAATTGTTTTCAATTGTTTCATCTTAATTTTAAGTTTTTAACTCGTAAACGACAAGCCTTGAAAAAAATGTATCTATGTATAATAATTCATCTAGATAAGTTTCACCATTGGTAATTTCTCACTACCTGTATACCGTTTAAATTACGAAATTTTACATCTAACAATATTATTTCATTTCATAATTTATGTAGGCATTTAAATGTTTCGGTGTGGTTGACAAATTAATATAGTGTGATGTCGACCGCGTAATTTCGGGGCACATAATTAAACCGCTCTATTGCATTTTATCCGACACTTCTTAATAATATTAATAATAATGTATTAAATAATATTTTATAAATTCTTTTATGCACGTCTTAATACACATACTTTACCGCCTTTGAATATTCGGACGCGTAAAGAATGTATAAAATGTGCTTAAAAACCCGTTGAATGAACGTTAAATAGATTATAATATTATGATATTTTCGTCACGTCATTTATGCAAAGCAGTTTTATTCTTCGGCCAAAAAATAATAATGAAGAACGAAAACGATTTGATTAATAATATCATATTGTTATATTTGAAATTGTAACAGTAGTTCACGGGGTCAATATATTCTGCGCGGGGAGACATAATTGTTTAACATATATTTTCTGAAAAATAATACATTAGTTTTATATTTTCTGATTCATAAATAATAATTATGTACAATACTCGTTCAAGCAGTGGATAACGTGATGGTAGGTCCACTTGTTAATTAAGGTTAAATTATCCGTCCTCTTTAGTCTCTGTTGTCCAGGGGGACGATTTAGTTACATTGTCACTGTGAAGTTATCTACAATGCAGATTTTACTTATTAGTAAAACACGATTTTTACGTACAAATTTGTGCGAGAGAAAAAAAAAAATGTTGGACGTCTTGACACTCCGTGAGTTCCCTGGAACATTTTGAGCTCGTCAAATGTTTAATTTGCCTGATTAAAAATTAAATTAAATTTGAATTTTAAAATATTTAGTCGCGCAAATAATCGCGGATATTAAACGGTAGATTAACGGGGCGGATATGATATGCGAGTATCTACCCAATCTATCCCTGTAAATACGCTACTTGCTATACATACGTACGTACGCCATTCTTATTAGACGTATCGGGGTATCGACTTGCGATGGAACATGGACGTGAAAATACTTTAAATAACAATTTTCACATCCGTATTAGGCGCGTGTGAAGTGTGTGTGTGTGTGCGCGCGTAGTCGTGTGATCGATGACGTGTGTACTAGATAGGTATATTTATTATTGTTATTATTATTACTATTATACGTTTCATTGTTGGCCGAGATATCATAATATCTTCGTTTTGTGTAATGCAGTCAAAACTTTCCGCCGTGATTAATAATTCCGTCAATTTTGACGCCCCAATAACTAATTTATAACCGGGAGAACGTTACGCGAGTTTGTATTCGTACGTATAATAAAATACCTATAGCGAATAACAACAAATTAACTAAATCCGACGGTGAAAAACTCGAATGTAATTTTAAACGTTATTAAAATGTAAATTAATAATCCGTATTTTTAGGCGGTTTTGATTAAAATGTCTTAGTTTCGTTTTTGAGATACTAAATTTAAACTATTAAACACTATATATATATATATATACACACAGGTATATGGATTTAAAAACTTTTAATTTCACGTATAATTTAGTATAGTTATAGGTAGATATTGAAAAAAAAATAAATACATTTTACGGTATGAAAATAACTAACTTTGAAACTAATCGAATATTTATCGATAGGTTTCGTGTCGTAATGTTCTTAATCGTTCTAAAAAATACAAGTTTTGAAATTCAATGTTTTACTACAGTCATTCTAATAATTAATCTCTCTTAATAAACTTATAAATTGAACACATTTGCATTTTTATCATTGATAGAATTCTGTAATCCGTTCCAACGGTATATAATTGTTCGATTAAAATATTTTAAAGTCAAGCGCGTTCATCTTCTAAAATCCAATGTAGGTAAAATGAGGGATTGCCATTAAATAAAAAAATGGTGTCTTGCGCATGTGCATATCGAATTAACAGTAAAAAAAAAAAAATGCCGAGCGCGTTAAAATGTGTATATAAGTAAGTATAACAATCAATGAACTAACTAAAAAAACAAAATTCAAATTACATGTCTCTGTGCAAGGATATATTTAGTGTTTTCAATTAGTGTTTCCAAAATGTACAGGTATATTTTTCTCGCTATTCTCTTGGATACTTTTGCGGCTCCCTCTGATCCAAATGAGCTCAAACTCGGGAAATATTACAGTTTGATTTGTAGGCGGTTTGAAGTGATTAAAGACGTGTTGAATTTTATTTCAAAATTAATTTCACCATATTTTTGCGGAAAGAGAGCGTTTTTTTTTTTTTATACTTAATCTTTTTTGAGAGTGTTTCAATTCTCACTGCAACCATTTTTAAGTTCAAACTTAACGTTCTCAACGAAAATACCCGCACACCCGTGTGGATTAAAATGCAATTAGACCGCGACAGCCATAGCTATTTTAAATCGATTATATATATAGAAAAAAAAAAAAAATTGTAACGGCGACAATTCGCGGTTGGGGGGGAAATTCGACTTATAGTGACGAAGCTCCGCTACTCACGGGCGTATTTTTTCTTTTTCGTTCGTATAACTTCTCAATTATACCGAATTACACGTGTCTGGGGCGACGGTGGGAGGAAGGAATTGTATTTTACGTCGGCGCGGGGGCAAACGCGTTTTCGAGACCCGGTCGAATGCAATTAACGCGCGTATCTGCGGCGGCGGCGACGGCGACGGTCATTTATCGCAGTAGCGGGTGTAGCGGAAACTCTTGGCGGCGGTGTCGGCGGCGAGCCTCGCAAGAGGAGTGTAAGGGGAAACGGAGAGAGAAGCTATCCTTGATGAGGACGCTAGAATAGCGTATATAATAAACCTAAGCGGCTTAACCGCGGTAAGCTCATTTCGCCAACGTTGTTTTCATGACCTTTAACGTAGGTATACCCGGGTATACAACTCGAATTAATTTCGTCCGGTCGACAATTCATACGCTGCGGCGCGGCTACGGCGGCGGCGGCGGCGGCGGGAACGCCTGCATTCGATTATTATTATTATTATTTTTTTTTTTTGTTGCCCCTCGAGCTCGGCGAATAAGCCTACGCGTCCCGTACGTACCGGATACCCGTATAATATGCCTTGTAGTAAATAAGCCTCGTATGTAACGTGCACATACGAATACGCAAATTGTACGCGCGTACATAAATCTCGATGGTAAGTACGGTAAACGTTAATGTGTGCGCAGTAATGGCCGCGAAACAGTAAACCGTTGTGCGCGTATTATGCGACTTGGCAGGTGTATACCGCGCGGTATTTTAGCCACCATTGACCTACTATGCTGCCAACCGGGTGTCAATATATAAAAAACTACATAACGCGAGTATAATGCCGTCCGTCAGCTGCCTATCTATTAATAGAGAGGTTTTGTCAAAATGCGCGTAACGTGCGCGCGCGCGCGCGCGCGTGTGTGTGTGTGTGTGTGTGTGTGCGCGCGCGCGAACGTGTGTGTCTGTACGATTGTATACGCGGTCGTACCAATACATGCTTGGAAAATATGGCGGGTAGTCGTTAAACCCAAAGACAACACACGTAATGGACAGACCCAATTATATTGCCGGTTCCTAAATCGTTAAGATTTTCAATCGACGGGTACCGGGTTATTTTTTATTTTTATTAAATACGTATGTAGAAAAAAAAAAAAAAAATGAAAAAACCGATACGTTTAGTTACTGCATGTCGTGTTTGACGAACGAATACGCGGCGGCGTTCCAAAAACAAATGGTATTTTGTCTATTCTGCGATTTTATCAATAAAAACGATTACGGTTTGTCCGTCACGCCAAATAACGTCTGTATGCTTGATTAGTGTGACGTCATATTATTTGATAACAATCCTTATCAAAAAATAATAATAATAAAAATTAATACTTAAATATAAAAAAATAAACATAAAATACTTAAATGTGATGCAAGGTAATTTCAGTCTTATAATATTCTACGTTTTAATACTTATGTTAATATGTTAATTTTATTGCTGAACATATTTATTCAATACTAATCAAATTAAAGTTTACAAGTACATACTCAGATTTTAATACAATATAAGCATTTAAAGAAATGGTTTTTCTACGGAGACTATAAAATTATTCGAATCCAAATGACCAAATTATTACCGATTAGAAGAGCACGAGGCACCGACGTAGGCACACATCATACGTGTTCTTTTGAAACATTATTGTATCGTATTTATACTATGTTTGTATCTCTGTTGAATTATGTACTTATATTAACTTGTATTATAATACTCATTAACGTTCACTCGTTAATTCCATTCAAACCCGGAAATAGTTTGAAATGTCGCGGAAAAATCGCTCTAGTATTATTAAAAGAAAAGGAATAGTAATAGACAGGGCTCGGATGTTAGAGAACTAAAACGTACTGAAATGAAGTTCTATGTACGTACACTAACTTTCAATGTGTTTTCCATTTTTTTAAGAATCGACTTCCTAGTCAAAGTTCAAAAACCACAAGTTCGGATTTGATTAAATTCTGTCGTATTGTACATTACATATGTTACGATGTGACGAATAATAATAATTTTTATACCACGACGAAGTTCTTACCAGCATACGCACGACAGCCAGACATAATAATACTACAGTAAACCTACCTACTTTTTTGAATTGACATTTCTAAAAAAATAAAAATAAAAACCTTTGCAATTCGATACGTGGTTTCTCTTGCAGTGTGTTGTTCGTTTTTGGTTGTTCGCGTTTTAAAAACACGACGAGTTTTTTACCGTTTGAAAATCATCGCCGCAATGTGATCGAATCGATCCGATCCGTTTCTGTCGTCTCTGACACGATTCCCGCCAAACAATAATAAAAATAATCACAGTGACAATACAGCCGAATAATAATATACTCTCCGTATAATAATAATAATAATTATTATTATTACTATTATCGTTAGTCAGTCTTAATAGACACGCGAGCAATACTATAATAATTAATATACGCATTACGCACGGTGACGGTCGTCGTAATATTAATATTGCCATAAACGCAAACGCGACCCTCACTCGAATCAATATACTTACGTGCGATATTATATAATAATATTTACATTTTAAAAATATTATCAAGAGCGAACGTCAGCGTGAACGTTTTAAGAGCGTAAAATCGTCGTATCGAAAAATCGTTCTTCCCCGAAACGCGTTTTATTAAAACAGCTTTACAATGGGAATTAAGAGGATGCTGAACAGTGGATACCGTCGCGATCAATACCCAACTGTTCTGACTCCAAAATGATTGATGTTCGAGATAATCGTAATATTCCAAAATGATACTATTTTATGTGAAGATATTTCGTAGTATTTTTTATCAACACCGTCGTGGGAGAATAAATTATTATCTTTTTGAGTCAGCGTGTTTTAAACGATGCGTTATCGTTATTTTAATTAGAAAGATCGTATAAGGTAATTAACGTAACATAAGACATTGTCCCCGAAAATATATTATTTTCTTTTATAATTAGAAATTGTAATTAACACGCCACTTTAAAATGTTACAAATGCATTATTTGTAGTCACCTTTATTTTTCGATGTGAAACCACTACGTACTTTTGATTTTGAAATAACTTGTATAAAAAATTTCATAAATAGATGAAGTATACATTTAAAACGAATTCGGTGTTGAGACTGTTGTTTTCCGTTGGCGGGATATTTCACTTTTAAGTTTTGGCATGGGATGAGTTGTGATGGAGCATTTAATTGTGCGGTGGCAAGAGTGTGGCGTTTGAATTGTGTCTCACCACTCTACTCTAACCCAAAGTCAAAAGTCAATATCTTGTCGACGAGTAGTCAAAAATTAACATAAACCAAAAATAAATTAATCAAAGCGTATTTAAACTATGGTTAACTGCAATAACTTAACTTATATAGCATTAATATAGTTAATTGTTTAATATTAATAATACCTACTCTATAATATGTTTTTGGACTTTGTAATGAAAGTTTCTCTGAAAATCAAAATGAGGTGATTGTTTTATTCACAAAAATATGAGTAAAAATAAGAGCGGCTTGTTTCTTAATATTTTTAAAAACGAATTTCAAAAAAAAAAAAAAAAACCGATACTCTTTGAGATAATAGTTGTCTTACGTTGTGTTGATCACCCTCTGTAAACATAAAATTACATTTTTGGAATTAGGACAGTTGGCGATTTTTTGTCTCTGTCTTGCGAACGTGCAATATAGAAAATATGCGTTCATCAGAGTCAATGTTGTGTATTTAATTTTAAATTGTAGTAAATTAACATAATATCAAACTTAAAGTTGAGTACCTTTTCTGCGGTTTTATACATTGGTATTTTTCCGGCAATTTAATGTTTAAGTGAGACATGAACCCTTTGGAATAGTGATAATCCTAAAGGTGGTTCTGCTGAATGCAAATTTGCTATGTTGCACGTTTGTAAAACTTAGACAACAATTGATTATGTGTGTAGCAACCTCTTAAAAAACACCAGATAGAAAATTAACACGCCGTCTTCGAAGTTAATGTTTTATTTTATTATTTTCATAACAAGTAGATATAATACATATCTTTATAATTGATATTTGTTTATGTTTTTCGCGAATACGCAGTATTTGTTGTATTATTGTGATTTGTATTGAAAGTACTTTTCGATAGAGAAAAATTACATTTTAAATTTTGAGTGAAATAAGGAAAGTATTGGTTTTACTACAATGAGTGTTTTTTGTGTTCGTAAGAATTCTACTAGAAATTTTGCTACAATCAAAAACTTTATGGTCATTTTCTTTATTTTTGTAAAAATGTTGATCCAGCCGGATCATTGGGGAGTTGTTTAATCATTTTATTTGTAATTTTCTTAATAAATGGGAAAAAAACTGTTAATTTTTGTTGATTTCCGGGTTACTTTTACAATAAGGGGAAAATACAACCAGTAATACATTACTCGGAATAGTTTTCGTTAGTATATCGAGTTTATCTATAGCAAGATTTATTGTTGTGTTTTGATATGAATTAAATATTACTTTATGTATCTTCCTTTCCAATATTTTCAAATTAGGTGACAGTGTTTTAGGCGGTGAAAAATTACCCAAGTCCCAACAATTTCGAATGAGGGATGCTGTCATTCTCCGTAAATAATCTATTAATCGGACCGTGGTAGGCTAAAATCGCTTAATCCGGCACTGGACGTGTGTAATATTTATGTGTTATTGTTAATGCATCGTGGGGTATACATAATGTCAGAGGATTTTCGGTTCTCACTTGGTAATAGGTACGGTGTCGGCCTTAGTGGGTGGGGGCAAGCCATACGATCGCACCGGGTCCCGCGCTTGTGCCGTCCCCCGCAAATTATGGGTTCTAAATATCACTTTATCTATAAACAATCATAACGATATTGTCCCAATAGTGGGCAAATTTTGATCCGCGGCCGTGCGGTTTTCTTAGGACACGGGTTGTTATCGACAAAAATCAAGGCTGTACCAATTATACATAGCTAATAAAAATATTTATTAATAAAATATTGTTTGTACCTAAGTAGGTACTCATTTCGTGTTTAATATAAAAAATACGAATTTGATTTTATCAGTTTATATATATAGGTATAGGTATACACGATAACAAGACCTTAAAGTTTATAAAATTTTATGAAAATCGAGCGAATCTGTGAGCCCCGAAACCTATCGGGCCGGCACTGGACAGGTAGTATGTTAGTTGTACCCATTTGTAACCAGCGGTGGTAGCTGCAGGTATTTGAGACATTTGAAAAATACCTCGTTAGCGGCTCGCGCGGGATTTCATCGAATTTTCAAACTAGGCGAACGTAAAGGGTACCGTTTATAAGGAGGGTATACTTGCCGGTACCTACCGGCGTTTGTAATTTTTTTTTTTTTTTTTTTGAGATGAGGAAATATACGCGGTGTGTAATACGGCAACGCGCGCGACGATTCCGCTCGTAACTATTATAACACTCCCGGTACCGTTTTATAGCGCGACGTAAAACAAAACGAGAGTTTGTCGCAGTTTTCGTATTCGTATACATAATATGTGTACGTCATTCCCCCCCCCTCCTTCTTTCCCCTCTCGTTCCGGTATACAATATATTTTATTATTATTACGATAATATATTCGAGTATACAATTGAAATATAATCGCGTTAAACGCGCGCAATCTAAATTGTTATTAGTATATTTCACGGGACGATAATATGAATAATAATAATAATAATAATAATAACAATAATAATAATAGAAATAATAATAATAGAAATAATAATAATAGAAATAAAAAAAAATATCGACCAAGAGTTTTTTTTTTCAAATGCTTTGCTCGTATATATTATATCCGTTGTAAAATAGAAATTGTAATCGTATCTAGCTAAAGACATAATTTCTAGAGGAGTTATCCAGATGAAGATAATATAAAATAATTGGATTATCTTCGTATAACATAGTAAACCATCAATTTTGTATCCAGATAAAAAAAGAAAAAAAAAACGGTAGTTTTTCGTTTCTTGTACGTATCACTCAACTAAGTGCCGAAAGTAATAAAAACGTACCAGATTTCGTTTATTTATACATCCAGATTTAAGAAAAAGATCGTTTGATTGATCAAACGTAATCGTTTCTTTATTAAATCGCATTATACTTTGAATTGAATATTTTACCTATAATTTGTAATAATTGTATAAATATAAATTAAAAAATATTTGCTGTTTTGAGATAGTAAAATAATTGATATTGGACATTATACCTATCGAGGCCATTGTAATCTTGTGACCGACACGACAAGAAATTCAGGCAGTTTGTTAACATTATTGTATATTATGTGATAACCACTGAGATATTATAACAAACTGATACGCTCTATCTATTATATTATTGTCTACTTGAATTAAATTATTTATCTGAAATATCGGCTCTGATAAATTGTTTCTTATCTATTTAGATGCGATGAAATACAAAAATATACAATTATTTAGATAAAATGTAACATTTCCCGTACACCCAGCTCTATAATATATCGTTTTGCAGCAGGGGTCGTTTTAAATTTGAATGTTTCGATCGATTACGCTGATTTCATCGCGCGACACACCGGCTGATTGGTCCACGGAAATAGAATAATATTATTAAAATACGATATCAAGTTCGTGAATCTAATTTAAAAACGGCCGTCGTCGTCGCATCGTTAAATGTAAAACGACGAGACCGAAGAAAGAATATTTGTTCAGCTGTGTCCTTGCAAACGATCTCGCAGTAGTAATAGGTATTATTCAGAGGGGTGAAGGGAAGACCAGACCCTGTAGTTTTTTCAATTATAATTTTATCACGTGTGTACAACAAAAGTAATATTAGTTCTGCAAGAGCCAATATATTACGGATGTCTTTTTGAATGGTTATAGTACCGTCAAAATGATAAAACTCATGTATAAATATTATTATTCCGATCCAGCATTGATCTGCTGATTATAGGTTTTCGTGTTCGTCGTGGTGGAAAAAGGTATCCGCATGCACACCTCCACGATGTCCGATCACTTATGAACATGTCTGTTTTGAGATGAAAATCACTGACCATAGGTGTACGCGTGTGACATCGATTCTTCGTTTCGGGACCATACGTCAATACCCTTTTCACTATGTTTACGGTCAAAAGATGCGATTATACGGGGCTTATATTAAGGACGTACCGCGTTATTATATATCGTATAGGAAACCGTGAAAACGAAATATTCAGACGGCCACTATAACGAGAAAAAAACCCGATACACCGGAAGAGTCCGTCCGGTTCGCTACCCCGTCGCGGTAATAATAATATGATGCCCGTCTTCGGAACATACTTATAACTCCCGTAAATATTATGTCCGCCCACGATACCTATTTCGATTAGGTACGCTTGCAGAGTTCTGGGAAAACTTACTAAACACGCATTCCGGTAAAACGTCGAAACTGTGACGGTGTTAAGTTATCGATCATTATCGTTTTCGTCCGTGCGAAAACGTTTGGTAGTTCGTTTTATTATAGCCCGTATATTATAACAGTGCAGTATAAAAGTCCATGCCAGTCATAAAAATGATACAGTTCAAAATGCATAAAACAAGTATAACCGAATTTTGCTCAAAATCGTTTTTCGTTAGCAATAGCTTATCGTTATGTACGAATATAAAATAAATAACTTTATGAAATTTACCTTTTTTTTTTAAATTGTTACAGGAAATATTATTATTATAATATAGGTTCTTAAGGCTATAACTGGGGTAGACGAGTAGTTAGATATAATAGTATGTTAATCTTAAATATTGAAACAAATTCTATGGTCATGGTATGATAAATAAATAGATACCCGCTGTACATTTTTAATAACAAACAAGTGAATGCAAATCTTGTTAAGTGAAAAGACGTTATTAAAATTGAAAACCCAAAAACGCATTATAAAAGAATATAATATTTAATGTTATACTTTTTTTACGGTTGAAAAAGTGCGGACGAAATCGTATGAATAAGGTCGACTTTTCGAATAAAAAGACAACCCCACTTTTAAATTTCAAAAGGGTTAAGTCGAGTGGGTACTATGTTAGGCACCAGAATAGTTCGAATTACGTGGCGCCCGAGGGTCATTTAAACAATAAAACGAGACTGTATAGGAAAACAAAGCCGAATACAAGAATGCACTTAAGGAATTTGAAGAAATCTCAAGAGTCTTAACATAATATTATGAGAAAAAGTCCAATAGAAAATACGATGAATTGAAGCAGATATAAAAATGAGGTGTTACTGCGTGAGATCGATCGGTCTAAAGTTTGGTAGGCCTGTGAAAGGATTTTAGGAAATATATACAGACTAGATGGAATGAAGACGGAAGACCTGGCGTTATAGTGACTTTTAATACGGACCGTAAGCAGAAAAGTGGAAGAGGAGAATTTTAACTTTTTTAGAAACAGGTAAAAATCGATAAGGTACTAATCGTATAATAAATGATCGATGCGTATTTAAATTAGGCACCTGACCAAACTTAATTTAAATGGAACACTGTATCGAATATAAGTATACACTTTTTATTATTACATGATATTACAGTTGTTTACAAAATTATAAATTTCAACACGCAAATTAAATTTATAAAGTCTCGTTAAGAGAAAAAGAGAGAGAGAGAGAGAGAGAGAGAGAGAGAGAACTAGAGAAAAAGAGAATGTGATTGATTACTAAACAAAACTTTAAGTTTTAGGGGCTCATCATATAAAATATTCATTTTTACCCAGTGTTGATAAAAAATTCTGTTTATATTTGATGGCGGAGAAAAGAACTTAAAAAACTTTGTAAAAATTCTTGTTTCTAGAATAATAATAATCCTTTTAACGGAGTATGAAAACAAATTTTTATTCTTGTATATCATAGTATATATTTATATATTTTTTCCCTAGAAAAAAATATTTTCTTTTTCGGTATTATTATAATTTTGTTTATTGTTATTCTTTTAGAAAGTATATCTGCCTTAAGTAAATATGAGATATCTATTTTTCGTTAAATTTTTAGAAAATATAATTTTGTTATTTGTAATTTTTATTTAAAATCAAATTTAATTTATCCAAACGGATAAAGGGTATTTCGTAAAGTCATACCCATTATGATTGAAATTGTAGAAATTGTTGCACTTCGGGTAATAATCATTTTCTTTTCAAACGGTAAAAAAAAAAAAACCCAGTTGAGCTGCAGCCGGTATTAAATCTAGGACATTTTTCTTGGACGGGCCCACATTTTATGTATTGTTAGATTGAAATTATTTTAATCTAAGACTAAACAAGTATTGTACATTTCATAAATACATTTGGTTGATAGTTTTATTTGTCAGTGGGGAGGGGACATTTTTTCCTGGGGTTTTCCTGCAGGAGGTGACAGCAGTAGCAGTAGCAGTAGCAGTAGCAGTAGGCAGACATCGGTTTTTTGTGTATTCGAATACAATTTTTGTTGATATTCAGATTGTCTTGGGAACAAGAGTAAAATGAGCTGATACAATTATTTTAGATGGGAATTCGGGAAGGTAGGGTATCTGGGTACATAATATCATTTAATGTACGCAACGATTAGCAATTGCTAATGAAGCCGACTCTTCCACGGTTCATTTTCACGTTGCCGACTCCCATTTTGCAGACTAACAAACCCGTTTTATTGGGAACTAAAAATCTTCCCGTTTCGCCATCAAATAAATCAGTTAAGTTATTGTTTTAAATTGATATATGTTGCGTAAGTATTATTTTTGCTATTATAAAACACCTTAATAGTTTAATATTTCAATGTTTTCCAACAATATAAATATTACACGCATTTATTTTATTCAGAACAAAAAAAAAATGTCTATTATATTTTAATTGTTAAGCTTTTATTATTTATCCATTTTAGATTTATGTGATCAAAGCATTAAAGAATGATTTGTTATTTCATTCAAAACTGTTTTGAATTGATAATTTGTCCATTTTTTTTTTATTGGATTTTTGATTGAGTTGGTGTATTGAGGAGCTCATTGTTTTAATTTTTCAAGGGTTTTCCATGATAATTGGGAAAACCGAACAAAGTAATGTTGGCGTTAATAATTTTATAATTTGAAATTTTTTCCAAATTTTTTTTCTATTAGAAATAAGTATATGAACAAATAGAACTGGAATCGATTGTTGTTTGATTAGAAAAATTGCTGCGACCTATTCCGCGTTTGAGTTTCGGGTAATTTCCAACTACATACCATGTACATAATAAATTGATCGAGTCCATTACATTGCTGTAAGTAGTAAAATTCAAAAATGAATACAAACGAAAAAGTTATAGTTTTATTTAAATGAGAAACGAACAAACAAACAAACAAACAAAAAAAAAAAAAAAATAAAGGCCAAAACAAAAACGTTAACTCGATTTAAATAACCAATTAATTAATTAATTTAAAAAAGAATTTTGTTAATTTGGAAAACGAAGTGGGTACCGCTGGAAAATGTATTAATGGACTCGTCATGTACGAAAGAAAAAAAACACAAGAAATGTTAAAATTAACTTCGTCTAAACTTTGTTTGTTAATCCTTCGCGGGGTTTCGGAAAATATTATAAAATATTTGGGTGTGTGTGTGTTTAAAGTTTTTCCTCCGCGACAAAACGTATATTATTCCGTGGCACGAAATCCGTCGTGTATACCGAACGCAAAGTCGAAAGGATAAAATATATAATATTTCAAAGACGACGGTAATTTAGCGCCGTTATCGTGATCGGGCGGCATTTGTTATACGCGTCAGGCGATTCGCTGGAATACGTGTATATATATAGAAGAAGAAGAAGAAAAAAAAAAGTATAAAAAATTTGAAAAATAATAGCAAGAAAAAGAAATACGCCAAAGTTATAATTATAATAATGACCCGACGAATCGGGTCAACCGCTCGGTCACGCAGACACGGTACCCGTATAAAAATAATAAGCCGCCTAATAATGTTCCGCGTGCCGAGATATTGTTTTCGTTCTTACGGCAATTCCCGCGCGGTGAAAATAAAAAAAAAAAAAAAAAAAAAAATTACAACAACGAAGCGAATGGGACTTTGAACGCGCGGAGTATAAAACGCGCAAAACGCACCCGACCCGACCGTGCACAATGTATACAATACGCAGTCGGTCACGCATGCCGCCGAGGGGTAGGTGTTTTTTTTTTTTTAATAATTTTTTTTTTTTCCTCGTGTTCTAATTCGGTACCGGAGTTCCCCGGGCGCTTCGGTTAACGGTGTTGCGCGGCGGCCGTACCCGCGCGCGCGCACCATTTACCGCCGCGCGAACGTCGTTCGGTGTACCGCTGCGTTTCCCGCGTTCCGCGCACTCGCCGGCGCAGCTACGGCACCGCGAACGAGAACCCCCGACGGAGTCCGCACTGTAGTTTGACGAAACGGCCGCGCGAACGGATTGGCGCCGACAACAAGTCTGAACGCTCGGGACCGGCCGGACGGTAGAACGGCGCCCGGTTTTGCCGGGACCGATCTGAGAAACCGCAGCGTCGTGTGTACGCCAGTCCGGTAAACGACGTACACATTCGAACGCTGTTATTTTCGCGGTTTTCTCGCATCCGCGTACGAATTTTCAAACGCTTTTCGAATGTTTACATTTTTTTTCATTTTTTTTTTTCCTTCCGTCTACTTTTTTTTTTCATTCCCGTCGAAATGCATTTTTTCCACGCCCGAAAATTCCCTACAGGCATATATCGTGTTTTAGTAAAATGTTTTTTTTTTTTTTTTTTTTTTTTTTTTCCGTAAATCGGAAAATGTTTTTCGGTTTGCAAAAATACTCGAAATAAATTGTTCACGCCGTTTTCGCCACATTTTCGTGTAGATTCCCGACAGTTCCTATAACGTTAAAAAAAAAAAAAAACGAATTTTTGTTTAAACCCGTTTTTGCCGAAACCCTCCACTCGTAAGCGCCCGTCGTTGACAACGGGCGGTTAGGTGATCAACGAGATTATTAATAACAATTATTATTATTATTATTGTCTCGCGCCGTCTTATCCGCCCGTCCGGCCGCCGCGCGAAATCGAAAATTTCACGTCTGGACCACAATATCATCGCCATTGTCCGTTTCTGTCGTCGCCGTCCGCGGAAGTGATGAATAATATCGTAACGCCGCCGTTGTTTGCGTCCGACGGGCACTTAATCGGTCGACTTCGCGCCGTCGTAAATATTACAATGGCCGCCGTCACAATAATTGTTATTCATCTGTCTCTCGTCGTCCGTTGCGCCGGGACTGTTCCTCGGGAACATTCGCCGCCGTTGTCATTTTTTTCATTTTTTTTTTTTTTTAATCGGATTTCGCGTCAGAAAGACACGCGTACGGAGAAAAATTACATTTGTTTTTTCACCACACAATCGCTGGAAAAACAATAACTTCTCGTTTTGTTTTCGTTTCCATAATAATAACGCACTCGACGATTGTCTATACACCATAAGCATCGACAGCATTTCAATGAAAAAAACAACGCGTACATTGTCTACTGTATTGTTGTAATACAGCGAGACGGTGAAAATCTGGATAAACCGTTATTCGGGATTCCGGAATTCATTGCGAATTTCGAAAACTCGAGTTTTTATATGTGTTTTTGATTCCGGCCGTACGTTGTTACCGTGGAATCCGTCGATAATCATATAGGACAATACGTATACACGTATGAACAGAGAAATCAAAAGAGAAATCGAATTTCAGAAAACGAATCTGAAACTCGAATGGTATAAAAGCATTTTTCGATAATAACGTTTATCGGTTAGGAGGTGTTGATGCGTACGTAATCGAGTAAATAACCGAGGTGCAGGTATCTACAACTGCGGGTAATTCTATCCCATAGACGTCGCAGAGATGTCTACTGAAACGCGTAATATTTCATATTGTGTCGTGTATATTATGCTGTTTTAACGTTTCTGCTACTGCGTTTACTGTAACTTTTAATGCAATGCCGTCTCCCAACAACATTTTAATTAATGTTACGTACGTGTTTCAAAAAAAAAAAAAAAACAAACAAACAAAAAATCATCATTCTTGTTTTAACATTATCTGACATGGAGTTCTTAATTCGCACGTTTGGAACATTTCCAGTTATCACTTCGGTGATGTTTCAGCGTGTATGTACACTGTACAGTGTATAAATGCGCAAATTCGTTGGCGGTGACCGCAATGAGAATCCCGTTAAAATTGGATTCGGTTAGGAAATAATGGAATTCGTTACTCTCAAACGAATATCTAACCGACGATTTCCGTGAGTTCGTAACCGTAACGAAACGTTTCGCCGTCGATTTGCGGCCGGTGACTAGGAACGAACGTGCGGAATATAGGTAAATAATATTGAAATATTAAACGCGGAACACATTTATCACGGAATGTCCCGTGCACTTTTCGACTACGTTCCCGCCAGCATTTATCGAACGTTATTTACACTACCCCTGCCGTTCTGTATTGCGTTTTATCACATGACACCCATTATTATCAATACAACGTTGTACTTCTTGCTCGGCGTGTACACTCGTTTGTCGCACTAATCTCCGAATGTTACATAACCCCGCGGTTTATACTGTTTACGGACATTATTCGTTATCCCCGTACGATCACCGAAGGCTAATAGTTATTTATTATCAAATCAATAATTATGTTCAACTGCTTGACAAATAAAGAATTATGTGTGATCTTGATACGTAGAAAATATATTTATAAACTCACAAAAAAAGTCGATACGTAAGTCTACTGTTTTTTTTTTTTTTTTCCCATACTTACACAATAAATTATTACGTTTTTGCGACAATAGATTTTCAAAACGTTTTCGTGATATTTTATAGTAAAATACGGGTGAAAACCGTCTCCATAGGTATTTATTGACCCATTAGTTTTTTCTTCGTGTAATCGATTTTTAATTTCATACTCCGTACCCGTCTCTAAGTTCAAATACATTTTAGATGCCTATCTACGAAATCATTTTTGTTCCCCTTTACATTCAAACAAAAAAAAAAAAAACCTATTTAATTATATAATAATATTGTTTAGTCGGATTATAAGATAGAAAACAAGTATCGCTGTCTTATTCGATACTCATTGGCTATGCCAATTACCTCATAAAATTTAAATTAAATCGAACGTTTCCATTTGTCTCTAGGCGATTTTAGTTCTAAAAGTCAGACAATTCAAATCTAAGATGCGCAAAGGGCTGTTCGATTATTCCGATTGATCGAAACTTGGAAATTTATTTACTGCGTCTATAGAAATCTAAATACAAGGGAATGTCAATAAATCTCATTAAATACTCAGGTATTCTGAAATATTAAATAATAGATAAGGAACACTGTCATTGACGATTTATACAACGCACAATACGACAGATTATCACTTTCACGAATCAAAGTTTAAAATCTGTGTTTTTTTTTTCCGTTGATTACCCTTCTTCGTATATTCGTTACCATAGTAATTTATAGTGGTATGGTATATATCAATTGAATAATTTATTCGTGATTAACCGATTTCTCGACACCAATTGGTTTTTGGATTAATCGTTCGTAAGAATAATCGATTATCGAAAAAAAATCGAACGTCCCTATAGGTACACGTATTATATTTATATTATTAGTATTGACTTTTATTTTGGTTTTTCAACGATTAATCAGTTTAACTCAAAAAAAAAATACAGTTTTCTACTATAGGCGAATTTGCACGTGTCCACAGTGTTTTAACAATGTTTTATCTCGTCATAATTATTCACAGTTAACCGAAGATTGACAAAAAAAAAAAAATAAAAAGACAATTAATTCGTATTATATACTTTTAATAAAAGTATCGACATGTCATTATCCATACTGTTTTCCGCGTGGTTCTATAATGTAGAATTTCTGTAGAAGCCTTTAGGGATTTCGGTAGAGTTTATATGGTGTATTATTCGCAAACTTTTATTGGAAAATGTTTTTATTTTATTATTATTATTATTTTTTTTTTTTTTCGTAAGTATTTACTATTTTCACACGACCGCGCATTTTATTAATATAAATTACTTTGTTGTTATACACTGTAAACTTTTGCCGATATTTTAACATACCGCGTGATTGTTAATGAATATATATATATATATATATATATATGTTTAACAAAGTAAAAGTTTTTCGTAAACATAAAAAAAAAAATGAAACACGAAATCCAGATTGATTTGTTTACTCAACTATCGTTCTTACTCGTGGATCAATATGAATCTTTCAATATTTTATAAAACGAAAAAAAGTCCGTTACGTAAAAAGTTAGGTATTTTAGGGCTGATCAATTATTTATCATAATAATATAACGATTTTTTATTATAAATTTAAGAATACATACTAACCTGAACAATTCAAATTGCATACGACCAAATCAACTCTTATTGAAAAAAAAAAAAAAAATTAAAATATAATTTCCTCAATGCACCATCTAGACAACATATTCTACCAGAAACCATCTCTGAAGTTTATGAATGGAACGAGTTTTCTGGTCGAAAACTTGTTCACAGACAAAACAAAAAATTATTTGAAAAAACATACGTCATAATATACAATTGCTCTGAAACTAAATTTAAATATTTAATAATCATTTTACCAACTGAGAATTTAATTTATTTTTTCCTTACATTAAACTATAGAATATTATAATGTTGTTATTTCGATTTAATATATTCTAAATACAATATAGTAAACTAATAAACTAGCTGTCCCAAACCACGTCTCCCGTGAAAAAAATTGTCTCGCCGTGTTTCCCCGGGAACTCTTCGCGTCCAGTTGCATTCCCTTTGTTATCTCGGTAAACCGTTGCTATCCGGTGATTTATTTTATCAAATTAAGTACTTCCATCACGCTCGTGACAATCCAATCAACTAATAATTATTGTTTTTCTCATTCGTGTTATTGAGGAACCCGAAAATCAATCGACAAACTTAATTTTTTAATGCCAAAACCCTTTGTCAGCCATTCTTTTTTGAATTGATTTTCGGAAATCCGGCTTTGAGCTGCACACTGGTCCGTCGATCTCCTTCTGCGTGTAAATGTTCAGACATCCATATGCGATGAATTCTGCTGTAAATCGCGCTCAAATAAGCAAACAGACGGACACTTATTTTTATTAATTTTTAGATATCTAGTAAACAATCGTTTTATCATGTGTCTCTGGGAAACCATGTAAACCATAAACGAGAACGATATCGAGTTTATTTTTTAAAAAGTTTTTCGGGGCTTTTAATACGATTAAAGAAGTGTTCTGGGTTTTCGAAGAGTCCCTTTTCGTATTTCCCGACTGTACACATAATATCACGACGTATGAATACTTTACATCGGCGTGCAACACTCGTTTTGAATAAAGAGTACGTAATAACAGAAACCTGCCGTGATTAAAAAGCATTATAAATCAATTTAATTAGTTATAGGTACACATAGAATACTCCAATAATAATAGTTATACTCGAACAGCGTCTTAGAACTCTAATACCTGCAGTAACGGGACTTTTCTAGAGATTTTTTTTATTTTTAATTCCAATTACTGAAGATTATATTATAATACCTATATAAAGAGCGGTGTAGATACTCCAGCGAGCTTTTATAACGTCTCAGACACTGTAATATCGATTTATTATTTCATTATTGGACCGATTTAATACAATTGTAAATTTTAATATGTATATTCGACGAGTTTATATATATATTTTTTTTTTTTATCGCAGTCTGTCACAAACGAACCGTAAAAGATCTCTTATCAATTATGAAATAGATGTGTCTATATATTATTATGAAAGTAATACTTAATGTGAACTCTATTTAGATTTAATTATTGATATTGACGATATAATTGCACGTATTATAATAAGGGGCTTACGATAATTTAATAAATAATATGAATTGTAATTAATATCAATTGGTTGGTTGAATCACCCAGGAACATAGTATTATAAGGTTAATACTTTATCACAAACAGCGCTTGTTATTTGCGATAAATTAAAAAATATCTCAATGAAGTTAAAAAATAATAATTGTTCTAATCTAGTTAAAGGTAAAAGATAATTAATAATTTAACAATCTATGGATGTAGAATGTAGATAAAATATCGACCTATTTAGAATTTATCTATCGAACAAGTTGTGATTAAATTGTAACAGATATGATAATACACATTATACACTGTATATTATATCCATATAAATTATAAAAAGACGTCTTAAGTTAATGGGGATAAGTGCAGCCACTGTTATATGTAATTCAATGTATACCTGTAAGCAACGATATAAACTATTGCTTACAAAAAACGATTTTGATTGGAGTCCAGTTGATAGTGAAGCTTTTTCAACAATATAAACGCCATAGTATATTAAAATAACTAAATAGGCTCTATATATTATTATCTTTAATAATATTTGGTATATGTTGTACTGATTTTTTCAATTTTTCACATTTGTTGAAAAACTCCGGGAGTTGGAGCGAAATTGCTTGTATAAAAGTTGTCCACGGAAAAAAAAATAAACATCTTTGAAAACTATATATTTCTTCGCTTCACTCAGAATCTAAAAGGTAGTCATGTAATTGAAGTTTGTATCTAGATTAAAAATTATTTTCATAACCATATTATTAATATAAATTAAATGTTTGATCTATTATTTATATGATACCTATGCATAAGTTGCAAAAGTTTAAAAAGATTCACTCAACTAGATGATCATTACTTATCTCGAATAATTTAGTTTTCATTTATCTGGATAAGATCAAAGATAAAATATACTCATCTAAATAAAACACATCACTGTTGATTATAGAATGTTGGTCATAACACTCATAACACGGAAATCTTTATTATTATGCATCATAAGTAGCACGTAATTTTCGTGTATTATATTTATACCATAATATAGAGGTTGATAATAATTCTTACTTGACTTTTTAGAGTTATACCCACGAGTGATATTTCAAACTTAGTCGGAAAAAGTAATTTGTATTTTTTTTTTTTTAACTTATTATATCTCAGATGGTTTAGTTACATGTTAGACACTTGCGCCGAAACTGAATAAAGTTTTCGGGGGGGGGGAGAGCAGAGCAATTAGTGTACACTGGTACACAGTACACAGTAAAAGTAAAGTTTCTACGAGTTATATAGGTATACGAACTCGCGACTTAAGTAAGTTAGCCATATTTTATAAATCAGATAATATAAGTTTCTTCTTTTATGTAATGCTTAAAGTAAGTTTATTTAGTTTTTTTTTTATATATAATAATAATAACTGGTTAACGGTTGTGCTCTAAAATAAAATGCGATTTATAGTTGTATAGTTCATATACGAGTTTATCGTACACGAAATGTGTATACAAATTAATTTTATTTACGTACATATTTAAATAATTTGTGTAGAATAAACATTAATAATTTTTTGAATATATATCAAATTAACACGAAATTAAAAAAAATAAATAAATACGATTCACGGCTCACTAATACTATTTGACATTACGTAATATGTTAATAACAATGTTATTTTTACGGACCGCTCGATAAAATCAACTTTTATTCGATTTTATTTCCAAAATAATTTCACGGATTGTCGTCGAATGATAACATTGTTTCTGCAGTCGATATTAGTCCGTTGTTTCAAAATAAGCTTTTTATATTACGATTATAAACTGCAGTGTGAGAGTATTCGCGTAGAAAAATAAAACCCATCAGACGGACTGTGTAACGCAGTTACATGTCGGATGAAGTCAATATATATACATTCGTTTTTTCTTTAACAGTCGAATGACTTTTTTTTTTGAGTACTTTTTTATTAACACGCATCGAAATCCAAAATAACAGAACGAAATGCAATAAGTTATTGCTAAAGAGATACCTAACAACTTCAATTTAAAATGTTATATGTTTTTTTTTTTTGATATCTTTGCAAAATCGTAATTATACATCGTAAACTGCAGTGATAGGAACAGAATTCATTTTCGGGGGAAAGGTTAATAGATCCGACTCTTTCACCCCTATTCATCGGTCGTAGGTATGTGTGTATACATTTTTTTTTTTTCATTATTATTATTTTTATTTTATTTTTTAGAGGACAGGGTGATTATAATACAACGAGTAAATATTATTGTAGTGTTCCACGCGATAATGGTTATTAAAGATTATTTGTTTGCGTTATCGTTGTGAGTACCTTCCGTCACGGACAGCGAATATAAATGCGCCGGACTGTCGGTGAGTAAACAGGACGCGAACCTGCTTGCAAAACGACCGAACAAGTCGCGGCCGCGGCCTTTTCGCCTTATTCCTTCGGAAATATCTTAAAAATATTTCATTATTATTGTTTCTTTATTGTTATTATATGTCCGTTTACTGTGCGGGTATTTGTTTTCGAATTTGCTTTCGGTGACCGTTTACGCCGGCCGACGATGTGAAATATTATTGAGCGAACGAACGAGGTTGGAATAATAAACGTCATCGTTTCCGGTAGTGTGTGTGTGTGTGTTGTATTCATTTCGGGTCTGATTTGTGTTGTAGTCGTTTTCTGGCAAAGAGGACGGCTAAATAATAATAAGACGGCGAGGACGAGCAAGACGAAAATAATATTATATATTACTATTATTATTATCATTATTATTATTACGTTGGAGACTGGGAAAACATCGTTTTTAGAAGAACAATTCTGTTGTCTCTGAGACTAAATCGCGTATAGTCGCGTTCGTAAATCTTCGGAAATGACATTGCTGTTAGTTCTTGTACTGCGGCTGCAGTATCCTATAATAATTTATTAGACTGCGTTTACATAGTGCCGAACGAATTGCACCGAATTGAGCGAAATGATGAGTTTTTGAAGCGTGTTCTATTTTAAAAATAATTATTTGTTTTAGTTGTCGCGTTGGGAAAAATGGTTTAGCCCGAAAAATGGATTCGACGGGAAAATAATGAAAATATTGTGCGACCGTCGCGTCTTAAAATCTGCGACGGATTACCGACTGACAGTCGTTTAATCATAAAACTCTATCGATTGTGCGTGACAAAATATTATTCAAATAATTATATTAAATCAAAAGTTTGCCCATCTTCATAAATTTAGGGGGTGGAAGAATCACCATTTTTAATTGTATTTTTCAATGGAGCTTATTGTCTTGAGCTTTTATTCCTCCAATGGACACTCGCATATAAGACCGATTTCAGCGTCTCAAAATATGGGCAATTAACTCGCATTGGTGTCACGCCACTACACTTATTTCGATACACTTTGATTTTGACTATTAGAATATGTAAAATCATAAGTGTAAATTGGTAAAGAGTTGGGTGGATTTTGTCCCCCAAAACTCATCCAGGCTCCTCCAAATGTTATACTCATCAAGTAAATACTTGCAGAGTATACAACTATACATAATATTGTTGGGTGTTAAGCTCCTCAAAATATTTGGACTGTTATTATGTTCTATTATATTCAATACTCAATATTTAGGCATATATTTTTAGCACATTATTATGTATTACTGTTTTGTTACAATGTACAGATGTAGGAACTCGTATTCTGCTCTCTAAATTATTTATGTCATCGAGGTGTTTCCTTTTTGTTTTCTATAAAAAAAATTCGCCTGGTAGGAGAAATTATATAAATTAATTATTATTATTTACTTTATGTGCCAGACGTATGTATTGTGCGTTAAAAAAATTAAAAAAGGTTCAGGTAATTATTTGCGTTATTTCAAACTGAATATTATGATAATTTGTATTTACCTTTTTTTTTCATCTACCGAAATAGGTATACGTACATATAATCTGAACCACATTTCACCTTTACAAAATGTTAATTCGAGTCATTCGAAATTGAATAAATAAATGAAGACATATAATACTATAAAAAAAAAAAAAAAAAATCGGTTAATTACTTAAATATTAAACGATCGATTTTGAAGTTTTTCACGCACATTGTGTTTGATAAACGCAATAAATAAATTACATTTTGACAAATGAAATTAGAATAATTAATAATTAAATATTTTCTTTTTTTATTCTCTCGTTGTATTAAGTTTAACAACAAAACGGAATATTTTCAACGAAAGTTGAATACTCTTGCAGTACTTATGCAAGTTTTGACACTGCAACGTTGCCGTCGTCGTCTTATTGTGTCGTCTTTAGATTGATGAACTTTATACGATTCGTAAATCCTTCGGATAACTACAAGTGCTTAATATTATATCTCTTGACGCTTTTAATAATATGTCTCTTGTTTTATTAATATTTATTATTTTATCCGTTATGAAAAAATACAACGAAATCGAAATAGATTACGATGTTTATTCGATATTTTATTATTTTAAAATGATTAGTGATAACGTGATAACAACAACCGTGATTCGGATTAAATAAATAATTTTTTTTTTTACGTTTTACAATGCGCTTTACATAGGTGTGCGTTAGGTTATTGTTATTATTATATTACATTATATATTAATTTATTAATAATTGTATTATATTTTTATATTTAAACAAAGGAATAGATAATCGATCACGATAATTGAATGTTGGATTCAAAATGTTTGTAATGTCTAGGTTGAAATAATATACCGAACTAAAATATTAATAG
Source organism: Cinara cedri (assembly GCA_902439185.1). Classification (NCBI taxonomy): domain Eukaryota; kingdom Metazoa; phylum Arthropoda; class Insecta; order Hemiptera; family Aphididae; genus Cinara; species Cinara cedri. The sequence goes on along the minus strand of CABPRJ010000491.1, from coordinate 1,002,787 downwards.
CAGTCATTTTTAAACGTCCAGATATTGCAGTTTAGTAGGTAACAAATGTACATAGATTGATAATTTCGTTATTGTTAAAATTAACCGGTGTACGTTGACTGGTTCAGATCGAAATCAATGTAAAAATGTCAAGGAGTCATGTTATAGTTTTCATACGTCAGCTTTTTTTTTTTTTTTTAATATTTCAAAGAACGTTAAAACTTGTTTTTTTTCGAGAAATTTCCAACGTTCAAACGATCCGGAATGAACATTTTAAACTAACATCACTAAAACAATATTAAGAATATTAGAACGTGTTTTCCCTGTCTGTGGGCCGTGGATAGATACATGCGTGTTCTCTTTTCCTTATCCCCGTAGAGCTTGAAGTTTTTTCCGGGCTCGGTGAATTCATCGTTGTCGCAAAGGTCTTTCGGATTAGGACGTACAGTTAGGCGTTAAATGATGTGTTTTATTTTTTACCAACGACGTGTTGGGTTCACGCAAAAAAATCTGAAAAACGCACTTGACAGTGTTGTGTTTTATCAAGATAAATTAACGTGGATAGTTATATTTTTTTTTTTATGTTTTTTCTTATTTAGATAAATGAGAAATCGGTCATCAAAGTTACTGGAAATATTTTTAAATCTTCATTTATAGATTTTATGTTTATTAGAAAAATAATAAATTACATTTTTAATTTATATTGGTAATTTATTGTAGATATCGACCCACGAAATCGTTATTAGTACAAACTATTACGTTTAGCTATTGTTACAGTTTATGAAGCAGTTTTAGTGAAATCACAAAAATCCCCATACCATACCATACTTAACCCGAACCGGCGAGATATCATGTGTCAGGAGCTGTATCCGAGCGTACCATAGATGCTCCTGGAACTAAATCTTTTTTCGTGTCCATATGTCTTTCGATGAAAGGCCACATGACAAACGGGCATGGCCAATTTCCTCCAAAAACGTACCTTTCCCTTTTACGACACATAAAAAAAATTAGTCTAATATTTGAATATTAATGGACAATTGTATGTATTACAATTATTAATTTGATAAAAAAATTAATTAAAAATTATAAAGTTTTTTCTATTTATGCGTATGATAGAAATTGTGTTTATTATTTATTGAATACAGAATAAAAAAAAGAAAGATCTGATACTGAAGATGGGAGCGGCCATTGTTGTAGGTAAGAAGTTGGGAAGGTAGGATACATAAGGTTGTTTCATTTATATCTGTAACGATACACCATCTTAACGATAAACCATTGCTCGGTAAAAAACGATTCCGAGCGCAATCTGCAATACATAATTTAAAGTGCTGTTTTTTTTTTTTAAATTTGATTTCAAAACGCTTATTAAAAAAAAAAGTCGTCCGATGATTTTTAAAATTTGACTTCGTCTAGGTAAGTCCAATACAAGTATTATAACCAAGTTTCAAGTATCTACGTGTATTTGTAACCGAATTACAGCAAAAAAACTCTCAAAAATTAAAATTCCTTAAAAACTCAAAAGTATTGGCAATGAAACCGTAAGAAAGTAAATCAGAAAGGCAACAAAAAATGTGTTTTGTGATTTCTCTATTAAATCATTTTTTCTGGTAGAAAACGTTGTCCGTGTTTTTGTAAAATAACAAAATCGTGAAATTGTACGTTTTCCTACGTTTTTTCCAACTTAAGTGTTATTATTTAAAAAATGGCGTCGAAAATTAATTGTTTAATGTACCATCTAGACAACTTGATCTGAAAAGTTGCTACACGTAAAAATCGAAACAAGTTTAATAGGAAAAAAACATGTCCACAGACTATAACAAAGAAGAAAAAGTAGAAGAAGAAATAAACAGCATTGTATAACTAATAGCTCCCTCGCTACGCTTGGAGTCTAATTGCTATTAATACTCATAACGATTGTCTTAACACAATTTTTTACACAAATATAATCATTTTTTATTATTATTGTATTGCTAGACTCTGAGAGGAACGAGGAATGTATTGGTTTTACAATGATGTTTATTTTATTTTTTTTATGTGAACACATTTCTACCAAAAAGAACAATCCGATTATGAAGTAAAGCATCTTTTGTGAAAGGAAATTTTTCTAGGTGGTACTTTATAGAGATCATTTTTTTGAAATTCTCATTAATATTTGAGATAATGAGGAAAATCCAGGTCTTTAGGTTAAAAAAGAATGAAAGATTAAAAATAAGGTTTTCATTGGCAACCGTTTTGATTTATTTTTTGTTATTATTAAGTTTTTATTATTTTAATCTTTTTTAAACAATCATTGTTTTCATGGAAACGGACATTGTTGTAATCATTTTACCATAATATGACGTATTACCACATTACCATATACTATTGTATTGTTGACAAAGCGACATTATCAACTGAACTCCGCTCAGAATCATTTTTTCGTTAGCAATCGTTTATCATTGTTTACGGATATACATATATAAAGTCCCGTCCGTAGCCCACCTTCCCAACATCCCGCCTAAAAAAATGTCTGCGCCCGCGTGCGAAATACGCTGTCCTTTTTTTTTTTTTTTTATATTATTATTATACATTTGTTTTATAATACAATAATAATGATAATTTACGACAGTCAGTATTCGAATATATTAGGCTGGGATTCGTTCAATTGGCGGAAAAGTTAAAGGGCACGGTTTTGGCGGAAACGGGTAACTCCCTATTGAACGACCCGCGCAACTCGGTCACGAAGCGGATGTTTCCGATTCGGTGTAAGGGTTGCCGGGTACACGCCGCCAACTGAACGGGGTAGCCGGTGGGTTACAACGCCCAACCTAATCAGCACACACCGACGTCGGACAAATGACAATGGCCGCGTGTTTCGTGCGCGAGCCCGGTAAATACGGGCGCGTAAATAGCCGCCGGCGACACGCGTAAAACGGCCAGGGCCGCCGCGGTGCGACGCGATAAATAGCCGCGCGATAAAAAACCGCCGAGCGCGTTTACGCGTATCGAATCGAAAACGAAACGCGCGGTAAAGCTTCTTGTGTGTTTAGTCGGCGTCCGTCCATGCACAATGCCCGTACAGCTGTAACGGTACCGGTTGCCGCCGCGATCTCCGTCCTCGGGTCGAGTAGCACTGTGAGTTCGTAATAATCGTCAGCAGCTCGCGAGCAATGTTAACGGCGGCGTTCCGGATTCGGCACGGGGGCATATGTATTATTATCCGCAGTGCGTAGTTTGTTCCGCCTTCGGACGCTAATAATTCCGTTGCTAATACCCGATAATTAACGAGTCGAGTTTAACGTAAGAATACGAATCCGCGCGTGGGCTGGTGACGGTATTATTGTCGTTATGCCCGTAATCTGATTGTAGTCGCGACGGAGATCGAAAACAATAATTTTTATTTCGTGTAAAGTTCCCTTTGGATGTTATCGCGGACGTTTGCACGCACAGTTGCGTTATTAACGTTTGGTATTATAATGTCGAAGCCCCCGAACGGCTGCTGTGCGTACCGGTGACGACGTTGTTATTCTCGCTCGGCAATTAAACTCTGTAAAATAGGCAAACAGAATGTGTAATTGTTTATTTAAAAATAGAAACACATTAAAACCGGCAGTGAAGTGATTTTTTTTTCTTTCTGCGAAGCGGCTGCAGTAAAATACCAAAAAAAAAAACCACCCGTAAACTCACAACAGCCCGAGCCCGAAAAAACCGGACCCTGTAACTACGACTAACTTGACGTTCCTGTACTACTTTGAATTGTTCGTTAACTTATCTGATGATAAAGTTTCACTCGTAACTGCCCAACTGATTGAGTCATAAAACAACTGCTTCATGGGGTACCCGTTCACGCCGCTACTGATTAAAACTCTAACGCTATAGCTATCCCGCGTCGGACACAAAGGAAATTCCACGTATTTTTATTTTTATAGACGATTCGTTTAAAGATTATTTTTTTAGTGTTTCTTTTTTCCTCCGCACTTATATAGTTCCTACATGACACGTGCGCAGGACAAGAAATTATATCTATCTGAATTAACGAGCACTCTGCAGGCCTTAGGTACAGGCTACAATATTTTGTTCGAAACCGCCGCGTGACTTGAATATTTTATTTTTCTTATTGAAACAGATAATGTAAAGTGAAACGTTGGACTTAATCGCCTAATTGAGCAATTTGAAATATTATTCCTCCTGCTATTAAAAATACTACAATAGCATTCGGTCGGTGTATTATGAGACTGCTTGTAACTGCAATATTCGTTACTGTATATTTTCAAAATATTACGTTTTAATAACGGCGTGCGAGTTTTTAAAAAATGCATTTCTAGCCGAATGTTTTGTCAAATGTAGTTAAATGGATTTTTATCGTTTATTTGTTTGTTTTATCCCGTAAAACTCACACAGCTCTGAAAAGTCTGTAGCTATGTAAAATTATTCCATTCACCGTACCGACGCGCGTTTTGAATAAAATAACTTTTTTTCCCGTGCCGGTATTGATTTAGAAAAAAAAAAAAAAAAATAAAAAGTACGTTACGGATTTACGCAGAGTAAACATTATGCGACGCGATTCGATTACGTTTATTCGGTGCGCATACAATAATATACAGTCGACTTGAAAAGTTTTATGTGTGCGGACTGCGGGAAGCTACTCATTTTAATGTTATCTAAAAAGTTTTTTTTTTCAAAGCTGCGAATATTTGTTTTAGATAAACACGTACGCTTTTGTGACGATCGGCGGCGAATGGGCGCAATCGGCGGTTGATCGGCAACTTTCTATAATATAAAACAAAATTTGTACTTTTTACGCAGGAACAAACTATGAAAACGACATCCGGGGATCTCGTTCGCTCCCGAAAAAATATTCAGACGTATAACCCAAAGTTTGTAATAAAATTCTAGTACTTACGTGGAAAAAAAACATTATATACATTTTTGAAATTTTTGAAATTTTTATGCGATTCAAAAATCGCGGAGAAATTTTTCTATTAAATACATTGACGGAAACGATTTTCGGGTTTTTTTTCCTAGATTTTCGTGTCATCCAGTTGCGTAATAAACTGATAAACCTTTGGAAGAGGAGGAATTGATTTTAATCTCACTGTAATATGAAATACGTGTGATGTACAGGGCTCTGCAGCTTGAAGGGGTTTCAGACGATCCAAGGTAGGCTAAACTTCTCTAGCCCTTCTCCCCCACCGAAGCTCTCTCGCTGCTCTCTCGCTATACTCCACAGTCGTTATAAGGCATCTAAATATAATCCGGATAGAAAATCCGGTAAAGGCATAGGGAATATCTGCAATTTATTAAAAGAGCGTGTTAGGCATTATTAGGTTTTATGACGTGATCTCGTCAAGTCGGAAACTCGATTTTTCAACCGTAAAAATAGAAAAACATGTCTATTTTCTTGCAATACTGTGCCGAGTAGTTTTCGCGTTTATTACGGTTTTGACAGAAGACAATTTTTTTTTTTTTTTCGCAGAACAGCGGTCAATAAAGATTAAAGCCCCGGCACTCGATTTGTTAAGGTACAGACGGCACAGTGTTTTGTACGGTTACGTTTTATTTATTTATTTTTTTTTTTTTTTTTTACTCCATCATAATATTATATAAATAAAACATTCTCGTCCGTTCTTTATACCTAATATTGTATAAAATAATATCATAACCGTTCGGACCGCTCCTCCGGGGGGGTCGTCGTCGTCGGCGGCGGCGGCGGCAAAGGAGCCGGAGGGTTGGACGGAGGGGAGGGATCGGCCTAAACACGAAAACACGGGTAAATACGACGGGGATGAATAATGCATATTGTTTTAATGCGGAGGCATCGCATAGTATACCCGGTAATCGTGTGCGGTTCACGCAGATGGTCCGCGCGGTCCCCGCGTGCCGCGGCACGGCACGCGAGCGCCGCAGCGGCGTGCGGCGGGGTGAATTTTCGGCGGGCGGGAAAAACGGGGGAAAAAAAGCGGGGGGGAGGGGAGGAAATAAAAAAAAACGCCGCGAAAAAAAGAAAATCCGTAGGAAAACCGACGGGGGCGCTCTCCGCCGCACCTGCGACCCGGGCGAATATCGTTAAAACTATTACGGCGCGCGGCGTGTGTGCGGTACGCGCGACACGATTATATTTACCGACCTAACCTGCGCGCTGCGCGGTATTCTTCTGTACGCAAACACACGCACACACACGCGCACATACACACACACACGCGCACATACACGCACACACGCGCACATGCACACACACACAAGCGCGTTTCGCGCGCACGTTTTCCCGTTACCGCCGTTCGGTTACCGCCGAAACGCGGGGTACCCGTCACGCCGCCGCACGTAATACGCGGACGCCGCGGACCGACGGTTCGCACGGGAGACGTCGACGTATCGTTTCCGCGGCGCGATAAAACAACGCCGTCGACCCCGTCCCGCTGCATAATTCATCATAAAACGTCCCGAAAAAAAAAAAAAAGGCCGAAACACGCGGGTGTACTCAATCCTTGTTTTCACACACACACACACACACACACACGCCCGATACGTATATAACATTCACACGCGTATAATACACTCGGTCGAAACGGATATATACGTATATATTATTATACATAGGTGCGTGTGTTTGTGCGCGTGCGCGCGACACGGACAGTGGAAGGGTACGTACACGCGCACACGCACGCGGGTCAATGCATTATCGAAAAGAGGTTGTTCGAAACATAAATGATTGCGGAAAGCTTTGCGACCCTCGTCGTCCGACGGCGACGGACGAAAACTCCGAATGACCGCAAAATTTAAATTCAGATATCCGCGCGCGTATTACCGTCGCCGCCGCCGCCGCCGCCGCCCTCTACATCCGAATTCCTTGTACGTAACGAACGATATACATATATACAATACACACACACACACACACACACACACACACACACGCACATATTCGCGGCCTCGCAATCTATAATATAATGTGTTATTTATAATCCCGGAGAGAATAGATGATGTTGCGATAAACCGCGGCCGTTATTCGGCGGGAACCGAAAAGGTTACGACGCGATTGTTTGGGGCTGTGCGTTACACGAAAATATTATTTCACGTGCGATACCGAACCGTCGAAATGCAGCGGCCGTAGGGGAATTTTTCCGATTTTTTTTTTTTTTTTTACTCTTTCGTTTAATTCGACGATCGGGGATCTCGAGTATTTGTTGTGTAGAGTATTCGCGTGTTCGCGTGAAATTAATATTTCAATCTATAAAACCGTGTAGTTAGGATAAAAAAAAAAAAAAAAAAAATCATATTTTTAATTTCAACCTCATTGTCGTTCGCGATAGAAACTTAACATACTTAATTGTAAACTGATCAATACCAATATTATTAAACCGTCGAATTCAATGAAATTCAATTACAATGAAACTTATACTTTTTTCAACGGACAAAGACCATTATGATTCGCATTGTCTTATTTTTATCGCTGTAAAATATCATATTTCTGAGAGGATAATATAGGTACTTTACACTGTACGAGTGCGCGATGACATAATTGTTCTGCATTTCCGAACAATATCGGATTATACCTGTCTGCAATTATAACGATTTTATAATAATGCAGCGACACAGTAATTATTGATAATTTACGTTCATTTTATTATCATTATTTTGTTCGTAACTTATTAAAGCCTACAATACCGTATACTTGCACGCTCGAGTTTACCTTATTAACCAGCAACGTGAATATTCGTTTCAAACAGACGAACCCATTACTATGCAATAAAACAAAATTTGATATTATAATTTATTTTTTAATCGTTAAAAATGAATCGTTTCTCCGAGATACCTTAAAATAAATATTTGTCCACGCAACTGCGTTTTATTCTAAAACAAACACGGGTCTGCGGAAGTCATTGTTACGGTAAATACTTTCGTTTGCATTTTATGCACACCGCACATGGTTTCACGAATAAATAAATCGTACGAATTTGACTTTCAAAAAAATAGTACGCAATTTAACGTGATCCACGGTAAAAAGACATTCATAGAAATTGAACGCCTCAAGGAATTATTAAAAGGGAAAAAAAAACCTTCATTATGATAATTAAAATAACATTATTTAATTATAACATATTTTTATATTAGGTATAATAATAAGTGTTATGCATGGTAACTTTAGTGTAAAATTAAAATCTACTGATATTTAGATAGAAATATCTACTTCACATTTTGAGCTTCGGACTTGATAGCTGAGAATTCTCCAATGGAACTTGCATCTTGAGTGGTAGATTCGAAATTCGCCGATTTTAAAAATGATGACGAATCAGCCGGCAATGAACCGGTTGAGAAAGAGTCGAATGGAGCTGGCGTTGACGATCCGAAAAATGATTGTTGGCCGAAACCGAACAGACCAGATGAACCGAAAATGTTGCTCTTTTGATCTTCGTTTACTCTAACGAAACCTTGTTGAGCAAGGTTTGAGCCTATAAACCCAGCTGGGTTTTCAGTGGTACTGAACGAACTTATTGGATTAATAGTAGAACTGAATTGACTAGATGGGGCTGGAGTAGAGCTGTAGAACTCACTGGCTGGAGCTGCAGTTGAACTATAGAATTCATTAGCTGGAGCAGAGGTTGAACTGTAGAATGAATTAGCCGAAGCAGTGTTGGCGGCGTAGATTCCATTGGTTAAGGCGGAATTGGAACCGTATAATCCACTGGCCAGAGCAGAGTCTGAGCCGAATACTCCACTAGCTGAGGCGGGATTAGATCCGTAGAATGAACCGGCTAAGGCTGGGTTTGAGTCAAAGAACCCATTGGCTGATGCAGGGTTGGAACTGTAAAATCCGCTGGTCAAAGCAGAGTTGGAGCCGTAGAATCCATTAGCTAAGGCAGAGTTAGAGCCGTAGAATCCATTAGCTAAGGCAGGGTTAGAGCCGTAAAATCTATTAGCTAAGGCAGGGTTTGAGGCATAAAATGCGCTATTAGTTCCTGGAGCAACTCCTTGTTGGTAATAGTGAACAGTAGCAAAACGTTGAGGTGTAGATTGAACTGGCACTGGAACCTTGACTTCGACTGGTACTTGTACCGGGTACGGTACTCTCTTTTCTACTGGATATGGCACTGGTCTGTCTACGGATACGGGAACTTTAACTTCGACTGGGACCGGAACATTTACTGGAACTTCGTATTTGACTGGGTACGGAACTCTTTTTTCAACCGCATATGGCACTAATTTTTCGACTGGGTACGGTACGGGCTTTTCTACTGGGTAAGGCACTGGTTTATCGACATGCACTGGATATGGCACTGGTTTTTCGACGGGATATGGCCTGTCTACGTTTACGCGTACTGGGTACGGCACTGGCTTCTCGACTGCGTACGGTACTGGTTTTTCGTATGGAACTTGAACTGGGTACGGCCGGTCAACTGGGACTTTCACTTCATAAGGCACGGGCTTGTCAACCGGGTATGGAACTCTTTTCTCGATTTCAACCGGGTATGGTTGAGGAACATGAATCGGACGGTCTACGTTCACTTTGACTGCGTACGGTACATGCTTTTCTACAGTAACTGGGTACGGATGTGGAATACGAACCAAGACGGGGTATGGAACTCTCTTTTCGACTTGGACGTAGTACGGTACTGGCACTTCCTTGCTGATGGTAATTTCATGATGAGGTGCTGGCACGTTAGCGACCGATAATGAAGGAATGGATTCGGTTTGGTATGCGTCAGATTTAACTACCGTAGCTCCTTGGGCAAAAGATGGCACATTTGACGAAAATGATGAACCGTACGTGGTAGCAAATGCAGGTGATCTGTTCAAAATAACCGGTTCCGGAATAGACGAAACGAATGGCGATGATCCAGCTAATGAGGCTGAAACTGGAGAAAATCCGGAAATCGAATTAAAAGAGCCAGATTTAAATGGAGCAGAAGTAGATGATCCAAACAAAGCTGCTGGGGTAGACGAAGCGAAAGCACCGTCGAATAATGAAGCCGCGTTGGAAGATCCAATGACTGATGCTGGGGTGGATGAAGCGAAAACTCCATCAAACGATGGACTTGCGGTAGAAGATCCAATGATTGATGCAGGGGTAGACGAAGCAAAAGATCCGTCAAATAATGGAGATGCAGCGGAAGATCCAATAATAGGCGCTGGGGTAGACGAAGCGAATGATCCGCCGACAGAATTTGCTGCAGCGCCATTGGAGAAACCGTTCGATGAAAAGGTGTTATCAAAGGCAAATGGTTTAGACGGACCGTAAGACTTGGCACCAAATGAGAATGCATACGGGTTGGAATTAGCTAGATTGAAATTGTTGAACGTTGATGATATCGGGCCAGACGACAAGAACGGTGCATTTAAAGACTGAGCTGGAGAAGCCTTGGCGAAGAAATTCGATGAGAACGAATTGTCGAACGAAGGAAACGGAGCAGGAGTCGATGTAGCCAAGGAAGCAACGTTGACGTTTTCAGAACTAGATGCCGATTCTTCGATACTTTTCAAATTCGTTGCGTTTTCGCCCTTGTTTTTCAGGTGTATAACGTCGGCAAACGTGGTGGACACGGCCAGGAGTCCTAGGAAAGCTGCTCGAATCTGAAAAATAATAATAATACGATTTATTAATAGAATATCAAACATATTATGTTTCCCATGTATACGTTCATGTATTTATAATTCACAGTTATGTCGTGTTACACAAACGAACTATTATTCATTTAACTAGAATTTTTGAATAAAACCGAGACTCGACGTCGGCTGCATATTAGTGTATATTATAATATACCGTGAATCCAGACGGTGTTCTATTAAATTGTTCAATGTAAATATCCAAAAATACGAGATCGATATTTATAACATATTACAAGAATATACAATTATTATACATTATATGTGTATAACGTATATAAATATATATTCACAATGATTACAATTTTTTTTATAATATCAATTCCCGATTGGTTTTTATATTGAACATTATAACGTTCGGTTTCAAATAGTTATAACTTTTAATAGTGAGATAACACGAAACGCATCGGTACATGTGTATAAATTATTTATAACTAACGGTACAGTTCGAAAAAAAAAAAAATAAAAAAAAAAAACCATCGCGAGGTGTATTATTTTTGTTAATTTAATTTTTATCGATTTAACGTGCAAAGACGATTATTCCAACACTATCGGTCGATTAATATTCACCACGGTTGATTATATTTGAGTTTAATTATTATGATTTAAGTTTATACTATTTAATTATAACCTACTTAAAAGTATTATAAAAAACGTATTTTTAGTAATTTGTCTGCGAACAATTTATTAGTTTGTATATACGAATTAACGTTTCTTCTTTTTCGGAAAACTCCAATTTTTAAGGCAGTAAAAAAAAAAAAAAATTAATTAAGTTTTATTTTTACATTACGAAGACGTTTAACACAAATAGTACTTTTAAGTGTTTTAGTCTTGTTTTTTTCAAAATGGTTTAATCGAAAAATCTAGAATTATTTTATTCAAATATGTGTTACGTTAAAATAACAGAGTAATAATATTCACTGTTCCGCAGTTTCGAATCGCTCGAGAAAATATACAAATTAACAGAAAATTTTTTTTACATAAAACAATTAACAATTCGTTTTGTTTTTCAATAAAATATTATAATCTACGAATCAATAGTTTTTTGTAAAAAAAAAAAAAAAAAAAAAAAATGTTTGGTTTGTTCGAAGTAGATTTTGTTTACATAATTTTGCGGAGGAAAATAAAATAATAATAATTTTCGTTCTTACCATAGCACTGGGAGCCATGTTGGGCCGCATTGGTTGTCGTTTGTGTTTGGTCCGGTAGTGACCAACGACTTATGGGTGACTCGAAAGACGGTTAACGTTTGCTATATATACCGGGTGCATCTTCATTCGAATCGCCCTACCCCGCACGAAATTATTGCCAATAACCTGTAATTCTACATAATAGGCGATTTTCGTTTTACATAAAATATTATTACACTTAATAATAATACACGCTATTATTCAATATGCGCGACAAGATTCTCTGTCACACCGTCTCTCTCTCTCTCTCTCTCTCTCTCTCCGATATAAAAACGTGGGTCTTCGCTAAAAATTCAGATGTCCCGCAATATCAGTTTTTTTTTTTATTAATTTTTTTATTACGATTGTTTTTTTTTTCCGTATTTATGGTAATCCGACTTTTTTTTTTTTTTTTTTACACGATTTTATACATACTTACTTTTTTCGGTCATCGTACGCCGAAACTGGTTATAGCCGGTATACTCACGCGTACCGTAATAAGTCAACGGTTGCATAATACTTGTACGATTTGAATTCAATAATAATTTTATTGTCATCGACCTTATTATGTTATTCCGATGTGTTAACCGTGAGTTTTTCCTTTCACCGGCGCCGAGTTCGGCCGACTCGTCTGTCGGTGCGGCATAGTAAAAAAAAAGAAAAAAAAAAAAAATGGCTTTTGGTCGCCGCTAACGCAATTTACACGACCGCCGCTATTTTCGAAAAGGGATACTCGTGCGGATCGTTCGTGTCGAATATTCGGGCGAATGACGGATTTGAAAAAAATGCCTTTTGAAAGACTATAATGTGGTCCGAACGCTATATAATCTAAAATTATTTTAATAGATCGTATTGAATTACCCAAGTCGAAATAACGTGTATGTATCTTACATATAAAATTCTCGTGTCACGTGTTTGTGGTCGCACTCCTCCGAAACGGTTTCACCGATTAAAATGAATTTTTTATTTTTGTATATTCGGTAGACATAGTTCGTAAAGCGTATTTCGCCCTACTAAACTCACGCGCCATTTTTTTTAATCGCGGTTTTAGTATTTTCGCTCATATGTGTATATACGAGCAACAACAAATTATTTGACTTATAATATAATAAGTACAATTTTTCTTGTTGATTCGCGTTACCCCGGTAACAGAAATGAAAAAAAAAAAATGATTATAAATTGTTATTAGAAATTAGTCGGAAAATATCGTGTGATCGTCGTAATCGGTCCAGCCGTTCTCGAGTTATATATATATAAATGGTGTAACTAACCCGGCTTTGTTTTATTTTTATGAGATTTTTCGTTTATTCGTGGGCTGACGCGGAAAAGAAAACTATTATAATTGTTATTACGACAAATTCGTTTACACTATTCAAATTTCACAATAGAACGCGCGTTTTGTCCGCCGACCATCCGCTTTCCGCCTACTCGTTTCCATTCAATTCAAACACGGCCGAAAGCGAAAATGAATACGGGTAAAATAATATAAATTGGCACGGGCGACGCCGGCCGCGGGACAGCCAATAGCGTATATGTACGAGTATATTTCGATCGAATTTTACATAAAATATAATATTACCTATTGTATGGGTTTTGCAAACGTTTCACTAGCTAAACGCGAAGCCGTTCGACGTTCCCGTCGGTGAATTTAGCAAACGATGGCTGGTAAGCACTCGAAATGAATGCGGCCGTGTGTTTCGTAAACCACGGTATAAGCGTCGCTTAATTAATTTGCACGGCAAAGTGGCCCTTACTTATATACTGTGTTTTACAAACAGACGCCCGAATACTTTTCGGCGAGTGTCTGTTTAACTGATAATTCTGTTTAGCCGGCAACATAAACACTTAATTAATTGGATTATAAACTCAATTTAAAATATATATCGAATTATATTTGCCGATTAAACGGTCCGAAGTTGAATTATTCGGTAAAAAACGGATTTAAAGAAAACACTCGCGTTTGTATATTTAAATGCAAAATGTGCTATAGCCACCCCTTACCTACGTTATAATATAGTAGTATAGGTGTCTGTATAATAATCGGTTATCTATTTACTATTATTTTTTTTTTTTTTTTTTAGATATTGAGCGAAGCGAATAAGGTTATGGTTTTACAACGGTATCGATTTGTTTTCTATGGACGACTTTTCTAACAGCGATTTCTCTCCGATTTTCAATGATATCATTTTTCTCTGAAAGTAAACGGGACTGGAGAGACACTTCAGAGAGATCATTTTTTGATTTTCCCAGAAGTGTACCCGATAAATAAAAATAAAGGAGGAAAACGGGAAAATCGATACAATATTAAAAAAATACCATTAGAGAAAAAAAAAATAGAACGCACGTGTAATTATTTTACCATAATATGACGTTTTATATATTGTTTACAAAGCAACACTATAAACTGAACTCCGCTCAGAGTCTTCTTTTCGCTAGCAATGGTTAATCATTGTTTACAGATATACATTAAATTACCTATAACAGAGGCTGCACCAGTCCTCGTTATCTTAGAATAGATTTTTCATGTTTATTCGAATAGTATTTAAAACAAATTTTTACAAGACTGTGTACATTCGTATATTTCTTATCCAACACAATTTAAAATAATCGCATTACAAAACTGACGGTCCCGGTGAACTATTTTGAAAATCGCGCGTACATCCTCGTCGTAATATGGTAACCGAATATTTAAAATTGTTCATAAAACGTACGGGTTGCACTTTTTAGAGGTTTTTTTTTAACGGATTAAGTTATTTTTAGCGTTAAAATAAAAACAAAAATTTTTTTTGACACATATTACATTTTTGTTGTTAAAAGATTTATCCAACAACAGATTACAACGGAATCGAACAATAAACGTTGTTTAAAAAAACCATAGTTTTTCTAATATTAATTCCAATTTCGCGGCTCCAATGATCGGAAAACAAAAAGTACAAGATATTATTGCAGTAGTGATAGAACTATAAAATTAAAAAAAAAAAAAAAAAAATTAAAGAACAGTTTCGTTTGTTTGCTATATTATTTATCATAGTAAGTTCATATTGTACAAACAAATATTAAAACATGCAAAAGGAATTCCGAGATGTTTTTTATGAAATATAAAATGTAACAATTCGTTAAAAAAAACAATGAATCAATACAAATATAAAGTTGAATACATTGCAAAACAATTTTTAGTTTAACTAAATGTAATAAAAATAAAATCGCGTCCCGGTGTAAGCGATTTCCGTATGCCCAATCGATAGCAAAAAATAGCATTTGTAGTAGAAATATTGTTATTTGTGTTGAAAAAAAACAATTACGTTTTATTTCGAAATGGGCGGTTAGATAACTGAATACTTCCGATACTTAAGACGGCATCGATTATAGTCAATTTCGGTATATCGATTTCGGTATTTTATTGTGTATTTAAATACGATAAAATCATTTTAGATACTTGATCGCTGTCGCAGTTAAATAGATTAAAATTAAAAAAAAAAAAAAACATATACGGTTATTTTCAATTTCTATACATTTGAATTCCGAAAATGCGCGATATAATAATAAATAATGCTAACGATTGATGATACGTAAACATATTATGCATTTTGGTTTTATTTTCAAACAAAGATATCGCGTGTCGAGTATCGAATTCTAAATTTTCGGCATTGCCCGCCTCTAGTATTATGGTATCGTTATCGCTGTACCGGCCGAAAAAATAATGAACACGATTTTCGTTTTCTTTTTTTAAAATTATTATCACATCTGTAGGTATACAAATTTTATTTATAGTCTGGAAACTAGTTACTGTACCGCAGTCACGGGCATCGGACAGAATAATCGTATCGTTAAAATTTACAACATTGTCAATTTTCATTTTTTTTTTTTTTTTTTTTTTTGTTGTACTTTATCTTATAACTTTTAACTCATTTTATTTTTTTTTATAAGCTCTTTTAATGCAATAATTATGGAAAAGGAACATATTTTTACTCTTAAAATATATAAACTGTAGGTACTTACGCGTACGTAATAATATAACAGTTAAACCACCATCGAATATGTTTTGCAAAAAAAAAAAAATGCTATATATTAACAGCTTTTGTTTAGTAAGTACCTAAAGAGATGCCGTTTTTTTTATTACGTGTGTTCCGGTTCATTATAAAATTTTAATGGAATTCACGAAAACGACTATAAATTCTAAACACGAATATTCGCCTTTAATAATAATAATTATAATATTTTTACTGTTTTTCACGCTATAGTTGCGGTTTTTAAATTTATATCTTTTTTTTTTATCAACTAGTTTTATAATATTACTTTTTTAAATGTTATACATTCCGTAATGATAAAAGAATAAAAAAAAAATCAAAACGCAAGAAAAACTTAGTGTTTCGATACGAAATTAATAGGACACATTTTGATTAACATTAAAAACTGACATAAAAGATAAAATGTCAATAATTTTTAACTGCCTGGTGGACATTTCGTACATTTTAATTTACGGCTTCAAAAATCAGAGCATTTACTCCACGCCAAAATATGTTTTCAAAAAAAATGTACGATAACAAAATAAACAAAGTAACATTTTTTCGGAACTAATTACTGCGAATTTCAAAAACATTTTCAAATAGTATACAAATAGGTTTTATCCGGTAATATATCCTCATCTCTCACCCTACAACGTCAAAACATCGTAAATTTCTGAGTAGTTATACTTAATTTGAAACAGATGTCGGAACGATTAGTAGTTGACCAACCTCTAGGCTTTTTTGTTTGTTTTTGTTTAATATCTGTGTTGCCCCGCAGAAAAAGTTTGGAAAAAATACGTATTGTTTTATTCCGTTAACATTGACATAAACATTTATGGACGCTACTGCTATAACTATAATAATATGAACAATTTCATAGCACGTCGATACTGTTATAGCCATAGTACTTTTGTCAACGGTATCAAACGATAAAATGCACAAGACTGTCACATTGCGGAAGTTTATACTGTTATTACTTGCAGAGATTTTCGGATGTACGTACAGCATTACAAATTGTCATAACAGTAAAAATTGCATTACAAGTGTCCGCCGATATGGTAAGAATCGGTTTGTTTTTTTTTTTTTCATTTGCAACGATTTACGTAAATTAAAAATACTAACCCACCTGTTTATCATACCTAGCCCGTTACCAACCTGTAGCAGTGACCAACTGACCAGTAAACGATTATATCAACGTTTTTATATCATTATCGTAACACGCGTAATTTGCATTTTATTAAACTTTTCTTGTGCAAGTAACCCATCCCGGATATAGATAGAAATTGGTTTTTTTTTTTTTTCAAAATTATGTCTTCTCGATATTTTCGGTAGGAATTTGTGTACACATGATGACAATTATTAATGCTCGGGAGACATATTTTAGGCGCGAGACTTTTTTGATTATTCTTGTTTTCCGAGTACATTCAAATATATATGTGCCGATGGCGTCTTGTAAAAAGGGCGCATACCACTAAAAATCGAAAAATACTTTTTTGCTATTAAAAAAAAAAAAAAAAACCCCGATAAATTAGGAGCGAAAAACCGGCAAAAGACTAAAAGATATACAGGCGCTGTTTTAAAATAGAATTAAATCAACACCGATATGTTTCAAAGGGCGAGTATCACATTCAATGCGCGTGTACTTTGTGTATAAAGGTATTATCCGTATCGATAATTTTATTGTTTACCGTGATAAGCATCATTAAAAACTGCTTTGATTTTTTTTTTTTTGTGTAAAACAGTATTGTTTTCGCTTTCTGAGCAAATGTGGAATTTGATAGAAGCCCTTTTAACAAAACGCCGTCGGTATATTTATTTATTTCAACCCACGTTTAATACGTTGACACCTTTGTCACGTATTTTATCTTCGTGCCGACGCTACTCTCACCGAACAGAATACAACATTGTACAACAACAACCATACAATTATTAAACCTCGCGGTCAAGTACATCTACTCCCGAGTTGAACACACAATTAAACTGAAATATCGATACTAGGTACGCGCGATCTGTGAATAATAATTTGCTCCTATTGAATCGCATAATTTATGCGTTTGATTGAAACAGCTCCGTATGCAATGCGCGAATAATTACGCGGTTTTGTTCGTACGTGAAAAATGCGAATTACGCAACATTGCTATTTAAATATGCAAAAGTGCAAAACTATTATATTGATATTCGTAAACCGTCTTTTATCGTTGCACGATTTCGGTAATTCGCTTATATTTATGTGCAAGTCGTATTGCGGTTTCGCGGTAGTGGTCTTTGGTCCGGGGGTAGATGGGTCCAAGGCGAGCGATTTTGCGTACGGTTTACAATACGGGCAAAATGCAATTTTTAAACTGCATACACTTATTTTGAAAAAAAAAAAAAAAACAAAATTTTTACACGCATGTAGTTTATTCCAAAACAATAAAGGGAAACGATTATTTATATATTTATACATGAAAAAAATCGTTAGCTCGACCCTCGGAGTAGTGTACAAAAAAAAAAAAAAACAGTTCCGAAGTGCGTATTACAAAATCGAAAAAAAAAAAATTAATTTCTTATGGATTTTAATTCGGTTTATAACAACAATATAATATCGTCTCAAACGACGACCGGACGAAATTTTTAATCAAGTAGCCACACAGTTTTCTTAAGCCGTTATTGTTATCATTAATATTCCGGGCGCCACTCCGACGTCCAACGCGGGGAAAATAAATACGTGTTTGAGATTGTTGTTATTCGAGCGGCCGGTTTTCGGATTCGTATCAATACTCGCGGGACGTTTCCGGTTATTTTGTTTTCGGGTTGTTTTCCATTCGACCCGCAGACGCGACGCTAATAATCCGGATAAAATAATATAATAATACAAAATTTTATATTACACCGGAAAATTCGTCGTCCTTTCATTTGCTCCACGACATGCGCGAAGCCTCAAACTAGATGCACAATTTTACCGCACGGCACGACAGACAAAACACTATCGTCCGGTTCGCATACTATTCCGAACCGATATTAGTTCGTTTACAATTTTGTGTTTCGATCGGTCGGGTTTTTCATGTTTTCTCCCTAGTTTCGCGCGAGAACGGCGTGAACAGTTTTCGAGTAAAAACGCCCGTGTCATTTAAAAAAAAACGAGTGCTTGTTTTGAATTTCGTAATTAAGTTTTTACGAACAAACTGTATTAGTTTATTTTATTATAAAATACGCATATTTCAACGGAATCGAGTCCGACGGGACACCGATGGACCGACAAAATATCCTTCGCCAGAATTTTTTGTCGAGCCGTGCCGTACAAGTGTGAATCGGCTTTATGCGATTTATTCCCCGTTGAACTACCGACGTTTGTTTGTAACCGCATACGGGATAGATAAATTACCGACTGTCCTCGTATCTTCCGTTTCCGGTCTCTCCTATCGATATCTTAAGCCTTTTGCCGTCTCCAATAATAACGTCTGCGACGTTCTTCCGTAATCTAATCTCTCGGTCACCATTTTTTCTCGTGTTTTTCCTTAGAAATATTTTTAAAAATACGTATAACACCGCTGTATAGTTGCACATATGACGACATTTCTCGATTATTATATTATAATTGACAAAATTCTAATTGTTTAGAAGTTTTCATTTTTTATAACTGAGCGCAACGAGGAGCATATTGGTTTTACTCCAAATTTGTTTGTGGGTTCTTCTTGGTTCTGTGAATAACATTTCTACCAGAAATCTTAATCTGATTTTTAAGTTTATCAACTCTTCTGAAAAAAATATTATTGAGTTTGTACACTGGAGAGGTTATTTTTTTGATTTCCCGTGTAGTTTTCTTAATAATTTAAAAAAAAAATTATTAGGATAAGCGGGAATATTTAAGCCAATAACGGTTTCATTATTTTCGATTTTGTTTTATTTTAGTTGCAATTTAGTTAAAAATAATTGAAGAGATCTTAAATTTGTATAAATCCCCGTTGACATGAATAATTTTAAAAACTTTTTGGCAATTTTAAGGCATTTATAAGCGTTTGACATTTCCTAGTTATATTATTAAATATTTGTTTGATTTTTATTTGAAATGGTAAAAATCATATTGTTTAATTTGACCTCACTGAGAATCGTATTTCGGTTTACCGTTTCGTACAGATAATAATTTTATTAAACATCTCTATGAATCCTAACTTCTCAACTTCCAACCAACAACAGTGACACGTTCGTCAACAGTATTAGATTTTTTTAAATTTTAAACTGTATAGACCTGTAAAGTTATAAATAAAATACTCGGTTGAAGTTAATGATCGGACGTGGGCTGGCCGATCGGAAAAAGTTAAGCGTTCTCGTTCGTAAATAAATATTACACAAAAACGGTGACGAAAACACGTCCTACGTCTTAATAATACGTGACCACGACTACTGTCTACGAGGATATCGTTCAAATTTGTATATATTATTTTAGATCTTTGGACATGCATATATATTTTTAAATAATAAACGCTAATAACGTAATCGCCGTGATTATACTCATCTGATATTTGTTTTTTTTTTTTTTTTAATTTTAGTCACACGATATTAAGTTCTTTTTTTTATAGAAAAACGGTAACCACAAGCTCACAATGTCAATTTGTTCTACGCTGAGTGTTATAACATTCGCAATAGCCGATGCATTTGTTTTCGTTGATTCCTGTATACGCTATTACTACGCGGTCATCGCACGGTCATTTTCCACTCGTCATTCGTGAGCCGAAGAAAAACAAATTTTAACGCGTGTCAAAAAAACAGGGAAATATAACTGTCGAAATACAATCTGCCGTCGCAGCTTTACGAGGATAACGCAGCCCTGTGTTCACAATTCGACAAAGTTCACTAATATTATTAATTTTCGCCCCAAAAAACGGGTCGACCGGCCGGGGAAAAAAACGATTTTCTCGTGTTGCACGTGCCTATGCGTGTCGGTCGGGGTTTTTTTTCGCGTGCGTTCCGCGGGCACCGGCACGTTTGTTACGAATACCTACAGTACCTAACCCGCGGGGTCGCGTGTCGCGCGGCCGTGCTCGAAAATAGGTCGCCGGGTACGGGGTCGAAAAAAGCGATGACTTGGGCCGCTGAGAACTCCCGACGGCGCGGAGTTGTCGCGGGCACCGGGACCGTCGACAATGTCACGGCGACGGGGTACGGTGTCGGTTCACGCGGCCGTCTGTGCGGCGCCGGCCGGCAGTCGTGGCGGCGGCGAGTCGGCTGCCGTGCGCATTTTTAGCGTGCGGTTCGACCCGAGTCCGTCGGCCGAGACGCCTCGACTCGCGGAGGGCCCGGGCCGAACGCGCGCTCAGCGTCTCTCACGCGCGGTCACCGGTGGTCTTGACCCCGCGTAACCGCGGCAACTCTGACCGAGCTTTTTTCCGGGGAATTCCGTCGGTAACCCGGAGTCGCACGATATACGACTGTAAATACTATAGGCTACTACTGTAGGAAATACAATTCAAAATGTATAAGGTCGGATCGTATAAGCCACCGCCGATACAATCGTAGAGCCTCGTTTTGGCAAATAAACCGAATGTAACCGAGCTACTGTATACTTTATATACAAATCGTTTTATGACTCGGGTTATGAATTTCGGTTATAGGTTACCGAAATGTCATAACCAAACAAAAAAAAAAAAACGAATATGTTGTTCGGTTCTCAGTTAAGTAACGATCGTAGATATTTAGTCAATACTTTCTGTTTTTTTTTTTTAAGATAAAAAGTCTTTCATTTTTATGGTTGTTTGATTCCATTTTATAAAATCATGTGATTTGATATCTTAACAATTCGTTGGGTATTTTTCAACGCATAACCCCGGAAACAGAAAATCGACGAAAAATAACCAAGCGGGGAAAGCGAACGTGCAATGTTCCCGGTTTCTAAACGTGTCTTACAATAAATTACTATAATAATATTTCATATGCAACTTTGAACGGATTCGGTAACCTAGTAAATTATGTTTAAGCGTACAAACATACAAATAAATTAAAAAATATCTTAATTTGATTTGTGAACAATTGACAAGGTACTGTTTTAAATTCTCAAAGACACTCACTCTCATGTTATTGCGTATTTTTAATGTCGGCTTGTAATATGTACGCAACTAATTTATTATTATTTTTCGAGTTATTTATAAAATATGTAAATTAATAATATTACAATAGGAAATAAAAAGGTGCGAACGACGAGAGCGAAAGCGAAACGATAAAAGGTAAAAGGGTAGGTGGAATAAAATTGTTGTAATTGTTAAGGAGGTATACACTATATAGGTATGAGACGTGCGTATGAGAGACAAGGGTAGTAGGTATATAGGTAATGTGAGTACGCGTATATATTTTAAAAGGAAGTAAAAGTGAACGAGTGTTGTGGATGAAACTACGTGGGCCGAGGGGTCCGGCGTCTTCGGTATTGTGGCAACGTGCGAGTCACAGAACGCGTGCCTTAAAGGGCCCGTGCGATAAAATAACGTACACGTTGCATTTTGTATTATTGAACGGTTTGTTATATGCGCAATTATTGCTGTGTGTCGTATTTGGATGATAGCCATGTACAGAACACCTATATTAGTATATTGACGGTTAACCACTGATTGTTGACGAACGCCATAGTTAATTTTCCGACGCCATGTTTTCCGATAACGAAACATTAGGTAAACAGTTGATCAGTTTTGTTCTTCAAATTGATATGGAAATTTAAAGAACCTATGGGTTTTATAAGCTAAATTAAGTTAATTAGCTTGAAAAAAAAAGATGTTCTGAACATATTACTTAGACAGAAATTTAAGTAATGTTAGATCCAATATATATAGTACATATAAAAATTGTGTTTCGAAGGTACCCTGTCTGTGCGCCTATATTAACGATTTCATATTCTTGTATTATTTTCGTGTACATTTTTATTTAATAATAATAATAATCCTTATTCACGGAAATGTATTTTAATTTAAAAAATATCGACAACAAGTTGTACAGATTAGTGAAACAAAACGAAATAGGTACAATATAATATAATATTGGTAAAACATAGTGAAATGTCGTTTAAGTATAGAGAAAAAAAAACAAAACGCTAAAATAATAACATAATGAATAATAATAATAATATACATGGTAAAAAATAACAATAGAAATAAAATAAATAGAAATAAAAAGAAATAAAAATTACATTTCGAGAATATATCAAGAAAAATCGAAGAAAAAAAAATTATTTTTTCATTATCCAATAATTACGGTATGATACAATATAATTAACAGATGACTTCTGTGAGTTATCGGTATAGAATTATAACTCGAATCCACAAGTAAAAAGAAGAAACAGAATGTAATATTGAGTTATAGATGAAATCGCATAGTAATTACAACTAAAATTCATTTAGAGAGACTAAATGTCTTTAATTATTATAGGGGCTTTATCCGTTCGGGAGGAAATGTGTCGGAAAATCAACAAACACTTTAGGAGGTTTCTGACCTACACGTGCGATTTGCACGTATTTTCAATTTATGCCGAGTATTAGAATTTGTATTATGCGGTAGGTGGCTGATGGGCCGTGTAAAGTGTTTGAGGGTCAACGATACTGCAGGTCGTCGGGCCTTTGAGTGAACGTTCCCTGACTCGGAAACCATTAGTTCGCAACGCATCCGTTCGCGCAATTGTGATTACACATTTACACATCCAATATCACAATATAATAGCCGTTTTGGATCGTTGGCCAATGAAACTATACATTAGGGTTAGAGGCGGTGGATGAGTTCTAGATCGAAGGTTCGTAGAAATCCCCTCACTCTCAAAATACAACGATTAAAACTACATAATCCGTCGCATAAATATAGCTTTTATAATAAAAAAAAGTCTTAGTCTATATATTGTCTACATTTTTTCGTCGCACGAAAGGATTTTCAGGTCAGTTTTTATTATTTCCCGAAATATGATATTTCCCCAGATGAACAAAGTACTACCTCAAAAAAATTACGATACGTAATTTAAAATGATATAAGGCGATGATATTTAGATGTATTTAGATGTGTTGAGTGTAAAGTTATTGGTATTTACTTCGATGTTTTCTTTTTTGGTTTGAAGACACTTTTTCGGTATGCTTTGACTTTAACATGTAACGCCTTAAAAATTAAGAAATGTTCGACCTTTGGTTCATTATTTAAACAGTTAACCTCGTGTACCCCAATTTTTACTTTTATTTAATTACTAGGTGAGTACTCAGGTATTTCCCGGGGGCTCATTTATATCCCAGTCACAGTCAATCGGTGTTTCCTCCGATAATTTATACTTTTTAAGATAGTATAGTTATTTTTTCCGTTAACAACGAAATTAAATAACAATAACAGATTTTTAAATTTATCCTGATTACTAAAGGCAACTTGTACATCAAACAAATAAATTCAATTTGTTCATATAAAAATATCAAAAATTAAAAGTGATCCAATCCTAAGAGGTTTCATTTCGAGATGAAAAGTAAACAGTTTTCTTCCTCTTGTTTTGTGTGTACACGGAATTTCATTAAGGTCAGAATGAAACTGTGTATTCGTGTGGTAGACAAACTTTTAATATTTTATGCATATATTATTTATAATAAAACTTCTGGAAAACTACAACACCATCGGAATAGGGTTTTTTAATTAATAAAATACCAATACAGAATCCATTTCCATGCAATGTTATATTATTATCTACGGCTATTTAAAAGCGTCATCTAATAGTTTAAACGATACGCAAATAATTAGATTCTACCTCGTTAGTCCGGGGATAACGAACGATCTTACGTCTCGGCTCTGTATACACAAAGTTCTTGTTCGTGTAGTCGCGTAGAAGTCGTAGTGTGAAACCACAGCCTCCAAGTCATATATACATATATATACTATGAAGTCACTTCGTATAGTTTTCGGAATAGTTTTGCCGAGTTTGCGAACGAAATAAACGATCGGTTTAAGTCGAGTACAGTGATAAATAGCCACAGCATTGCGACACTAATTAAGGTTAATATAATTAAATGATATGTTTTTACCGCACTGTGTCCACTTGGCGTGTCCATGATATGACAAATAAACGGTAAAATTTCGATTTTTTTTTTTTTTTCTGTGTGCGAGTAAATTAAATTAATAAACACATTATTTTCACGACAAACGCTGTAAGTATAATATTATAATTTAGTTAAATACAAATTTAAAATATACCTGATATTTATTTGCTGACACTTGTTTTAGTTATTACGAAGAATTTTCGATGGTTTTAATATTATAATGTGTATTTATTTTTTTCGAGTAACTCCAAGTATATATTTTTTCAAACATTTTCTCCTCGTTCAATTTTCTGTATGAAAATTTTTCCTTTAGACAATTTAATAGAATAGGGGTACTGTTTATAGCAGCTTCTACTCGACCAATAAAGCTTTATTATGATATTAACTTCACTCTTTTGAAAATAGTATAAATATAGTAAAACATATATAATATTATATTTGGCTATTTATCGTTTAGTAAAAAATAATATATTTTCTATTATAAAGGTTAATTTACAGTTGGTATGTATTATCAGATGAAACCGAATTGGTACACATACAGTTTTAAGATTTTAATACATTTAGTTAATTTTAAAAAAAAGTAGTAATAATACAAAATAAGCGGGGAAAAATTAAACATTAATGACAGTTTTGCTGTTCATGTTTTTTTTTTTTTATCGCTTTATGTTTATGCTTTATGCTTCACGTCACATACGTGGGTCAAATTTAATGTTGAATTTACCGATACCTAACTAATAACATTATTATTATTTGTTCGTAGTTTTTCCATTTGTAAACATCCGTGTTCGCTCGAGGCCATTATAATATGTGTACTGTTGATTTAGCGTGGTCGTTTCAACCATTAATGGACGAAAATCGTCCAACTGGATCGGCTATAACGTTCGAGATTTATTTAAAACCGTAGTAGCGAGACCTGGTATCCATTAAATAATAGTGGTAACCCGATTACAGGGGAAATTTCCGACCGAAACCTATAGGAACAAAAAAAACACCCATCGACAAATCTCCTCACATCCTTTCAGTCGTAATCACCGTGGCGCCGTGTTAACGTTCGATCGTGTTTTGTAGTAAATATAAAACAAAAAAAAAAAATGTTATTGTAATCCAACAAACGCGTAAAACAGACATTATTTAGGAATCTGTTGTAAATACCTATTCTGTATTATAAAAATATATTTAGCAAAACAATAAGCGAATACTATAATAATACAATAGGTACTATATAATTATACTACTTGTACTTCCAAAAAAAAAAAAAATGGTGAATTATATTATAAAAAATAATTATAGAGAGGGTTGAAAGCTAATACCTCCCACGATACTTGATACACAAAATGTCATCCCTCTGGTTTCGTTCGGAGGTCTTTAGAGGTACACAAAGCAAACAAATACCTATTCTCCTAAAATAATATGGTAAAATTCATATTGAATTGCAACTAAAGTCGTACCACTTGAATCAACGTATAAATCACCTCTAATTCCCGAGTTGGAGCTTATTCGTCTATAGGGCAGTGACACGCGCAAGGGTGGACATTAGGGTTTACATCTTCCCATTGGCTTATAATACCAAAATAAATATGAGTAATTTAATGTCGAAATGCATATATTTCAGCCGAGTTACGAGGAAAAACTTTATATATTGATTAGAAATTGGCCTCTTTTAAAATGCGGCTCTCAAATTACCAATTCCCATAGTCAATTTAAGTAGAGAAGACGGATTTATGATTTATGTATGGTTCTTATTTGCCACATCTTCCCCCATTGATAATTTCTAGGCATGCCATTGCCATAGAGAACCACTTAATTTTTCCAAAAGTAGCTGGAATTATACATATTATATGAGTGTTCGGAAAACCTAGTTGAGGTTTATTTTTTATTCCGGTTCTTCGAGCTTGGACACTTTTTTTCATCCCATTCCCACCGGCGGCAGCATTCTGCAACCGATCGATCGGCAGATAAACCGATTCGAAAAAGACGAGACGTAACAGACATTTGAAATTTTAATTTTCTTTTATTCTGTTGGTTTGCCGTGTCCTCCATACCCATCAAAGCCAGTCTTCTGGGACTCTACCGGACGAATATAATATATGTCTCCGCGCGCGCATTTACATTTTGCAGTCAAGTGTGCAAATAGCTCCGGGCCACATCTACTCCGCCCGTCCGTTCATCTTCTCCCAACACTGTGACCGGCGGAATAAATAACAATAAAATATTCAACATTGTGTACGAGCACTTCGGGAATCGAGTTTCCGGGGCTCTCGGCCGTTACGCGGGGAAAATCACCGGAGGTGCTCCACCACCACCACTATCACCGCTGCTGCCTGCCGTTTTTCCAACCAACCCGCAGTATTGTCATCGTAAACGAATTTCATAGTTTCTCTAGTTTATATATAAGTCATCGTTAGGTATAATATATATATATATATATCTATACGTATTTTGTATTTTATTCTTTTTTTCGCCCCTTTTAAGAGAAACTTCTACACAACTCATATTATAACGGTTCTATGCTCACGCGCGTGCCTTTAGGCATGGCAAACGTGCCAAAATAACTGACTTTATGGTTTTTTTTTTTCTTCAAGATTTCGTCCCGGAGGCGGTAGTATACGTATATATTGCGTATTTATAAACAAACTCGTTAAGAAAACGCACTTACTACCATGAATATTCCGAAAAATAAAAATACGAAAAAGAAGGAAATAATAATAATATTCATTCAGAAGATTTCAGGAAAATTCACCATACCTTTAGATTTATTCAAATATACTTACATTACGATGACAAATAATGCGTAAAATATTAACCTATTGATATATGAACGCGAGTCGATAACCTCATAATTGTTGAAATATCAACATGTTAAAATACGTATCCTCAGTATTTTCGTTCAATTCGTATTAAATTTAATATCAAAAAAAAACCTGATAGGTACCTACTGATAACGAGTGTACCGTTGTTTTAGAAGGAATGTTTTAAAGAATATTCAGAGTAATGATATTTATATAATTTAATTATAAGGTTATAGTTATTTAATTCATTCGTATTTGTTTCCTTGTTGCCGAGATAACACACAAATCAACACACGAAATATAGATAACCATAACTACAAACAAATAGTCATTTTTCTCAACTATTAAGATAGCTGAGACCTAGAAATGACTCCAAAAACAAACCATTTATAGATTATAAATGCTACAATAAAATACGATACTTTGATAGGACCGGGATTTCTGGTAAACAATTTATTTACACACTCACGCACGCACACACACATACACACACGCACGCACACGCACAACTACACCAAAGGTAAAACCAGTATACTTCTCGCTTTACTTCGCTCTGGATACATAACTCAATATTAAAATTCTTTAGATAAAATATATATCATTTTCATGTTATATTTTTAATTAAATTTTTCTTTCGAGTTCCTATTATACACTCGTACATAATTATAATAATATTATCAAACAATAATTAAATTAAACAATGAGAAAAAAAAATAACAAATACAACTACCAACTTCAGATGTCGATTATATGACTATATTAGGTATAGTATAATTACATTTGTTATTGTCAGGCGCATAAAAAAAATGGATGGATTTTAATAGTCTATTTTTTTTTTTTTGTCTTCTTTTTTCCTTGCTGTCAAATGAGTTTAATATTCAATATAAACGGAGAGAACAAAACACCACGTTACTCCCCTCTCCCTCGCTCCCTCTCGCATTTTTTCATTTTATTGTACTGCTCGTGTAAGTGGTCGACATACGGGATGTAGGTACTAGAAAAAAATTGAATTGTGTGTACGAAAAAAAAAAAAATAATAAAAAATACTAACTCCTGGACTCCCAATTCGCTTACACTCATTTGGAATCGGTTCAATTGTTGGTAACGAGACTGCAACGGATTACTTCATATAATATAATAATA
The DNA here is from genome assembly GCA_902439185.1 of Cinara cedri. NCBI lineage: Eukaryota > Metazoa > Arthropoda > Insecta > Hemiptera > Aphididae > Cinara > Cinara cedri. Next base: position 974,102 of record CABPRJ010000491.1, on the reverse strand, counting down.
TATTAGCGGACCAAACCCGTCCGAGGTTGAAAATCAAATTTATCTATTTATTTTTAGAATTTTTTTTTTTATAAATTGTCAACAAATTATTATTGACACAAGCAGATATTTACATATTTGAGAAAAATTATTTTTTTTAAAAAAAAAGACATTACTTGACTATCAGATATCAGACTTACATAGTTCTCCATAACAAACTAAGGAGTAAGAAACAGAGTTAGACTGAAGTTAAAAGTACATGGGACGTCATGAGGATAGCAACGTTTGTAATTTGTTGTTCAGACTCGAGAAAAGAACTCTTAACTCCTTTTTGATGTGCCCCTATTGTATACGGTATGTTGAGAGGACGGTATGACTAATAAAGATATTTAATTGATATCTGTATGAAATGATAAATTTATTGATAACGAATAACGATTAAGAACAAATTTCGGTTACACATCTTTTGAAATGCCATTGCTTTGAAAAAAATTTTTTTTTAAAATTATTAAATACAACTTATGAGGAACCTTGTGTAAAGTGTTCAAGCATTTCCGCACAGCCAAAACAATTTCATCAGCATAAAATCAAATAAACTAGTTAGTGAAGCTCTCTCTATGAGCGTGTAAAGGTCTCGGTTTCTAAAAGAACTTTAAATTCAAACAATAAACTGTAATTTAATTTCGAAAGAATTAGGTGACTTATAATACATTATACGTACTTTCGCGTATGCATGTAGAAACCTAAATAAATTAAACGTCCTAATTTGTTAATAGTTGACAGGACACTTTTAAACTTCCTAATGCGGTTACATTTCGGTATCTCAAATTTAATTTTGGCTAGTATAAATTTATATTTAATAATCATAATAATGTTACGAGTAATTTATTATATCGCCTTGTCGTCTAAATTATTAGCAACATCCGTAATTGCGTACTAGTAACTATACGGACGGAGGGACAGACACAACGGGGATGTAAGATGTTTTAAACTTATATTTAGAATTCTAAAGCTAAACAAAATCAAAAATGTTAATTGTCATGAATAGCTTGACAATTCTCAGAAGGTTTTTAAAATTCTATCACTCCAATAAAAGGCTAATCTCAGTAGTATTCTTTACAAATTGCCGGTATCTACAAAATTTTATAAACCGAATAACGAAAAAAAAAAATATCTAACTTCCTGAACAACCCTACACTTTCCCTGTAAACGCGTTACTGCATCAAGTGCAACTTTTATGAACTTCGTGTTAAATTTTCCAACAGCGTCCGAACGATTGTACGGATCAAAAAGTGCACTTGGCTCTGTCGAAAAGATTGTATAGCGTCGATCCAAATAGTGTCGCGTAAAGATTCGAGCCAGGATTCGTTGATGAGTCTTTTAAGAATGCATTCCAAGGTTTTCAGTTTAACGAAAAATAACCGATTCCCAACGCGGGATCCGGCCACGTGTTTGAAATAGGACTCGACGATTTTAATGAATTTCCCGACTAGAAATTCAGATTAAAAGATCGGATTTCCATAGGATATCAATATTTTATCGCCGCTGATGGACGCATTATACATATCTATTATGTTGTTATTACTATACGACTATTTGCGGGTAAGCTGTCGATTTTTCGAGTTTGCTCGACAACAACGTCGACGGAGACGAGGGAAAAAAAAGAAGAAAGACTTATCGAAATCCATAGATATAATAATAATAATAATATTATTATTATTATTGTGTTATATTATAGAATATTATGCGTCGTGTCGTGATTAATGTTTTTTTCGGGCGTGAAAATACCGTTTGACGTACACCTTTTAACCGAATCCATCAACGCTCGGAGTGGGTGCCTATACAATATTATTATAACGATGGACGGAATAAAAATAAACGCAAACACCCCGAACAATCGCCGACACGCGGATAAAAAGGATCGAGCACACTAAAAACACAATATGTCCGACAGTGTGACGGATCAGTCGAGATGATGAAAAAACTTTGATCACACGTTATAATATTAAATAATAATACTTACCTACCTATATCGATTCAATTACCAATCGGTAAACACGCGTTTTAATCAAATAAACGTTTCAAAACGGGTACCGAAAACACTATTATAGTTGTAATAAAAATGAGGATTTTTTTTTGGAAAACGACCCTTTTTCGGTTAGTAAAAATACTCCAAAAATAGTTCTCGAGTTATTTACAACACGGTCTTTTTTTCTATATTCATCGGATTTAGATCAGAACCGATTTTGATTGTACTGGTTTATTATTCCTTTCGGAATTTTTTATTATTATTACCCCACATTCACTGAACACACTTTAACGATTTTCCACCTATAAAAATAGCCCGACCATGGCGCGAAGTATGTCTAGAGCAATCTCCAAACTTGCGCGAGAAACGATTAAAAACATACATCCTTAAGCGGAGACACAGAAAAAGCATTTGCCTGCCCTGTGAGATTTTCCACAGTGTATTTGTACACAATTATGTTGAATATGAATTTTTAAAATATCAAACTCTAACGTTGATTCTATGAATTGGCATGATTTTAAAAAAGAAGCTTTGAGGGGTGAGAGGGGGTGGGTAGTCCCTAACTATTCAGTCAATTTCATCCAAATCAAGTCTCCGCCAAGTCATCACGTAAATACCAAGTTCGCATTATACATTTTACGGGATCTTGAGCTTCTCCCCTCCCCCCAAACTAAATATATTTCGGATTTTTTGATAATTTCAGTGCAAGGTTCGATTTCAATTATCGTTTACTTCCCCTACCAAGAAGATCTGCGTACACTAATATACGTCCGTCCGTTCGATATAAACGTTCGCGTTCGTAATATTGAGTAGTCGATCCGGATTGATTCAAAAAGTGAAGAAATACGGCGGGCGGAATTTAAATTTGTTCGGATTCATGCATGTTTGTGAGATTTGTTTTGTGGCAGGGGAGAAATTTTTTTACCGCATTTGCCGTGGCGCGGTCGGATAAAACAATTATTATTACCGACACCGCGGCGGCGCACAGAAGTGTGTTTTCAGTCGAACGTGCGTGCCAATAAAATAACAGAATCGTTTTTCGCCCAATCCGCAACCCCCATCCCATCCGCCCGCCATTCACCCTGCGTCCCCGGTATTGTTCACCGCAAAGGCGGTCGTATTAATGACTTTATAGCGCCTACTCGACGTGTCCACCTCCCCTCCCCCCGCCACGCTGCAGTCGCCCGACTATAGCCCGCACCCGGCGGTTCCGTTGCCAACCCGGCACGGCGTAAGCGTTTACGACCGCGCGCGCGGTCACCCGGCCACACGGAATCGTTGACGCGGACCGTCGCGGTTCGTCCGGATCAGCGCGTCCGGTAATTAAAACGGCTATGCGCAGCGCGTCGAAAATACGCGGTCGTCCGCGATTATTTGACCGCGTCCTGCACGTGCGTCGACGGCATCGTTTCTCGAATCGGCATTTTACTTATCTGCAGTGGCGCCGGCCGGCCTATCAAATAGAGTTAATGATTTTTTTTTTTTTGTTTTTGTTTTATCATCGTTTGTTTTATAAAACTATAGTAAAAAAAAAAGAAAAAAAAGAAGTGAAATCTTTTAACTGACTCTGTGATAAGGCAACAGTAAAGCGTTGATAAGAGGCAGTGTCTCTAAACGCTCGTGATCGCGTCCACGCGTGTTGACGGCACTGCTACATTAAGGGTCAATCGATTTATTATATTTCAAAATTTAGCGATTTTCATTCAAATTTTACCTAATCGTAATGTATTTCGAAACACGACGGTTCGACAATATTTTTTTTTACCGTTACTTTTCGTTACGGAACATCAAATTTCCATCGGATCAATCGTTCAGTTTTACCGTTTTTCTCGATTGATTTTTTTTCGGTATTCACGATTTAGACGTTTGCCAGACATAATGGTGCGTATTATATGCGATAATACGGGAAAAATCTCGTAACCATAATTGAATTTCGGAAGTCAAATCACGTGGTTTGCGTGATAACACGATATTTATAATGTCTTCTAGACAAACGCAGCAAGATTCGGAACTGTTTGTTTAGGCGGTATACGGATTTGGACTGAACGCGGAAAAACGTACGTTTCAATATTGAATTTTAATCGCGACGATTGGTATTCGATATTCTCGTCAATTTTAAACCGTTATATTTCCGAAGCCGTACGTTATAATATCAAACCGAAGGATTCGCGCGAGTCCTCCGAGTGTACACCGGTTTTATTGTTTATCGAAAATATTTCATATTTAATCGAATATATTATTTAAAAAAAAAAAAACAATCCGGAAACGACGCCTGTACGTATCCCTTTGTGAATACGCCGCGGACGTTTGCTTTCTCTGGCGGCGGAAATGTGTCACGACCAGTTTACCTGTACGGCGTGCGCTGTATACAAAACACGTTCCCGCGACGACACACGTGGGTTTGTCATTTTTCGGACGGATTTACCGCAGCAACGCATACTCCGGCCAATATAAATTTTAATACCCTGTACAGTTCGCTCGGCGCGCGTAAAACGTATTACGGAATTCCGTATTTTTTCGATCCGGCGTAAGTGGGAGGGGGGAGGAGGCGGGTTCGGCGATACACGCGATTCCGGAATCGAACTCCCGCGCGCGGTTTCGCTCCCGAACGGAATGTTATTGTATTCTACTGTAGAAAATACTGGAAAAACTCGCCGCTCGGCCGTTATATTGTACCGGCTACAATAGGTACAGGTACTACAATGCGCTACGTATTGTTATTGTACGGTGTACGACGAACGTGAGGTGACTGTAATGCGTTTTAAAACATCGAGTGGCTCCGGCGAACTAATCAATACGCGACCGTTTCGGACTGCCGCGCCGGCCGGAGGGGAACGCCGCCGCCGGTCAGGTGGATTTACCGGAATTACAGTTCCGATCGTCCGGGGTGAAATATACGCCGCCGTGCGAGCGATCGTCTACAGAAATAATGCATTGCTATCGCGACGGGCGACTTCGCGACGAAACGTATAAAGGACTATCGGCAATAGACCGGTTTTTTAACACTCTTTCGTACCGTCCCCTCCCCTCCCCCCACCGGTGGCATTTCGCCGTTTTTCGTCGGTCGATCGATTGTTTGGCAAAAAAAAAAAAGTGTTTTCGTCAGAACTCGGACTTGCCTTTAGGTGGACGGTCGGCGGCCAATATACATAGAGTTCCAGGCGTATCGCCCATTACCTCAAGACCTATTCAAGCATATATCCGCTCTATCGTTTCTTACCCAGGGCATTTACGTAGACATTTTGCTCCGTAAATATTGGTTTTGAAGAGACCGACATACTTCGCACGTAGGGAGGCCACTGTTGCAGGTGCGAATTTGGAAATGTAGTCGGGGGAAAATTTAACGTACACCCGTACGCGACGAGTAACCATCGCTAACGAAACAAACGATCCTGAGCGAAGTTCAGTTATAGTGTTGCTTTATCAACAATATAAATGTCACATTATGGTAAAATAATTACATATGCATCATATATTTTTTCTTAAATAATATTTGTTTGACGTTTTATCTATTTTATCATTTTTCCTAAGTTCTTTCCCATTTATTATGAAAACTCCAGGGAAATTCAAAAAATGACCTTCGTAAAGTAACACCCCTGGTAGATTCTTTTTAGAAGGAATTTAAAGAATAATTTTTATCGGGAAGGTACGTGTTTAATTCAGCATATGATTTCCAAACCACCGCGACGACGGTGGACTTTCTCATATGAAATCATTTATAGAGTCGCTTCCTTGACGAATATTATACGAGTTATAATATGCCACCGGCTTATAATATGTTCATCCTACACTACCCAAAATTACCCCAAAAGCCATTATCGTACTTCATCTCTGCCCACGTATTAATATTATAATTATTATCTTACCACCACCGATGACTTTTGTAGAACTTTTTCTAAGTTGTTGAGATTTTATTGTATTTATAGTAAAAATGTGTTGAGATTAACTTTACCCCGAGACATCCTAAGGATCCCCGAGATCCTGTGCATGATAAAAAAATGTAGTTTTTTGTTTTGGAACAACACTTCTGAGGTTAGTGAAAATGCTCTTGTTATTCAAGTCGTACACGAAAGACGCTGATTTTTTACTTGATGCGACTTTAGTTGAACATTGTTTCGATGTTTACAATACTTTTACTAAAAAACAACGTTTTGCTTGGTCCGTTTTTCCCTGCATCGTCTCAACAGAAATAAAATTTCTACCGGGTAGTACTTTATTCGGAAGATTTTTAACAGTTCATCCAAAACGTCTATTTCTTTTATTGTTTGATTTGTGTCAATACCACGGCTATCTATCATGTTGCTACTCCGCTATTTTTTCTCGTTTAAAATTATTTATCGTCGCATAAAATATATTATTTTCAACCAAATTCCTCTCCGTATACCCTGCACCTTCTCGACGGTCTACCCGCGAACAGTCGCGTGTCTCGGAAATTCATACCCTCCCCCTCGGAAATCGATCCCGTCCGTGCGGTCGTCCACTCGCTTCTACGGAACCGCACGCTGTATTATAATTCCTCGAAAAACCGGAAAAACAGCCTACAGAAGCGACGCCTCTGGGCAGACCGTTATCAGTTACCATCCGAAATACTCAAACACCGCGCGCGCCCGCTGAATACCGTTCGGGGTGGGAGGGAGGGGGAAGGGTGTTTTTATTTATTTTTTTTTTTTCGGCGTACGGTCACGACCGCATCAATTGCGAAACGAGCGTTACGGGACCGCGCGTTATTGTCCGTGTGCCGCGGCGAGAACGGATAGTCTGGCGAGGCCAATTCGGAGACGCGAAAACTGATGGTCCGACCGGATTTTCGCGTTTATACGTTTCTGTGTGCTATAGCGGTTTTCGGGCGGCGCCGGTGCACTTTAAACGTCCCCCGCGTAGGTATACACATATACCTTATATACGTATATATATACTTACGTATTATATACATATATAGTTCGGTGTATAAAACGGACGGCGTATATATCGTTGTCGGCTGTTATCCGCGAGACAATATAAAGCGCCGGGAGCTTATAACTCCGCGAAGACGATTTACCCGCAGAGAGGCGCGCGGCGACGCGGCCGTCGGGCGTTCGGCCCGAATAAAAGTTTTCTCGAAGAGCGCCGCGCGAGATAATAAAATGTAATTCGTTCGGTTCACTTGACTCCGCGGCGGCGCGTCAAACCCGAAAAAATACGCCGGGCCGCGAATTGGCGTGCGCCCGGACCCCGGAAACGGTCCGCGGAACCCCGTAAAACGCAAATCGACTTCACTCCTCGCGCACATACATTTTTGCGCGTACGGACGGGACGGATGCCGAGGAGGAGACGTATAAATGCATTACGCAAAGTTAACTAACGGCGGTCTTGGCGAAGAAAAAACTACGCGCGCCCGCGGTCGTTTCGGCGCGGGTGGACCGCGCGAAATTGTATTATTCTCTGCGGTTGTCTGCGCGACGCACAATCGGGTTTAACGTCTGGTTACTTTGAGATATTCTGGGCGCGGGTAAATTCGAATATGAGGCTCGGAAATACGTACGAAGAAGTTATGTTCTGACATTGATTAAATGTTGGTTAATTTTCGGATAGTGGGGAGGTTGGCAGTTTTTCGTAGAGTGACTGATCGAACGGATCAGGTGGAATCCAATTTGAATGAACCGAATTGACAGAGCTGGCGTAGGCTAGAATGGAACATAATTCTAATTTGCAAATGTGGAGTTTTGTTGAAATTGATCGAGGGTTTTGTTGTTGACTATTGGGTAAAAAAAAAAAAAACCGGTTGCTTTCGTTTAATACGCATTTTATATGTTTGGAAAGTTGAGATTTTTGACATCTCACTCGGAGGATTTTCAGTTGCAAAATTATAGTTTTAAGTTATAGTTATTTCTATTATTTTAGATTTTGGTTCTTTGTTGTTGTTGTGATTCAGTCAAAAATAATCACGGTGATTTAAAATTGTTACCTAATACATATATTAATCCTCTCTAGACGGCAAGATACAATTTGTATGATAATCAGACGTATTCTGTAAAAATATAAGTAAAAATGTATTTCGACGTTGGCCCATCGAAATTTCTCGAAATTTAAACACCATTAGTATTGTACTAAATTAATATAAAAAAAAGGTTAAACCAAACGTAATTTTAATAAGCGTTTAAATATAAAATTTGTATGAAAATATTGTTATTATTTATCATTTGAGTTTAAAATCTAATTTCAACCTAATAATGTCATAATTTACGTTCCGATTAGCGCATATAATTATTGCGCTTTATATGACCGAGAAAATAAATAAAGATATAGCGTCCTTTTAAGATTGTCAGAGCGCGTTAAAAAAAAATTGGAATTTTCACAGGCTTAATGCGGCTTCTAGGAATTTGAATTTTGAAAATCTAAATCCAACAAGACCTGAGAAAATTATTTTTGTTTTCAATTGAAAAAAAAAAAAAACAAAACAACATCGAAACATAACTGTTCGACGATGCGCGCGCATTTTTTCCACGAGGCATGTTTTTCTACAAAATATACGGCGTTTCCGAGGGCCTTTATGCGAAAATCCGTCGTGTATCTCGTGTCCGTTATTTGATCATCATAACATTATCCTTGTCATCTTTGTCGTTATTGCGGTTTCGATCGACTACGGTTTACGGTCGACGGCGGGGACGAAAATGACGTCAAAAGAAAAAAATCACCCTGTCTAGCCTGCGGCAATCTGGGCGCGATTAATCGCTTCTATTTCGGGACCGAATAATAATAATAATTACAAAACGTCACCGGCCTTTCGTTTTCCTTGTCTCTGTCAAAACGATACAAAACCACTGCCACCGCCGCCGCCGCCGCCGTCATAGGTGATAGCTACCGCGACACGTGCTCGTAATGAAATAATATTACGCTAAACCGCATCATCGGACGGTTTTCCGAAATACGTAACCGCGTAATAAATAAATTATAATTAATATATAATACCATCCGTCCGTTTGCCACCGTCATAATAATTATTCACGGTGATTCATGGGCGTATCTATCGGGAGGGTGGTGGGAGGAAGGGTGGCTGAAGCATTTTCCAAAAATATACGGCAGGAAATCGTGGTTTTAAATATTAAAGTACCTAGGGTTGGTTATGGGACTTTGGAACCGTATTTATGACGAAAAAAAATAAAACTGTCAGCTCACCCTCCCTTCCCCGAAAAAACTGTCTGCGTGCGCCACTGTACAAATCTTCAGCGGTTATAAAAGACGCGTTTTAAAAGCATTTCGAGTGCAAACACAGGTATACTTTTGAAAAGTATTATTTATAAATTCATTCGCATAACTTTTTGGATTCCGAGTGTAGTGAAGAAAAATATGTTTGTTTTGCTTGGAATGATATGCGATGGATTTTTTTTTTCTCTCTAATAACACTCTTTCGACTAGTAAAAATGCACCGGCTTCTTCGCGTGATAACTAATAGGGGACGGATTTTTCGCTTGATGATAATTTACATATTTTTAAAATGTTTAATACATTTTCCAGAAATTCGCTAATACCTAAATAATATTGCAACATCAAAATTTCTAGGACGATTGATTCAAACCAAATAGTTATTAATAAAATGAAAAATTCATACGTTTAATAATTACGTAGAACTTGCAATTAACAATATTAGTAAATCATCTTGTAGCTTGAAACACGACGCGTGAAGTGTTGCGTTACAATTATAAATACCTAAGGCAAACAATATTATAAAAAAACGATAAAAGTATTCAGACCAATTTAATATATTCTGTCTCTAATACAAAAAGGTTAGTCAACGCGCATTTAAAATACACGTATTTCGAATTCTAGCATTCAAATACTTTTACTCGAATAATTTACGAGTTTGCGAAGAGCCAACTATAGTCTATGATTATTCATGATGATAGACTGTGTCGTTGTGGGTTGTCGTTCGGGCTCGGTGACTTACAGTATATGTATAATGTTCCGGCCGGATCGATGGATTTTTTTATTTTTCTCGGAAAAAACGACGTTTTGAACCCGACTATCTAGATAGGTACAAATACCGAGAAAGTTTCGTTCCGTGAATTTATAATTTAGCGACGGTCGGTAATTGAATCCGAACGGAAACTCGCTATAGTATCGAGAACATAACGCTTCGGCGATATTCAATAGTGAAAACAGACAGCGGTGCCTTTTTACACGATTTTGTAGGCGAAAAATGTCTGTTATGGAAAAAAAAACAAAACGTACGTAATGAAAAAGTGAACAAAAGAGATTCCTCGGCAATAAGGGTTTTCCAATCATACACATTGTTACGGGAGATTGAAAAATGTATACTTTTGCATTCGAGATGTTCCGCAACGCGTATATGAGGTTCCCTACGGTATAATATTGTCCGTTTGTCTTCGGAGATGATGTATCCATAAAATCACTCGATTACCCGAATACTTGTGTTAATGAATTTTCGGTTTTTTTTTTTTTTTTCTGTAGGTGAGTTGGGATATTATCGTTAACACTGCCTAGTAAATACCTTAAATGTGCGAGGACCTCTTTTTTTCGTAAAAAGTTATTATGCGGGGAAAAAACCTGCTCGGCCTATAGATTTAACTAAGAAATCAAGCCTTCACCGTAAAATAAAAAGAACTTTAACCGTTTGAAATTGAGTTATTTTTTCGATATTAACTTTTTCCGTAATAATGATACCGAAAAACTAAAACCAACGTTGCGCAGTACAAGCTCTCTTTGTCTTACGGTGTACATTTCGTTTCTAAACACAAAGCCCCAGACGTGTTTGCCCGCGCAGAACGGTTTTTTGTAAATATCTTCGTTGACTTCGCGATTTTACGATAAATACTCGTCATGATGACACCGGAGACAACTTGGGAATGCATTTCAATGTTTTCGGGTCGATAAAATGTCACTTTTTTCTTTTTCCCGAAATATTCTATAAAATTGCCTATACGATACGCCTCAAATACGGGAGAGTACGTCCAGCTAAAAAAAGGCCGGCAATAATTTCCGGATTTTCCCGCGAGCAGCGCATGAAAACCAAGACGGTACACGAATTCGCGACACACCCGGTTACGAGAGAATCGATTGTTTTTGGATTTTTCTTCATTTTAAAATAAATATTATTCCCATCCGCGCAACGCTTACCGCGGTTCGGTATCGTTTTGCAATAATACACTCCAATATCGTTTGTTCACCGTTTATTTAGAAAAAAAAAATACAAAAATCGCATCGGCCGTATCCCACTTTCCACGGGAACGCAATTCGTTTCGATATTGCGAGGATACCGCAGGTTCGTTTTGTTTTAATCAAACCATTTGTTGCGTCTCGTAAATACGCCTACCGAGTGCGACGATAGTATGCAACTCGACGCAAAATCAAAACGCCAGAAGTACCCTCGTCTCGCAATTTCGGAGCGTATTTTCTTGTTTTTATTTATTTTTATTTTTAATAACATTTTTTTTTTTTTTTACTCCGCTTTTCGACCGCGATATGTATTATGTACAAGGCGCGTCGCGGAGGTTTGACATGTTTCATTATTATTATTTTTTTTTTTTTTTTTTTTAAATGATATTTTACCGACGGACGAAAATCGTCAAATCTTTGCCGTATCCTAACCGTATACACCGGGCCCGGTTCGTTTTTATAAAATATAGGGTGCCACGGGTGGGGGTGGTTATTTTTTAAGTAGCTGTCAACAACGTTTGCCTTTTATCCGCCGCCGTCGCCGCCGCAGGGGCAAAGAGACGGCGAGGCCGCTAAACAGTGTAATATTTATTTCATTTTTTTTTTTTCGTTTTTGTTTTTTCCCCTATATTTACATTTTATCAGCGTCAAACACACTGTGGCCGCCATATTACCGGCTGGCGTATACCTAATACACCTCTCTGCAGCGCGGATATTAACGTAACGGGGGTCGTCGGGCCACACGAACACACGAAAACGTCCGATTTCACCGGAAACATATTAAACCCGCACTCGTACTGCCCCGGGCGCTATTCAACCGGCCTCTCCATTCCCCGCCCGCCACAGTGTACACATTGCATTCGATTTTGGCGCCGGTATTTGAACTGCACCTGCGATAATGTGTGTACCGTAATAATATGATACCTGTGTATACTTATACGAGCTCTATTTTCGAAATATTGCGCGACGTCGTATTGTCATCGCGGGGATTTTCGCCGTATTTCCTAGTGAAAATAGAGACCGTTGCACTCGCGACGCGGGCGTTATATGTATGCACTTGTATCCCGTTGGCGCTACTTTTGGACATTTCAAGTGGACAACGCAGGACCAAAACGAGCTTAAATTCGGAAACACTGTGTGCTATGTGGCAGAATTATAGCGATGAAAGTTGGGTTGAATTTCAACGCGAATTCCGCCGTATAGTGTTGCGGGTAGAGGATATATTAAAATCTCCAAAAGTGAAGCCGGAGGGATGGCTTTTTTTTTTGTATTTATGGTATTCGTTAACAACGAGGTTCGGTCTTTTGGCAGTTTTCGTTTTCAAACCCCACACCTTTTATTTTTTTTTTTTCAAATTTCACCATTTTTCTACCGGTAGTATAGTATATACTATACTACAACTTGTGTTGGAGGGGATCATTTTTCGATTTCTTTCATATTTATGAGAATAACTGAGTAATTTTCGTTGATTTATGGGTTATACTTGGGTAAAAAGGGCGAAAAAACTGCCATGTAAAAACCCAACATAACACACTCAGAATCGTGTTTAGTTTTCGATGGTTTTTGTCATTGAATACAGATATATAAATCAAATTATTACTCTAATCGTGCTTCTGAAATACGCGCACACCATTCAGCAGTATCGGGTTTTTATAAATTCCATCTCGTCAACTAGGTAGGCGGGTGAGATTACGATAAATTTCGATTTCAATAAATATTATCCGTTTTACATTCCGTGTACTGAATACGGGGATTTTCGATGTTGAAACGCTCGCTGCTATCTCCGAAAATCGCGCGGTTACGATTATCTGTGGGTTTTGTTTTTTTTTTTTTCTACGACCCATACACAACGCGATCGCCCGTCTTATTCGCCCGTACAGAAGCGGGTGACCGAATAACCGATTTTCGCAAACATATTTCGTTCCCTATCTCCGAAAATCGCGCGGTTACGATTATCTGTGGGTTTTGTTTTTTTTTTTTTTTTTATTATAATTTCCAGGTGCACACGCAGACCGCTACCGACACATGTCAGGCGCCACGACGGTCGTCGACGAAGGCCAACAGCAGCAACGCGGACGGGTCGTTGACGGCGGCCGATCGACGCGCCGCGGCGCCCGTCGCGTGACCGCCACCGTCATCGTAGTCGCGGGACACAGATGAGACCGGGTTCGTCTCCGCCGCCGCCGCCGTCGTCGTCGTCGTTGTCGTCGCCGTCGCCGCCGTCAACGGTCGACCGCCGCAACCGCGACTGCTGTCAGCGACCGCACGGGCGGAACCAGTCGTCGCAGTGATCGCCGTCGTCCCGTCTACGGCGCCGCGTGAACCGCACGGACCGTGACCGAGCGCGCGACCACCTCCGATGAATGGGCGCGCCTCCCTCGACCGCCGCTCAGCCGCCGAGTCATCGGCCCGAGTCGTCGCCGCCGAATCCCGCCGGGACTCTGTTGCCAACGACGGCCGTGCCGACGACTTGTTCCGGGACGACCGCCGCCGTCGATTATGAAGAAACACAAACGCGAACACTTGGATTGCGGCTGACGTTAACTACTTTACTGCAGTTTCGGGGGACACGCGCACTCGCCACACACACACACACTCGACCACAAATACACACGTACACACACCCGACACACACACACACACACACGTATACCCGACACACAGACGTAAACACCCGATACACACACAGACACAAACACCCCGACACCCGAATAATAAAAAAGAAAAAAAAACCGCGTACACAATATAAATTATACAAACCCGCGCGCCGTCCGAGTCGGTGTGTGTAACAATATATATATATTGATAATCATCCCGTTTCGTTTTTGAAAGTTGTTTTGTTTTCTTTCTTTCGACCGCGTTCGAATTAATCGTAATATTATTATTATATATTTAAAAAAAATAATAAAATAATAAAATAATAATACAAAAATTTAATAAGAATTTATAAATATATTTTTTACTATCGAAACTCGACGACCAACCACGAATAAAATACGAAATACATTATTATATTATTATACACCGTGCGCTGGGCGATACCAATGTAAAAATAATAATAATAATAGCGAAAATAATCAAAAATTAAATTTAGAAAAAAAAAAAAATCGCGTTAACTGTCGAACATTAAATATCGTTTCCTGCCAATATGGCCAACGTGATATCCATGCGGAAAAATAGCTAACGGCCTACTCCTGGGTAACAAAGGTGCACCCATTATGCCAGGGGGCCGACGAGGTCTGGTTGCGCCTCAAAACACGTTCCTGGAAAACATCATCCGAAGGTCGAGCTCGCAACGTGAGTACAATTTTATCTTTTTACACTCCGATCGGTTCTGTCACCACGTACGATATTACCGTAACCCGTAAGCCCGTCCCCCTACCCCGCCACCGAACACTCGTATTCGATTACGGCCATAGTGTTATTATTAGTGCAAAGGACGTGCGACCGTGTTTAGGGGCATGCGATCGACCGCACGCGTCGTCTCCGTCTTGCAAACGAACGACGCGTTATGTGGCCCCGTCCCGAAATTCGCGTTCGTACGGCAACGGCTTTGTGCTAATATCGTTTTAATATCGGAAACGAACCGGCCCAATATCAAACTTAAAGGTAAGAACATTGTCCGTGCGACTTCGGTGCGATTCTGTTTTTTCATAATGTTAGTTACCAAACGAGATTATCAGACCGTGATATTTTACGCAACCATAGCTCTTTTGAAAGTTCGACTATCGTAACCAAAGCTCTAGAGTTACACAAATCATATTCTTACATTTAAGTTTGATAACAATAGGCCAATTCACTCTAATGTCAAAACTACTATCGCAACGTTGTGTCTGGTAAACGCGAATTCGCCGTGTCGTAAGTTTTCAAGACAGAGCCAACGCAAGCATGTGGATCACACTCGCGAATCTGCCGTTTTAAAAAATATTGCAGTTCGTTTTCAAATACGTTTATAAGTTGCCCCGCGTGTCAGTACAACATTTATTTGTTGTGCGGTCGCGGAGTGGACAAAAATGTTTATACGAAAACCCGTTACGAGCGGACAAAATGTACCCGGGCCATAGGCTCGGTGTGAAGGAACCGAATCGTCTCCGTAAAACAAAACAAACTTGCATAGTGCAATGTTGGTTTTAGTTTTCCGACATCACTGTTGCGATATAAGTTATTCGAGTTTGTAAAAATTAAAATTATCCGATTTTTAAACGATTGTTACTTTTTCGTGTTTGTAATATAGAAGAAAATAAAATTTCCTTTTTATTTTATATTTATATGGATCGAGTAGTTTTTTACCGCGCTAAACGGGTTTTCAGTACAATTACGGGCGGTAGCACGGCCTATTAAATCCGATTATTCAGTATGTGCGATATGGATAAAATTATGCGGGTCCATTGAAACGGTCGATCATCTTAACGGGTCTTCTTAACGGCCCGATCGATGTCTACTCATGTTTCATCTCGACACGGAAATCGGATTTTCATTATTCGAGTAGATACGTCGATTATTCTGTGTTTACGACGAGTCCGTGATATTACTACGGTGGATATTCCTCAAAATTCCACCCGTTCGCCTTAAAATGGTATTATCATCGTACATAATCGTCGTTGAGCTCATTACCTGTAGAAGAAAATCGTATAAATGTTAATCTATAGACAACGACGTACTATCTTTATTCTTTTATCAAACCAAAGGCTCTCGTTTGTGCTGATTTCTGGTCAAATTCCATCATTTGTGCTGGAACTCCGTTACACCCCGTCAACTGTCGTTGATTTGAATTTGAAATTCGAGGATGAGAATGCGGCCGTTTTGCTGGCACCTCCAATCATTAATCCTTGGAACTTCTGAAGGGTTACGGAAAAACGACGGAATTCGAGCATAAACCATGACAAATGTAGCACATAATAGGTTATAATAAAAATGATTATTATCTCCCCTCCCTTGAAATTGTTTTCTATCTACGGTACTGAATAAAACAATTAACCATTCATTTTTTAATACCGTGGACAATGGGTTCTATTCGTGTTATGCGACGTATGCGTCCGTCACTCAAAGAATAAACGAATTAAATGACTACGTGCTATGATAAAAATATTTGATTTGCTATTACATATGCCTGTATAGGAAGTACAAACCGGATACTCGAATCGTTTTTTGAATTTTAAGAGAACGCTACTTCTGCGAATGTGTTTACATCCGTTTTACAAACGCGCGACAAATAAAAAAATTTGAGCAACTACGTCGGTTTTTTTTGTCGGCAACATTTTAATTTTTAAGCGACATAATATATTTGTTTTTAAATTGTGAAATGTTATATGTTCCATGTTTCGCGAAAAAATTTAAAATATCGTGACAAATACCCACAGTAGTTACACAAGTAATTTTCTTATCTTTAAGTTTGATAAATGAGTTGATTCGCTATAAATATTAAAACTAATGGCGTAAAGTTGTTCCAGCATAACACAACTTTGCTGCATCCTATACGCTTGTAAGACGAAGGCAGTATTATAACCGAACGGGTTAAAGGTTAAATATTAAGGTATGTTGACTCACTTCGGGCGTGATGACGCTTATGGAGAGTTGATGGATGTGCTATGACGAAATTATGCAGATCGGCAGAAGGTGATGGCGGATTTAAAGTTTCGACGTGTCGAAAAGTAAATTTATCGGCATTATCGAATAGGAATTTATAGTACCGACGAGTGGATATTGTGCCACGAAAAGATACAAGTCAGAAGGAGTTGCTCGAACCGATGAATAATAAAATCTTAATTTTGGTAATGACAACTTCTCGATTCGTGTAAAATTTGTGCATTGTTTAAAATCTACAGGTTTTTTTTATTCTTTTTTTGCACGTTAACTGATTTTTTAATAATTACCATAATAATAATACTACGCGAGTTTTTCCGCCCTATAAACTCGCTATTTTTCTCGTTGATAATGAATAAAAACTAGATGATAATGGTATATTTTAAAGATTTTTTAAAAAAAACGTTTTGTTTATTGATTACACGTTCGTGTAGATTATAACAATCCGCACCGGTCGGCATTCGAAATCCTACGGTGGGACGGGGGAGGAGGAAAATGGAGGTTAATTTGTATATAAAACGTACGGGAAAAAAAAGGGGATAAGTCATCAGGCCATTATACGAACGGGAATAACGAAACCTATTATAAAACGTACTTATTCCCTTTTATGACCGGTCACCGTCCTATACGGTGTTATCCTATTATACCCGGTGGCTCGTGCGCGGACGTAAAAGAAATACACGCGGGATGTATATGTATATATATATTTTTATTTTGTTTTGTCTTTTATTTGTTTATAATCCGGGGGAATAATAAAAATAATAATTACGTCATAATTGTTGTGCGGGTTTAACGCGGACGGGGAAGCGAAGATGGGAAAAAAGTAAAAAAAAAAAATTCAAATTACACGAGCTACTATAATAGCGACATACGCGTTACGGGAAAACGAGTTCACATCACGCGCACACACTGTCCGGAACGAAAAGCGCGTATTCTTTCGTGTTGGGGTTTTTTTTTTGTTTTTCTCCGAACAAAATAAACGTAATAATATAATATATTATTTAACGCGTGTGTGTGTGCGCGTGTGTGTGTGCGCATGTGTGTGTGCGCGGGTGTGTGTGCGTGTGTGTGCGTGCGTGTGTGCGTGTGTGCGCTTTCGCGCGCGATACACATTACGTATACGTATGCTCGCCACTGCCGCCGTACGTACGCGAGTATCGTCGCGTAATCCCATAACACCCTTTGCGCACTGACCCGATAAGATAATATAATAAACGACACACCGTAATGTAGTTTCGCCACGGTCATTCCGGACACACTGTATATTGTTGCGTCGCGGGCGTATGCGATACAATTGTTTTATAATAATATATTCCACTGCGATAAAATACGTCTTATGCGCCACGCGAAATCGAAATTCCGTCTGCGCGTCTGTCCGCCGCGCGAATCCACAGTGTTATTCTGATCCCGACGAAAACCGGAAACACTTCGTATTGTTCTCGTTCCGCTCCATCGGCGTGCACAGTCTACGGAAGACCGTTGCCGCCACAACCCCCCCCCCCCGTCACTTGTCTCCGTTTTCATTTTTCTGGTCTTGTTTCTCGGGTAATTTCGGCGAGATCCGGCTTTACCGTTTATCCCGCCGTCCCTGTTCAGGGTCTTTTTCCATTCGGTCTCCCGGTAAATGTTCTGTTTGTTGTGCCTTCACGTTTCCCGTAGACCTTTTACACACTATAAAGGCGATGCGATTTAGTGCGGCGACGCCACATTGTCATATGCGATAACAGTCCTTACCGAGTGTGATTGAACATAATAATTTCGAAGTTATATTGCGTACGACTTATTTATGTTCAAGATTTTAAAAGTAGATACTTAGATGTAAACTAAGTTGTTGAAAACTTCATTTTGAGTAAATTTTATTAAACAGTAGTGAAATCTTAGTTTGTAAGTACTCGTATTTTAATCCGCCAAAACCGTTTAAATCGTATGTTTGTAAATGGGACTATTAAACTATTTGGACCCTAAGTAGTATCGAGTATCCCGGTACTAATTTGAATTGGCTTTGTCCGTAGATGCCCGAGGGAGAGGCGAACTAAATTATCGAAAAATGCATTTAAATATTTTTAGTCAAACATTTCGATTAAAGTACCGCCAAGCAAAAAATCCAATTGTTCTTAATGGCGGGTGTACGGTGAAAAAGTATCGGAGGATTTCGTACAATATAACTGGAAAAACGGTCACAGACACGGAGGGAAAAAACATTATACACACATATCTGTAAAAACCAATATGTTCCATCGCTCCTATCAAATATCGAAAATCCGGCATAAAAATAATTTTGTGATATTGCAGCAGATGACGCGCGTGATACTAGATATTACGCAGTTTTTTTTCGAAAGCAAGCAAATTTAAAAATATTTTCATAAATATCATTACAATACCGCGTGTATTCTTACGAGGGGATACTACGGCCGGTTTTTTGACTGTTTTATCTGTTTTCACGGGAAAAGACCACGTTGTCCGTAGGCTTAATTAAAGAAATCAAATTATCGTCGCAGAATAACGAGAACTTGGAATGTTCAACTCAAGTGTCATTTTTTCGATATTAAAAAAACAAACGAAAATTTGTTACTATAAAAACTAACATCGAATTTGTACAGTGCGCGTTTACTCAGTTGTTTGAAGACACTACGCTTTTTCAACACTAAGTCCGTATAGTCCGAGTATAGTTTTCACCCACGTAGAGCGGTTTTCCGTAAAAACCCTCGATAATTGTGCGATTGATACACAATGCTTGTGATAATGTCACGAGATCACTGTATTTACATATAAATGCACATGAATGCGAATACGATTATTCTCGCGTTGGCGGAATCGAATTTTCCCGAAAAAAACCCCGAGAAAATTACTTATACGCAATCCCTTCGAACACAATAGGTAACACGTCCTTTAAAACAACGTCGACCCCGCAGCTCCCCCCTATACGCGACGAAAACGTAACCGTGTAGATAGAGTGCACGGTATCGTTTTACGCGCACTATTTTCCGGTCCGAAGCCCGCCAAAGTACACGATAGGTTAGGTTATTGATTACTGCCACCGCCGACGATTCGGATGAAACAGATAAGAGTATAAAATACGGCGAAACGCGACAGGTTATGCACACCGGCCGTAAACATTTAGGTTTTATGCAATAATAATATCATGGCACAATAACAAGCGCATCGCGACACATCGGGCCGGGAAACGCGGATTGTACAGACGCGCGAATTCAATTTCGTATCCCTGGGAAATATTTCGCAGCCGGTCGCGCGTTTGTATTAAAATACCTATGTACCTGCCTACCTTATAATATAATAAAATAACATCGATATAATAAGCGGCGGGCGCCGAGAAAGAAAAAAAAAAAACCCTAAGAAAAAAATGCGTACCGCAGTAATAAGTATATTATGATCATATCCACTCGTGTATGCGATTTTTTTTATCCTCCTGAAATATATATTTTTTCCAGTATAATAATAACCCCCGCTAGTAAAATGTTCCTGCTTGTCAGTTGGATTTTCGAACTTATTTTTTTTTTTTTTAGTTCTTTTTTTTTTGTGTGTGTTGTAGGCCGCAAAGGACTCTTATTGTTATTAGTTAGAGACGATTTCGCGTACAGATAATGAAAAAAAAAAAAAGGCTCTTTGAACAGCAATGTTCGGTCATTGGAGTCGAATGTTCCCCCAATTATTTTATACGAAGTAAATATTATTTAAAAACCAATAAAAGAACAAAAACCAAATAGAATACTATAATAATAATAACACAATACGTTATATTTAATATTTACATTTGAACATACAAACGGTAGAGGAGATGATTAAGAGTCGAAATCCCTTAAAGGCACATCTTTGATGCTATAACGCATTGCATACACTAGTATAAAATTATATTCTCCCAATTTTATTTAGGGGGTAGACCTGTAGAGCATGTGTATTCGAGTTCAAAGCCTATAAAACAGTGTTTCTCTTGCGACAAAACGTTTAATTTCATGTTGAAATTAAATCCAAATTTTTTGTCATTAAATTTATTAACCATAATCTGCCCAGAAGCAGTGTTGTGTTTTATCTAGATAAACTATACGGATGTAGTTGCATAGTCTATCTCGTCTTTATAAAAGAAAAATAAGTCATCTGTTATAAATAACTAAATCATCGAAATAAATATGTTTAAACCGTACTAAAATCTAGATGTGTACCAAGTTTGGTACGTTTTTATATTAATTTTAACACTTAGTATTATGTTCAACTATGATAATGCACAAGATTCTGTTTTATATATTTTTTTTATTTATTTAATCTAAATAATATTAAATTATCACTTATTTTTTCTCTCTCTTTCTAGATAATTATTCTAAAATAATCTCTAGTTTCTATATGTAATGGACATTAATCTATAAATTCTGTATATTTTGAAAAAAGTATATTTATAGAACAAAGCCTTTAATTGACAATTTTAGTTTCCGAGTTTGAGTAAATTTAGTTCAAATTAAGTAGTATTCAAAAAAATCGAGAAAAGATATTTTATACATTTTATTATACAGATAGAAAATTTCACAAAAAATGACGTTTATTAATAACTAGCTGACCCGGCAATTCTAGATAATAATGTAAATAATAGTAATCAATACTATTATTAGTAATAATTATAATAATAGTTTTCTTGTCAATGACAACCAAATTTTCATCCTTGTCACCAAGGTAATCCATGAATAAACAAAAAGATTAAGATATTCGCATATTCGCATCAAAGATACCTGAAAAATCCTTATTATACCCACTTGGATATTGAATTTTCGAAAATCCCTTCTTAGCGGGTGCTAACATCACAATATTTGTATACCAAATGTCTACCAGATTCGTTCGGTGGTTAGGGCTAGGCGATGACGAATCAGTCGGTCAGGACATGTTTTTTTGTATATAACAAGGTAAACTCGTGAAATATTCATTTGTTTTTTATTTCTAAAAACTTTTAAGTATTTGAAATACAAACATATAAATACAAATAGTTACATGTTATAAAATATTTTGTGACTTATATTGTTTATATAACAGATCTAGTCAAATATTGTTTTTTTTTTTTTTACATATGGGAAATGTGTGATAGGTAAATTTTGCATAACATTCTGTACGGTTCTTGGGTGTTTTTCGTAATTGTGTTCATCATTTTATTTCTCACTTCTCTCACTGTTCATCTTTTGGAAAAAAAAAACTTCCGAGGCCGTAGCGATGATTGTAGCAACGGCGTCATCTGTCGTGCAATTTTTTCGAACGAATACACCGCACAAAATACCTAACGTATTCGTTTTGACAATTGTCGTAGCTGAAGTGTCGGTGTTAAGTGTTTTCTTATCTTTTGAAGAAAAAAAAAATTGTTAAAACCATCTATTATATTATACGGTTTTTAATCTACCGAATGTCCCGATATGATATCTTTTCTTCTTTCGCGCAGGTACGTGCACGAGGGGTAGTTCTTGACAAGCCCTAAGGGTAAAAGAAAATATTATTTTTCAGACACTGTTATACAGTAACATATTTTACACATCTAATTTTTAGATTCTGAACGATGTGATAACGTGTTGTTTTAACTATGGTGTGTGGTATTTTTATTTTTAGACTCTGAGAGAAGGCACTGTAACATTCGTTACATATAAATATTATACGTTTTTGCTACATTAGGCATTTCGCGGCGTAGGCCAAACCGGTGCGCTACATATTATTGTCCGCGGCAAGTAGAAGTACAGTGGTGGTAGTGGACTAGACCAGTGACCAAAACAAGAACGAACAGCCACCACTAAAGGTAAAACTTATGTAGCTCGTATATAATATAAACTCATGACTAAAGCAATATATATTTATTTATAATATTAAGATCCCGACCAGCATTACGCTCCAGCGCTACGGTAAATTATATTCAAAAGAATCTACACTCTTCCCTGAATACTTTATATTTAACCGGTCACCGGTGACCGCGTTACATTACTAGATGGTTAAAAAAAAAAAAAAATAAACAAATACGAGCTGAATGTAATAATTTGTTTCTTTTTTTTATTTAAAACTGTCCTCCACAGTTGAAGAACATCGTAAAATTAACGAAATTTCCGAAATTTTACCCGAACACTGCTCAGTATAGTATTTCACTGATTTATTACCACGTACAGATATAAATTAAATATCATTATTTATCATACCTCTCAAACTCCGATCTACGGCAGTTGCATGTTCATCGGCAAAATCGGATTTTTTTCATTCGATATGTACGTTTTAATGATATTTACGACTGTTATACAACAAAACCAAACAAACCGGATTTCTCCTCCCAGTTTTAAAACAAAACATACCTACGTCACGTCCTGATCAGCATGGGCTAGTCTCAATGTTGGTCGTGAATTTACGCGAAATTCTTAACTCTGCCTTGTATACGTAAGTAATCAGTAATCACACTGTCCGCAAATCGACTAACACCCGGATCCGTCTCTTTACCCGAGAATCGATTTCCGCCTCCAACTTCACCCACGTCTAAAACATTTCTGACCGACGAGACATTCTGGACGGTTCCGAAAAAAGCCTACTATAATAAAATGTTTAGTCCTTGCCGGCCCCACTCTACCGCCGCGATCGTAACAACTCGCTCCGACACCTCGACCCCCCTCACAACCGTCACGATATTCGTCCGAAACAGGATACGCTCCGGATGAACGTCGAAGCAGAAAATTTTACCCGAGACAATGCAATGTCGGCGGTGTATACCGACAAACGCAACGGAACGTGTATACATTTTTTTTTATCGGTTTGTCTTCATCACCTTTTTAATTCATCATATAAACGCTCGCGCACGCGCGCGCGTGACGTGCTCGGCGTTTAATCTCGGCCCAGGATGGTGTGGAAAGCGGTAGTGGTGGCGATTTTAATTAAACCACGAGTGGTTACACATTTTAAAATCCATATATATATATATATAATCCGGTGTAGTGCCTGGTGTGCGAGTGTACGACCGCAGCCACCGAATTTATATTATATACGATATTTTATTATTATATTGTTTTGCGTGCGAACTACAGCACAAAAGCGCCGGGCAAAATATTCCGGCGGGAAAACAATGCGCGGCCGTTCGTACAGTCATAACATTTCGCGTGTACACGAGACGATATAATTATATTTTTTAGGGTCTCGTGTAACACGAACGCGACCCGACTTGCGAACATTTATTTGTGGTGGTGGGGGGGGGGGGAGAAAGCTATAAAAATTATTATAACAAATAACAACTGCAACGTCACGCGTTGTTATTTTCGTTTGTCATATTATTGCGTTTTTTTAAAATAACGGCGAATTCGGTGGGTCACGGGTCTCGAAAAAACTGTCGGCCGTGATTATTACATTATAATGACGGAGAATTATTTTATCCAGATAAAATATAATTCGAACGACAATACCATCTACCCGCCGACGCGTGCTATCTTTGATCTAGACAAAAACAAAATATTTTATCGAGGTGCTGAAAAATGTTTGGTTAATACGCGTATAGGCAATAGGCACCAATAATATTATTGGTTGTGTTGGGATTTCGATTCGTATTGCGTCGTTTTCCAAAACTTGTCTGCAATTGTAATTTCAAAACTTAGAAGACGAGATGGTTGCGTCTACGGCAAAACTAACGTGATACATTTAGAACTACTATGGGTAGGTTTCCAATTAATTTGTTAGAAAAATAAAATCGATTCAGACATCGCACAATTACGTTCAGTACGAGTATTTCCAAACTAAATTGAGTCCACGCCGTTGATATCCGGTACAATATGTATACAAATTGTTTTATATTTTAGATTCTGAGTGAACCGAAGAAAATTATATGGTTTTAAAAGATGTTTTTTTTTTTTTTTGTGAACAACTTTTCTACCAGAGATCTTGCTCCGATTTTTAAGTGTTCCACCTTTTATGAAAGAGAATCGGTGTGGGAAGATATCTAAACGAGATAAGTTTACGATTTTCTCAGAAGTTTTCTCAAAAAATTTGAAAAACCGACAAAAAAAAAAATGAAGAGATGAGAAATACGTAGGAAATACGAGATCCATTTTAATTTTGGAATTGGAATAATTGGAATTTCACCATAATATGACATATATAAATTGTTAATAAAGCAGCACTATCAATTTCACCATAATATGACATATATAAATTGTTAATAAAGCAGCACTATCAATTGAACTCCGCTCAGAATCGTTTTTTCATTAGCAATTGTGAATGGTTTATCGTAGCTTACAGGTATACATTGAATTACGTATAACAGTGACTGCCCCCGACCCCATTATTCAAGGACGTCTCTTTATCATTTATACCGAAATCATTAAAAATCAAACAAATTTTATAGTGTCTATTCGAATGCATTATTTAAAATGTTTACGGCATGAAAACATTTTTTAGCGTTGTATTGGGTACTACGTTTCCAACCCTAATGATAAGTCTTTTTCGGCTGTTTTCTTAGTATATCACCAATATCATTTTAAACATTTAAAATATCTGTTGAATTTAAATTTCCTTTTTCAAAATAATATTTTTACGAATTGTCTTAAACATATTGTTTTTTTTTTCACGATATCAATAGAACTGGACATTATCTTCCTTATCGTACCTTATCGTTATTCATTTATATATTTTTATTTAGATACAATAATAACTTTATAATAAGAAACACATTGAATTGTATTATATTCTTAGTATTATTTTTTGATTTTTGTATTTTTTTTTTCACAATTTCCCCGGATTTTTTTAAAAATTTATTTCACGGTAAAACGACTGAAAATCATAATCTACCAATAAACCACATCGAATATGAGGCGATAGAAAGACTGTTTACGTATAGTTTTAGAAATTCGTGTAGCAATTGTTTCGAGTGCGTATAAGTTACCTAGTTAAAATAATGAAAACTTCTAGCGGTGAAAATAATAACGGTGCGGAAATTGGCGATGCGAAAAAATGTTGAATTGAACACTTACCGAGACGGGACCGTTTATTATTGAGCCTCAGTCATATGTTATACATACATATTTAAATTTTTCTTTCCCAACAACGGTCGTGACATTACCGCGTAACAAAATACGGTCCGAAAATCGAATTCGCCAGACTATACTCGTTTCCGATATTATCGTTATTATTACCGCTATTTTATATTAATGCTATCGCCGGGGTACCGTACAGAATAATAAATCGCAACGGTTTCGCACGGAGGAGGTTTCTTCCGAAAAACCCCGTTTTCATTTCACGACAACGGGATACCGGCGAGTGTATCGAGTTCCCTCGCCTGCCCCGCCCCCCTCCCCGCGAACCGATCGAACGCGTCGCCGAAAAGTAACGCGCGCGCTTTATAATCGAATTTTCTTTTCCCTCCCGGAGCTTTTATTTTCCCGGCACCGTTGGCAGCACCGCATCTTTTCAAACGGAACGTCATAATGATAATTGTATTACAGTCACCGTACTTCAAAAAAACATAAAATGCAATTATACGAAAACGAGTCTCGAACGCCCGCGAACATTACACGCGCATATATTGACACCGCCATAAACAGAAACGCAAAATGAACACGCGATATTACTTACAACAAATCGAATTATTATACGGTTGTCTTTATCGATGATTTACGGCCCGCAGGAAATATACGAACGGCTTCGAAGTATCGATTAGGCGATAAGAAATATTCAAATTTTACCAAGGGTTATTGTAATTATTATTACTACTACTATCCGGTCCTCTTTTGGATATTTTTCTGTAGAAATCTGCGGTTTTTATCGCTTCGCCATTGGCTCATTACCATAAATCTGCTATCGAGCATTTTACAAGGCACCGTGGGCATTTTAGCAAATGTTCCATTTAGTGTTTACCATCACATTTACATAAGCATATCATTATTTACACTTGACTTTTCCATTTTTTCGAAATAATCTATAAATCGTTTTCCGTATACTTCAGTGTCCGTTTAATTTATTAATTTGGTATGGCCAGCGCAAACGTGATTTATCTGTGTCATAGAAGTGTTCTTTCCGTGGTCCTTTCCTGCGTAGGACTTGATGTTTATTTTTTCGTTCTATACATACAGCTATATTTAGGTGGCTAATGATCAAGTGTGTCTTGATTTTAATTTTTACTGCACCGATTGGTATCCGTGCGTGACTTTCATCACGTCCGGATTTAGATCTATAGATTATTTTACTGCGTATGTATCTTTATCATCGGTAGTAGTGCTGTACCGTTGATTACTTGGATCGAACAACGCAAACCGGCCAGATCGGTCCGTAATTTCGCCGCGACAATAAAATCTAAAAACATCCAAAACCGCGTCACCGACTTTACATTACACCGGTCGAATCGAAATGCGTTACTATAATTCTCTCGCGAAACGTTAAAAAAATAACCAATCGTTCGCTCGCAGTACTGCAGTGTAATAATCGTTTTTATCGTGCGTAGTTAAAAACAGCAGACGCCCAGACAGGTCCAAATCGGTCGGAACATTACGCCGCAGTTCTTTTGTGTGGGTACTATTAAATCCCGTCATTACAACATTAATACGTCAGGTTTTATACGAACGGCGCGCGAATCATACACGTATATTGGACGAGTCGTAAATCTTTTTTAACCGTGCCAAAAAGATTCGGACGGGAACGAAAAAAAAAAAATGTCAGTTTTTTTTTGGTCTCGTCACAATAATATTATTCTCGTGCATACAAGTATAACGCCGCCGCCGCCGTGTTTATTGCGGTTTTATGGTTAAGCACTGGATAAAATCCGTCGTGATTTTAACGCGAGCTTATAGTGCTGCATTTTTTTTTTTACGGGTCACAATAATGCGTGGCGTATATCCATCGGTGTACTTATAATGTCTGCAGTGTGTGTGTGTATTTGGTGTATACTGCACTGCACATTTAAAAATATCACAGACGAGCGTGTTTAGCGAACGACATAAATTTGTTTTTTATAATAATAATATTTTACTTGTATTATTATGGAGCGATAATAACGTTTAAACGTCTATGACTCTCGAAAAAACGCACGAGAAAAAAAATTGGCTTTTACAACTACCACAAAAATATAATCATAACACATAACATTATTACATTTTTGGACGATCGTTATAAAAATCGTAAATATAATTTTTTCGTCAAGTTTATCATTTGCGCATAGGATGTTACATTTTGTCTTTAAAAACAACATTTATACATATCTGTCAAGTGGCGTGTAGTCGTGTATGGAGTATTTTTTTTTTTTTACGTGTGATGTCCAACAATCGTACACACATAGCCACCACCACACCCTGCCCTTTTACGAATAAATAGAAACAAATTGTTATTAATTATTACTTTGAACTAACACTAAGTTCTACGGCGGATTTATAATCAACCCACCGATTTTGGTTGCGAAACAGGCCTCAAAAAACAGTACACGAATCACGATGTAATATTTTTTGGAAATATCCCATATAATATATTATATCTATTTCCATTCATTATATCATTTTCCGTTGTAAGGACTTTGAAAAATCACAAAACAAAAACAAAAAAAATCATAATGTTTCAGAGATTTTCATCCAAGAAGTGTATCGACGTTTATACTGTTATTCTACATAGTGCGTATCTCAGTCTATGTAGTTTTACAGGACAATCAAACAAACATTCTTTAAACCATTTGATCTCAAAAAAATAAAATTCTACCAACGTTTAACTAAAATATTTACACTATGTATTTAAAAAAAAATAAATAAATATGCATTGTTATTGGCTGAGATACGTTTTGTTGATATAATGTTTTGATTTGAGTGGTGTAATAATTTTGTATGCATGTATGTTGTTTGTATTTTTTTTTTCGCAGAAAACACTTAGATATTCGTTTCGTAGAAACGCTCCGATTTTTTCATGAGTTTTTTTTTTAAAAATATGTAAAAACTTCCAGTAAGTTATATATTTTATTTGAAACAATTTGTTCAAATTATCTTTCACTAGGTATTTTTTGATTTTTGTTGACTTTTGATTTTAGTTTAACCACTTGGGGACAACATGACAACAATTAGTAGTAACACATAACATATCGCACTCAGATTCGTTTTTCATTTGCGATGAATGTTCACCACACACAGTTTATGTAAACTTAATATTGTCCTTGATATTTTATGATGTAATTTCCAGTAGTTATTTTTTTTAACAAATTGTTTTTTTTTTTTTTTATCGAAAATCGAATAATTTACTAAAAAAGAAAAACTATTCGCGATAAACAGTAGGCCGTTTGGAAAAACAATTAGTTCGCAAATGGACTATCCCATTTCGATGAGCCTAGTCTTTTTGCAAAAAGACTAATTTTCCTTGTGGCCTACTACATATACCATTTATTATTTCATAACGATTCGCCTTGTCAAATAATATTATGCGTTCTCATTATTAAATTCGTGACGTGGAATTAGAAAAAAAAAAATGAGGCAAAAAAGATACATACATGTATATTATATAAATCTATACATCCGTTGAGTGACATTTAGTGACAATTCGATGGCGTAATGAAACATATAATTTTGACGAATGAAAACGGCGTCATATAATTATTTTGCCATGCGTGTTCATATTTTGATTGCTTTTTTTTTTTTTATTGCACCTTTTTATTAACATCTAAAACCACGTTCGCTTATTATTATTATTTTTTTTTTTTATTAAATTTTGTTAAATACGATTTAACAAAAAAAAAAAAAAAATTACAATAATTTATAAGCGCGCGTCATATTATAGTAAATATGTTTTTCTACGAGGCGATTATTTTATTTTTCGTGTGCGCGTGTGATGTCAACCATTTTTCTACCCAGAAATCATGCCCCAATCGAAAACATTATCGAAACTTTCTTGTGAAATTGTCGCCCCATAGTCGGCGCTTTTATGAAGCCATTACTTTTATATTACTAGTAGTTTTCTTAATAAACGGGAAAATTCGGCAACTGTTTCTATTGGTGATTTCTGTCGATTTTTTTCGTTACCTCGGTGACCGGGGCAAAATACGTATAATATTACTCCGCTCCGAACCGCTGTTCTTAGAGAATGATTAATCGTCGCGTACAGGTGTCGTTTAAATTTGTCTATAAAACTTTCCATTCTTCCCTTACAAATCCATTGCTAAAACAGCCACGCACCGCCGTCAGCAATACCGGATCTTTTATTTTTTCGTTTGAACACCGCGTTTGAATTATAATTCGCCGCGATAAAACAGTATTATGTATATTAATAGCATATAGATTAAAAGTACACCTACTCGTTAAATATTTTTTTATCGCGTGCGCCCCGCACACAGGGTTCGTAACCGACTTGTATTAATTGTATTTATTTTTTTTTTAATAATAATTAATTTGGCGTAGACAATATCTACAATGCCGATCTCCCAGAGAATTAATTACGATTTGACGTGAGTGCGACTCCATAATACGGCGCATACAATAATATAATATGGTTTGCACAAAAAACACGCAGTGTATAGCCCACAATTATAATATATAGTCGGCACTGAATGTACCTAAAATAAAATGCTAGTATCGTTATCGTTCGTGAAATTCTGTTATGCGAACACAACGCGACACGCGAATGATTAAAAACTTTTTGCGAGCGTATAAAAAAAATAATAAAAAAATATTTTATTACATAGGTAACGGCACGCGAGTGTTTGCCGAGTTTTATTAATGATATAACGCGCGCGCGCGCCGAGAGATCGCGTCACGTCGCGGCGCAGAAACGTTTTCGAGCGCAGCAGCACGTTCGAAAAAACAATGGGGGTTGTGGGGATTACTAGTTATTATTATCGTCGTTTTTTTTTTGTTTTATTATTATTATTATTTCTTCACTTTTACCCGTATATAGGCACGAGTAGGTACCTACGCGAGAGGATAAGCGCACTCGACTCCGATGTAGGTCAAAACTGAATTATTGCGCTTACAGCGACCGACGGGTCACGTGTTCGCACGCACTACATTCGTTAACTTCGGCCGCAGTGTACGAAGAACGATAGGTACGGTTGTATAGGGAAACGTCGCCGTTGCGTTTACATTGTTTTCGCCTCGGTCGGCGGGTTCGACTAAATCCAGCCGACCACGCCCGGAAATCTGCCGCTGATAACAACCGAATGGTAAAAACTGCGACGGGCGACAATAAAACGGTTATCATAACGTGTACACTGTCGAAATACGAGAGTTGTTACGGACAATCGGACTTTTGTTCCGCGAGTTAATAAAACGGCCACCGTCGTTGATAAACGAGATATTCTCTATACCGTGTTCGTCTTTATATTATATCACGCCTGGATGGTGGAAAACGCCTCGCTGTATACTTGGTTCAGGACGCGAAACGTTTTGTAAATCCCCGTGAATTGCTGGGATTACGGACTGGAGCGCAGGTCCGTAGCCAGATCAATTCGTCTTATGTTCTTCTATCCGATATAACGATTAATTCGAAAATGGCAGTTTTTCGATACAAATTTTAGAGGGAGCAAAGAACGGGTCTAATAGGTTAGGTTAGGTTAATTCCACGGGTACGGGTCTACTTGAGCAACATTCGAGGTTTTTTGAAGCACAGCTTACGAATTGTGTAAACAGTCATCTTTGTACTTCACCATCGCGAGATTATCGACATGGCGTTCTAGACTGCTCTAAAAAGAAAACAGATCATTTCAATTTCAATTCCGTGTAAACAACCCGAACACTCGACTCACTACCACAATCCATTAAAATATCATAGCCTCTAGGAGAAGCCCAACCGAATAACTGACACGGGTCAAAGCCAGGAGTGCTGCATTTTTCGACAGGGAAATACGGTACGCTTGCCGGGACACCGGATTTTCTGGTAGGCCGCGATAGAAACCGTTTAGGAAAATCTGGTCAAGGCAAGTGGGATAAGTGAATGACCGGAGTGAGCGGTCTTGTTAAATAATCTGACGTTGTCACGTCCGCTGTATTTTCGAAAACCGTTAAAACAAGAAACCGAGAAAATGCATCGCCGTAAATCGCTGTACGTCGTGTTATTATTAAAACTCGACTGTATACAATATAAATTATATTGTATTGTATATTATTTGAAACCGACCGAAAATGCCGGCGATTAAATCCCAATGTGCAATACTTGAATGTTTGGCTACGCACTATATACGAAATTATGGTAATTTATCCCGTCCTTGTCCCTATATATATATATATATGTATTATATAATACAATTCTCGGCCTCGAAAACCCCGTAATATTATTAGGACCGGAAGGCAAAAGGCGATATCGCTCCTACCCCTTCCCCTCTAACGAATCGCGTCTCGTACGCGACCTTAAGCCCGCGATTATTTCCAAAAGCACACCAATGAATATGTATATAATGATACTGTGCGTAAACAGCACGTAGTCGTGAAATATATTAGTATAGTAATTTTGTTACGGCGAAAAGGCCGCGGATACTATAATGTTTACACGATTAGACGGGGAATCGAGAAACGAGTTTTGACACAACGAGCGATTGTGAACACGAAAGACTTTCCGTTTTCTTTTGTCCCCTACGCTAAACGTCCTCTACTAGAAATTAATGGGTCTCGATACATCAGTCGATTTTACTTAAACAAAATTTGTTGTTTAGACGAAATCATTTGAACCACTGTGACCCGGTCTCACATTAAACTCAACTTTTTCTTATTGACCGCTAAATACAAATATTGTATAATGAACCTTCTGTTAAATTTTCAAGCATTTCTATTTTGGTCTAATAATTCTATCCACAGAGAATCTACCGATTACAAATTGCGTAAAAAAGGCAAAATGTTTATAAATAGATCAAAAATGGCCCAGATGTTTTGAAAATTTTACCATATCTAGAAAAGAAAATATGAGTTTTTTGCTTACATTTCAAGTCTTTGTGAACATTTCGAACTTAATTACTACAACAAAAAAAAAAAAAACAATATTGAAAATAATAAAAGCATTTTTTTTGTACAATTTACCGTTTTCCCACGTTTTTTTTTCCGGTTTTCCCATCTTTTATGAAAACTACCTGGAAAATCAAAAAAAAAAAAAAAAAATGATTTTCTTAAGATGACCTACAAATAAATAAAATTCTTTTTTAGAAAAGGTTTTACACTCGATATTTTGGAGCAAGATTTCTGGTTGAATCTGTCTACACAAATAAATATAAAAAAAAATTATAAAAATGTATAATAATAAAAATTATCATTGTAAAACCAATACGTTCTTTTTTGCTTCACTCAGAATCTACGAAATACTACAACTGTAACGTTATAGACAATGCTGTTGTAATTTACAAAACTTGAACGAGCGTAACGTCCTATGGTTTTAAAATAAAACGCGATTCACGTGAAAATAATCTGCTCGCCGACTCAATATTAAAAGAAAAAAAAATAGTAAAATGTCGTGTGATCAATATTCTATTGGGAAGTGGAGGGTAGTGCGAATTCACATGAACCATACGTTAAGTACCTCTTCCGCGTATACAACCGCCGAGTAATAATATTGTCTTTTAATTATTTTTAACACTGTATAATAATATTTCCATCGCGCGTACGTAATATTATAATATTATATAGTTGACAAAAAAAAAAAAATAAATTTTTTTAGAGGCATTATTTTCTGAGTGCGCTCTCGAGAATTCATAAAGACAAAAAACCGTTCCGCGTACACTATACCGCGTACACCGTGTTTCGTATTTTTCGAGATGTTTAATTATTCGATTATTTTTTTTTTCCAACGATAATGCTAGCTGACGCGATAAAAAACACAGTTTTTCCTGTGATATTTATCGACATGATTATGGTACGTGTATCGGTATGACGGCCGAAAATGAGGTGTTCGACAATAATCGAATTTGTTTTGTTATTATACAATGTGTCCGATCCGTTTTTCGGATTTTTTATTTTTTTTTTTTTTTTGACAATTTAAGGAACAATCAGCTCTACAATGTTGCCTATTATCATTTTACTTTATCGCGATCTTTTTCTCTTATATGTTATTATGATCCTAGTTCAGTTTACCGCTACACGCGTCCTTTCGTCATTTTAACAAATTTAATGACAATTTATGATGATTTTTGACGACAAATCGTTCAAATTTGGAAAATCGCTAATGATATTCAACTGTTCTCGCCCCATTCAAAATTATCGTTCTCCTTGGTCCTTCAGTATATTTCATTCGTACGCACGCACGTAATCGACTCGAAACTTCAGACCCCTGTTTTCCGTCTGTTATAACTTATAAGTACTCTTCATTCAGGCCATTCGCTGCAGTCATTTGATCGCGGTGATAAAACGATTGTGGTTTTATGGATATCGAACGGTTCGTACTGTCATCGCGTTCGTCAAAATTAATATTTTTAAGCAGAAAAGCGGTGGAGGGGTTTTAAACACGCTTAGGCATCATTATGAAAATTGCAGAGCGGTTGTGCGTATGTCGGTAAGACGAACGTCAACAATACGTATTTGGTATTTAACAATAATATAAATATCAGTAAATAGATTGATTACTTGTCCATAGTGAACTATCAAATATGATTAAGATAAATGTACATAACATTTGTTATTCAACGAAAGAACCATGGTCTCTAGATGATTAATTTATTAACCATTGAATTAACTGAATGCGTAAAGGTTTTAACCTTTTAGCCAGGCCATTTGCATTGCTGGAAATAAAATTTTTACACCTCTACATGCCTAGCGTAATGGCGTATAAAAAAGTTGAAGAACAAGACTAGAGCATTTTCTAAGCCGAAATTACGAGTATATATATATATATATAATGGAGCGTACGGGGCAAAACAACAGAAAAGTCACTTTTTTTTTTCTATCTGAGAAAAACATATTTTAATTTCAAAACGTAAAAATTTTTTTTTACTGTGTAAAAAGTTCGAACGAAATTAAATGTTAAACTTTGAAATAAAATAACCACAACACAATAATATAATGTTTTATTATTAACTACGGCCACTACCCGGTTATCGGTTGACTTAGCTGTTTTTTTCCCTATAGGCTTAAACTTCTGGCGATCAATACTTTCGACTGCCTAATCTGGATTTTTCGCCAGTCCCATCGCACAAAAGGTACAGTACATCAATACGAATTGTTTAATACCAATATTGTTGTTTTTGAAACAAAGTGTCATTTCTGGTTTTTTCCCCGTGCCCTTCGGATACAGTATTGTCCGCTCACTCAATTTGTGTTTCTCAATAATCGTTTTGGGAACAATTGCCCAAGTGTTTAACAAACACGCCGCTACACAGTGCGGGGCGGGTACTTAAACATATTACGTTGTGCGTTTTGTTGTTCATAAACGTTCGCCACGCCACTGGACTTAGAAGTCCGTACGATAAAATACCGCACTAAATGAATAATATATTGTCATACTTTTTTGTGCCCACGCGCGAACATCTATTACGAAATACAATATACCGACGTTCATATGTTGCAATATGATATTTGGACATGATATTTTTAAAAGACCAAATATACAATATATGCTACGAAAGTGATAATAATATCAACCAAGTATATAATATGTAATTCCTTTTTCGCGCTGTACATTTCAATTAAATTACAACCGGTTTCATACCACTCGTACCGTTTACCACACGCGTACTCGTACAATTATTTTCAACGTACATGATTTTGGTACAGGTACGAACCGATCTATGCCAGTTGTATTATGCAACGTTTTTAATTGACATTTATATCACGGTTAACGATCAGAGTGAATACCGTAAGGACGTATCTCGGATAAAGATAGCGAATAGTTTTTAAATATTTAAATCGCATAAAAAAAAAAAAAGATAATATCATACTGAAATAACCCATACGGATATTATTAAACACCTATTTAATTGTATATTTTTTTATTTTTTTTGATTATAAAAATAAATTCTTATGGCGCAAAACACAACAGTATTATAGATTATATCTGCGTACGAAATAGATTACTGAGCGTGATTTAAACAATAAAACAACAAATTTCAAAGACTACGATATAATTCACTTGGTATCTTAGTATTTTGTTTTAAATAATGCTAAATACAATGGGTTTTAGTTTTATCTAGAAAAAATATAGTACATTATGTCTATATAAATATTGTTTATTTTTATCTGGAATATAGTTTAGGAAGTTTTATCTAGAAAATTCAAACACGTGTTTTCGATAAAGTCTATTGTTGTACAACCACGTTATTCGTATAAAATAAGTTAAACGAAATAGTATGTATCGAATAGGTGTTAGCTACGGTGTTATGACTATGTTTCGTGTGGGTATTAAAAATTGTTCAAATTTCACTGGTATATAGGTATGAAAATATATAAAGTAAGTCACGGATAGTAGTAAGTATACGAACAATATTCGTGTAATTCGATTTAGAAAGAGCAACACGAAAAAATGACTGCGTGTCACGCGTTACTATCGTAATGCGAACGGTCCCCCATTCGCCATATCGTCATTGGAAAACTACAATAAAACCGATTTTTTTTGTCCATACAAAACAATGGTTTAAATGAAATTCGTTCAAATCCTCGTACAAAACGAATACGAAGTAAAAAATAAAAAAAAAACCCTCCATAAAACGGAGATTTTCTGTAAATTCGAGAAGGTTTTTATTTTTTAGTTTTACGTGTTCGGTCACGAAATTTCACCCACATTCCGCGCACGTGCAGCATGCGTTAAATAATATAATGCCAAAACGATCCGGCGTGTGTTTCGTCTTAAAAGGTGGGAATTTCGTATTGTTTTTTTTTTCGGCCAGCACGCGTTAATCCGGACGAACGCGTAACAATCAAATGCGTTTTAATAGTTAGATATACACTTGGAAACGTGGCGGTGAAAGCAATGAAATCTTTTTATAATTCCGATATTTCGATATGTGATTCAATAATCAATGCTATTGCGATACATTCCTATATAGCAATGTAGCATACATAAAAAAAAAAAAAAAAAAAAAATACGCCTGTTAAAAATAATTGTAATATTCTGCGAATTTCGCGTGGTAATTCGATTAATGTTTTCGATTATAGAATATCTGACTCTTGAAGATTTTCGATATTTTACGAGGTAAAATAATCTTTGTTCCGACGAATTAAACAGTTATTGTAATTTAGTTCGCATGTGTTTGTTTCGAGAAATGCGTGTTACGTATGATTTTTGTTCCGGCCGAAGGAATATTATTATAATAATAGTGGGCTTGAATTTAAAGCACTGAAAGAAAAATATTATTTTAAAGCTTACTTTATATGCTCTAAAAATTGCCTAGAAATGCAATATTGCGAAAATATACTCAATTAACCCTACCCGTGTATTCAATAGATAAACTATCATTCTATATGTTTGTATTGGTGTAAATGCTGCAGTGGATTCAATTTAGTAGATTCCGTTAGTTAAAATTTCACAAAAATTCAAAAGAACTCATTATTTTTTTATACTCCTCGCAATGCATCGCAATTAACAGTTTTTTAAAGGTACTTGCCAGTGATAAACGAAACAATTAATAGCAATAATAATTGTTGTTTTCATTTTTTTTCACCTAAGTAACCCATAAACTAAAAATTAAAAATTAAATTTTCTTTTCAAAAATATTTTTAAAAAGAAAAACGCTATGGTATTCACCCTTTGGGGTTTCGATAATTCGGTTACTAGATATACGGACATTAAAATCTCAGCGCTTTAGAACGTTGGCTGTGCATCGCGGACTGACAAATTTCTTTTAATCAATATATTATTATTAGTACTGTAGTTACACACCGTAAATGGAAACTCTATTCGGTGCTGTTAAATCAACTAAGTCACGCAATAAAAAAAAAAAAATGTGTTTCCAGTCGCAAAACATATCCTTGAAAAAGAAACAGAAAACATTTATTACAAAGTCGCAGTCCCAAATTCAGTAATA
This sequence comes from Cinara cedri, assembly GCA_902439185.1. NCBI lineage: Eukaryota > Metazoa > Arthropoda > Insecta > Hemiptera > Aphididae > Cinara > Cinara cedri. Next base: position 936,468 of record CABPRJ010000491.1, on the reverse strand, counting down.
ATACAACAATTGCGTGGATGTTTTATTTGTGAAATTATCATTATACGAATTATTATCGCCGACGTCACGACGGCAACGGCGGCCTTTGTATTGGCAAAATTGAATTATCGCGCGTGACGTCTCGGCGGCGAGTGAACAACAAGAACAAGAACAATAATGCCGAGTTCGGAATCGCGTTTCGAATCTCTTAAAATAAAAAAAATAAAAAATACCAGAGCATAAAATAATAAATTCGCGTAATGTTTCCGAAGAGACGTATAGATAGAGCTAGCTCGTGGACAAATCTCCCCCATTCGAAACAATCAGATAATCAAATTACTATCATAATGGCTATAAACTTACAACCCTCTATTCTTTGCTCGCAATAACGAAAACAATATCGTGCAATATAATTTCGCCGGTCAAAATGCCTTGGCACGGTCGTTCGGTCACTCTGTTCCTCAGTCCGTTAGATCCATTGAAAATGTTTAATATTATTATCATGCGATTTTATTAAGTATATGAGCGGAGTGGAGAGGGGGGTTTTGGCTCTGTACCGTAAGAGAAAGAAGTAGAAAAAATAAAAAGTTCAATCACTTATTTAGGCACGGTAATTGTCGTTATGGACGAGTGAACGGAAATTGAAGACCGAGGGAGGAATTGATCGGAGAAATGGTTTGAGGTTAGCTAATTGCATTCGGTAATCCGATACGAACAGATTGGCTAAGAACAGAGAATTGCAGAGAAATGGCGTGGCTTAAGTAAGAAGAGAACGATTCAAATCATACGGCGTCGCCATATGCAAGATCGCCGCGGCCGACAACACGGACGCACCTAAATTGCCTATGCAAGACGCCGAACGACCGACATCTCGTTGAAATAAATAGTTAAAATCAAAAAATACTGAAATAATTTGGGAAAAAAAAAACATTATTAGTTAAAATAAACAAAACGACAAAAAAAAATAAAAAATGCAATTAAAACGCACTTCGCACTACGGGTAGTGACCACTGTTGAAGCAATTAGATGAGAAGTATAGAATGTAGTGTAATATAATAATATCACTGTTGTAAACAGCGATAAATCATTGAAATAGAAAAACAATTGGGAGCGGAGTAGTACGTGTTGTATTTTTCTTGTATGTAGCCTTGGTAACACAGAAATTAACAAAAATTAAAGCTTTGTATCGAAATTTATTTTTGGTTTTTGTAAATTGTACCACCGTTGAAATTCTAAAAATCGTGTCAAATAATGTATCACGAAACAAAAAATCCGCGTCTTATACGGTACAAAGTGCATAACTTGGGACATTTATACTAATCAAAATATCTTCCGAATAAAAAAAACAAAAGAAACGAAATGTAGGGTGAATTGTTGATAAATTAAAAAAGTGTTCCTAGTAGACTATCGCCGAGTAGAAATTTCGCCAAAATAAATGTTTTCCTAGAAAAAATAAACATGCATAAAACTAAAGCTTCTTTATAAACTCAAAATATAAAATAAAATGATTTACATCAAATAATAAAAAAAATTTAAATTATTTGTATTTAGTTTTTATGGATAAAATTGTTTGGCCAAACAAAAATGCTTGAAAATGAAAACCAGGATTCATAATAATTTTTACTGAGTGATAAAAAAAAAAATCTGAGCTTAATAAAGTTTTTTTTTATTTTATAAGGGTTTTAAGTTTACGGAAATCGTAAAATCCACGGCATTTCAAAACATTTAAAACAAAACTTTGTTCAGAATCGGCTATAATTTTTTGTCATCTATAGATGCAAACTAAATAACTTCATGGATCCTGTCTTCTCAAATTTCCATTTACAAGAGTGGATTATTCATGGGTAGTATCGGCTCTTTTTTTTTTTTGTTATTGAGATGAACGAAACAATTTCATAATTTTGTGTCATGGAAAATTCTATTCGATCAGAATTTAGCATTTTAATTAACGGGGAAACATTTCTCTGGCACATGCATAAAAAACTCGCATTTTCTCTTATTTTAATTGTTGTAAAAAGATTTATTTTTAAAATGTTGAAATAGCGCCTTTCCATGGCTATAATTTTTAACGAGTTTTCCATAATTTAGCAAAGTTTTTTTGAAAAAAAAATTCCCTGTTTAATATCGTAAATTTAATTTATAAAGTTGTATGGAAAGTTGATATTCTCAGCTTTTTGATAATCGTGAAAAATTGAAGTACTACTGCCGGTTCGTGTATTATAAAAATTAAATTCGAAATATTCAAAATTAAGTTAACTGATAAATTTCTGATTCTTATTTGTTTGTTTTTTTTTTTTTTTTTTTTTTTTTTTTTAACTCACTCGGTAACTCTTTCGCGTTTATAAAGTAATAATATGTATTTACTTCCGTGTAAATCAATAAAATTAACATAAAACACACGTTCGCTCTCGAATATACACAATTAATATTATACGCGCTTAACCGATTTATGTCTCTGTTGTTCACCAAAAGGTACGAATTTACGTATCTTATTGATAGTTTGGGGGTGATACGTTTACACGGCTCTGTGGACGTGTCCAATTTTACCCTATTGGTAATTTAATGAATTATTTTCGATTTTCCCGATTATTTTCATAAATCAATTACGATCAATCGATCAGTCGGGATTTCGAAACACTACTTCCCTAAATCCACCTTACTCCGAACAACTAACGTACATGGATATACACTTTAAAGGATTAAAATACCTTTAGTACCATTCGGAATACATTGTTGCATACTTTTGAAAAATTTCGTTTTCAAACATACAGAATATTATGTATAAATAATTTTGAAAAGTATAGTTTTCAGAATGCTATGCATGTCTGAAAACCAACCGAACACCCATACCTGTCGTTTTAGATAAATGTAAATAATATTTTTATCAATGATTAGGTATATTGTGATCGTATTGTACGATCACAAACCGATCACAAAATATATTTTATTCTGCAAAGAATAAGCGTAGTACAATCTTAATACTGCAATAAATAACTCGGAGTGTATATCGAAAAGTGTTTACACACGCGCGGTACATTTGATGCATTTTTTCCTTTTTATGTATACTACGACACGATGTATGATTTACCAAATAATTTGTTTTTTTTTTTTTTTTTTTTACTCTGTTGATCCAACCAACACCAATCGATTGGTTATTATGTATAACGCGCAATAACGGATTTATTAAACATTTGTACATTTATTTTCGTTTTGCTTATTATTTATCGGGTGCGGCTGGTGTTGTTTTTGGCTCGCGGTTTTTCGGTTTCGTTCTGCGGTATTGTCGCGTTCATATTTTTATCATCTACGCGATTTTCTAAACGCTATTCTTATCAATATTAAATGTTTATCTCATTTATAATATCAAAAGAAAACTATACAATGTACAATATAATATATAGCGGACCCGATATTTAATCCACGCCTAAGCGCGGTACAACGGAGTACCTTATATTTGCTAAGGGTAGCTGTTCAATAGACCCGGAGTGATCAGAGCCTCCCACGCGCTATGGAGAGGCCCCGGGTGCATATCAATGCGAGGCCCGTTCACCCGCCACTTAATAATTATATACTATACAGTATTGTTTACAATAATCTCTTTCAAAAATTTGGCTAATAATCTGTTTTGTTTTTTTTTTTTATACATATATGTTTCACGATTTCGGCGAATTATAGGTAAAACCATAATAACAGAAAAATGGCGTTCGCAGCACGGTTTCTTCTTTATCAAAATAAAATTCATGTTTTTTTTTTTTTTTCGTTTCGGGAAAGTTCATACCGGCATCGCCGTAATATTTACCCTTTATCCCACGAACAAACCGTACGCGCGTACGATAATTACGATTGTGCGCGCATATATTATACTATTATTAACACCTATTCGTCGGCTGATTTCCCGGCGACGACGGCGAAATTTTAAAGATTTACGACCCGAAACCGCGACTGCAGTATACGTAATCAACACGGTGCCGTTGTCGTTGTCATCGCGATAATAAATTCACGAGGTTCGAGTGGCGGGCGCCGGAGCGGGAGTCGGCCGAGGCGACAGATCCCGAAATAATTAAGAATGATTGATCGTAACGGATTTTGGACTTTTGAAAATCTCCTCTTTATTTCCCTATAGCTGTTCATTGCCCCCCGAGACCGCGCGCGAGTACAATAGGTAATTCGGGACCCATTATAATATAACACCGCCCCGCCGCAGACACGATCGACTGCCGCGATGTAGCGATACACTGCAATAATAAAATAATTGTCACCAACGGAACGGAATAACAACGAACGATTGTGAGGGGGAGGAGGGGAATTTACCTTTTTTTTTTTGGCGCTCTACGATAAAATCTATATAGACGAAACAATTATTTTACTACCATAGTGTTTTAAATTCTGAGTGAAGCATATTGATTATTCTAGGATGTAGTTTTTTTTTTTTTTTTTTTACTTTGTGTGCTTATAAACACCTTTTCTACCAGAAATCGTGCTCAAATTAACAACTGTATAAGAACTTTTTTGTAACGTTTTTGATCCGATTGGTGTAGAGACGACGTGATTTTTCCTCGTAGTTTTCTTTATTATTACGAAAAACCGAAAATTTGTTGTTGACTTCTAGATAGCTTTGGCAACGATGGCACATACGGCTTGGCATTTGGTTAGCGTTGTTTTTCATTAGCAATGGTTTATCGTTGCGTACTTTTAAAAATAAAATAACCTACTCCACATTATGGTTAATGGATTTCATTTTTTCCGGTTTTTTTAACCGTGAGGGAGACGGGTGGTTTTTGGAACAGCTCTTCCGCTGTGATAACAGAAAATCAAAACTCCGCGTCTGAGTTGAAAACATTTTCAAACAATCTAATGCGACATGGTTTTGCATAGCAAGTTGACGGTTATTTTCGACATGAATACGCTAATAAAAATGGCCGATGGCTCCCTCAGACACGGTGATATTGGAATATTTAAGGTTGTATTCTATAATTTCTTTTCTTTATCGGATGTTCAGGGGAAAAACTAACTTCGTACAGTTTTATGAAATATACCCGCGTATACAGATACGAAAATGTTTAATGAAAAGTACATAATACGACCATAATATAGCAGCGCATAAAAGTGTATATTGCTACACCGGTGTAATATTTGAGCGGGGAAAACTACTAAACTAGCTATACCTATAAAGACCATAAAGGCATTCTGTTATAATAATATAACATTTCAGGGACGAGGGAACGCGCACTGGCATTTTGTGTTTTGTCGCCAACGCGATTTTCGTTTCAAGTGTCTACCTACCTATAGCTACACAATGCATTTCGGGTTATAGGCCCGAGCAAATATATTGCTCCCTGTATATCGCGTCTTTATAGATATTAAAAAAATAACATAAAGACGCGTGTATTAAATTGATAAAAAAATATATATAATACACATATACTACGGATAATATTGTCACAGAGATGCGTTTGCGTCCAATATGACATTGCTATAATATGTCACACAATATTACATACGTAGTATTATTAATATTAAAGGAGTTTCTGCGCAAAACGAGAAAAGCTAGCGGAGACTACGTTATACAGTGTGACCGATTTCGAGTTTTTTTCCGCATAGATTTTATTTTCTTAAAGAAATCTGTTCCTCAACGTGACCGCGGTTATTTGTAAAACGATATCGAAATACTTGTTTTGATGTACCAATAATATAATAATTAATATAACTGTGGATTGATAAAACGAACGGAGAAAACTGACACACGATTCGTGTAAAAATGTGCACATATATAAAATATACTAAAAGTTAAAGAAAAAAAAAAGGTGCCAGAAATCAAAAAAAAAAAAAAAAAAAAAATACGGAATAAAATGTCTTATTCTTATTCAAAAATACGCCAAACGAATTTGTAATAAAACGATTATTGCTCAGTAAGTTGAAATCCCAGTCCACTAGACACTTTTCACTTCCGTCAATAATAACTATTATCAGATATTATTATCTTCTATCCGGCCGGTATATTTCATGTACCTATTGAATTACTGTAAATCTTGTACCGGAAAACGATAAAAAGAATTTCTGTTATTCACTTAGAATTTCACCGGAATAACATCAGATAGACCGTTTCGACATCGTGTTTGATCATACATAATTCGATAAAAACGAGTTTCTATTATTTGATCCGATTTTTGTTCCTTCCGTCAGGTAGGATTTTCACGAGATATTATTTAATATTTATTTTTATATAAATTGTAATCCCGATCAAAAATGGTATTGGATGGTTTGACGAATATTCCCCGAATTCAATATTCTGTAATATACTCGCGGCTAGTGCCAATTTAATTTACCCTTTTTTTCCCCATTTGAAAGCAGATTATTTTTAAAAAATTATTTTTAAACGGTATAATCAATAAAAAAAAAAAAGTCCAATTCAGCTGCTGTTGTCAGCCCTTCGGTTTTCCATGTCCACTCCTATTAAAATATTGGCCATTGTTTTATTTTCTATCGCCCACGAAAATCAAATTATTGACTAATATTTTATTTCATCCATGACCCCGAGTTAATCCATTTAATACAAGTTTCGTTCAGAATACACCGAAAACTCTGCGTAAACCGACCTTTAGAGGATCAATATCGAAAATATGATAGCTTCAAGATGACCCGTTCTTCCGCTTCTGTATGGACATTTTCAGATCACTGCGTACGATGGATTTGGCTACGGGTGGTGCACAGACAAAAAAAAAAACACTTCTTTTTATTAATCCAGACGATATTATGGTAAAATTGAATTAGCTCCTTGGTTGCAACGCCGAAACGTTTTTTTGGATATTTTAAACTTGACAATACAAGCGACGCTGTTAAAATATTTTTTATAAGCTAAAAATGTTTTTAACACGATGAAAAAAAAAACATATACACTACAGTTTTTTCAGTGAAAAATAATATAATATTTTATAAAAGAAAACTTACCCAGTTATTATATGGGGGGTAGCTTCTAGAAGATAAAAAAAAACACAAAAACCCGAGAGAAATTCCATATCACCTGTAGCCCACCGGAAATTGATTAATCCACTTAAGTGGTGTACATATCGTGTGACAGTTTCCTTTTATAGTAGGTACTCGGAAAATAGTGATCGTTTGACTTTAAACTATTATAATACACTATCTAATACAGAAAAAAAAATTGTATTGGTCGTACATCGTGTATATATACACACATATACTGATGTATCGTTACAAAATGTCCGTAAACTGTAATAATTTAACATCGAAAAGTAAAGAAAAACTAAATTTGGAAAACGGAATGCTCGCACAAATTGAAAGCGATTATGGCAAAAACGAAAGTAGGTTTATTTTTATAGGTCATTTTGTTTATCGTCGAACGTTTTTACTATTTATCCAGAGAACGGCACAACAGTAAAGATTTAGGTGGGGGGAAGGGAAACACGTGCACCCTTAACGATGCCCTCTGACTGCCACGTTGGATTTAAACGCCAGTGGTGTTTAATTGTACATAAAAGACCTGATGTCGAAAAACCATTTAACCTCGAAACGATTACTGCGAGTTTTTACCATAACCAGTCTACGACGACCGTTCCATTCGCGGACGTTTGAAACGTAAAATCAATAATCGGTTGATAAAATAATAATTTTTTCAACATAACGATTCCCGAAAAAGAATACACTCCGCCATTGAACAATAAACTGCGGATCGTTCCGCGAGACTCGGAAACCGCAGCACAAACGTCCCGACCAATTACATTAGCGTAAATAATAATACGCGCTGCAAGTATACAAAACTGTATTATATTGTCTTTCGATTAGCGAAAACAACAATTTACTCCGGGATACTCACTGGGCCGGCTAAAATTAACATTCATAGAATAAATTAAAACGTACACCGCGCGGTAACCCGAGCGAAGAGTCGAGGCGAAACGTGAATAGTATTAACTACGATAACTGTGCAATAACCGTTTACGGTATTTTAACCGAGCGACGAATATTTTCTTCGGTATACAGGGTCGACCGAATCGTATGCAGTTAATTTTCGATAGCGCGACGATAGTGATTCGTGATAGTTGCCATAGCGATCGTTCACAATCGATTCCGTTATGCGTTCGCGCCGAAGTGGTATCGCGCTTGGTAATGATAGCGATTTATTGTATTGTTACGTTGTTATTTCAGTGTTAATGTTAAAAAAAAAAACGTTTTCCGAAAAAATCGAGTTGAACGCCATTTCGCCATTATTCGATTAAATATAACGCAAAAACAATTACAAATTTTAGTGGATTAAACATTTCAATATCAAACGGTTAGGCACTAATTTTCCGTTTTCGTGATAATAAAAAATATAAACTACATTGTCTAGACGTATTGGTGATAGTTGCTATCATAATCACGACCTTCGAAACCGTTTCACTGTCTAAAACTAAAATGTTATACGTTTTTCTTTAGTTGTTCGCCATTATCTTTTTAAGTGAAACCATCACTATCGTATTTTAATTTTCTAAACGATTCGATTGTTTATCCCAAATGAATTTTACCAATTTATCTAGATAAAAGTATAAAGATAACAATATACAAATCTACATAATACATTCAGATAAAATACAAAATCGAACACTGAACGTACTTAATAAAATTATTCAAATTTAATTTTTTTTTTTTTTTTACTTTTATACAACCGAACACAAGATGGTGTATTCTAATACATATAATAATTACTGAGGTATCAGAACGGGTGAGTTTTTGGAATTGTACCGTTGAAAACTTAGAGAAATTGTTTTTCAAAAAATCCTCGTGGCAATGCTCGGGGTATTTCATTTTTGAATATTCACCGCATGTTACTGTGCATTTAAACAAGTTCTATGAGTAGAAATAATAAACTTCCCCCTTAATTAACTTTTGTGATTTCCTAAGTAACGCTTTCTCCTTCCAGTATAGAAAACGTTTGCGTTCTCCGTGTATCACGATTTTAGGCCTAAGGGCCACTCTTAACGGTTATTCGCTTTGAAAACCCTGTCCCCTCCCGATGAGAATATTTTTTTACTTTATAAAAATTAAAATATTTTCTTACCAGTAACTCCAAAACCGTTTTCTACGGGACGTCCAATAGAGACTATTGTGCGTACATTCAGACACAGTAACCTACGTGAAGAACATACCCCGGCCACGGTGGTAAAAACGAACGTCACCGTACTCCACTGGAATCTTTCAATTTTTCACCGATACGGTTCCGGCCAAAAGAGATATTTTCAAGACGCGAGACGAATTTTCGTCAAGAGTGATTAAAAATCAGCGATTTTAAAACCTGTGTATATCGGAATACCGTGACCGAAAGAATTGCGCTTTTTTTCCGTATAGCGGTACAGAAATATTGTTGTTGGTGAAAAGCACCGGTTTCTTTTGGTGAAAACGTGTATCTCGGTGGAAAAAAACAGAAAACGGTTCACGTGGGCGGAAACGCACGAAATCCCGAGAGGGACACCCGGCGCGTCTCGGGGGTCGAAGACGGTCAACCGTTCCGGGGATCGTACCGTCGGTTACATCGGTTCGCCACCTGTCGATCGGCGGATACGGACGCGAAACCGTCGGACCGATCGGAAATCGAAAAATAAAACGGCGAAATGAAAGAAAAACAAAAAAAAAAACAAAAAAAAACGTCTGCCCGCGTACGACTGAACCGCCGTCGTCTTTCGCTGGCCGCGCGGTTTTACCATTCATGCGTTTCGGCCTGGAAATTGATCGGCGGTAGCGGCGGCCACGGCGGTGGCGACATTCCGCGCAGACGACGCCGCCGCAACCGCATCCGGTTCCCGCCGCGGGCCGTCGCATCCGATTGCCGGCGGGGCCGGGGCGGGCGGACGTTCGCAACCTATTAACGGGCGGCGGCGGACGGGGCAGGGGAGCGTGTAGGCTCGACATTCGGGCGGACGGGCCGCCGCGGAACACGCGTACACAGTTTCGCGCGGATCAATAGCGCCGCGGCACACTTCGCGCCACGGCCGCGGCGGCCGCGGTAGAACGGTATATTATTATGAACCGCGCCGCGTCCGGACGGCCGGTCGGCCCCGGCGAATCATGAATCGCGACGCCCGAGCGCGATCGCCAGGGCGGTTTTCCCGCCCTGGTATAAAGGGCGCCGGGCGAGTTTCCGTTGAATAGACGCACGCGGTTCGGCCGTACCGCGGCGTGCGCGCGCACGCTCGCCGCGAGACACGTCCGCGGGGCCGACGTTACATTCACACCGCCGCGAGGAATTCGTGTTTTCTTTTTTTTCGCCGCCACCGCCGCCGTGACCTTTCTGTGCGTGCCTTTCTATACATGTGCGCGGCACGCACTGCACGCGTATCCCTGGCCTCCGTACGCCCGCGTCCGCGGTTATTGACCCGCTCGCGTGACGTCATTCGAATTTCGACTACGTCACGGGTTCACTCTTCGCCTCCCCACGGATTCGTGCACCCGACCGTGGGCCCGACGGCCGCAGCGATCCGGCCTAGGGTGCAGCGAACACCCCTCTCCCCGGCGTTCGGTGTACGCCCATCGTACGCGGTCCGCACCACGCGACTCGCCGTATTCCGTGTGGCCCGCGCGGCTACGTCATCGCCCCGCCGAAATTAATCGTCCGCCGACGTGCGCCGGAGTTTTTGATTTCCGAAATCGAATTTAATCGCGTTTCAATAAGACGCCCCGCGAGCGGACCGCCACCGCATTTGTTTACTCGGCCTCGTTCGTATACTCGTACATTAGTACGCGTCATCGAGAGGTCTTTTACGGCGGCGTGTCCGCCTCGTTTTGCCGGTATCAAAGGAAATAATTTATGTGTGCAGTATACTATACACAATATAACGTCGTATTAATGAATGGACTGTGCTGAGCGTTGAATGAAAATGGAGACCGAACACTTTTGAATGCTAAATGTTGAATCTCCGGGCGAAATATTGGGTGACATATGTCTACAGAGGTACGATAATAAAAATGCCGATGGGTGTTCCGTTGTTTCAGGCGGTTATTCGGAAGGTCGGGATGTACAAAATAGCTTAATTTATATCTGTACACGTCTATAATCCGTTGATAACAAAAAAAAAAAAAACGATACTGAGCAGCATATTAGAAATCGTATTTTTTCCTCCTTTGGTATCAAAGTAATCCGGAAATCAACAAAAATTTTACCGAAAATCGCCAGTTTTCTATTACAAAGAAAACGAAGACAATTACCTCTTCAACGCGTCCAACCAGAACTACATGATTGTTCATAAATATTTCTCGATTGGTACAAAATTTATGGTAGGAAAGTTGTTTACAAACACAAAAAAACACACACACACACACTGCAAATCTGATATTGCTTCGATTAGGATGTAAAAGAATGTATTTATTCTTAAAAGGAACTCGTTGACCTAGAAAATAAATGTTTTATAACAGTCACTAGTTTGCTCCGTGAAAATATGTGGTATCAATCTATCCCTCTGGTGTTCAATCTGAATGGACGCGAGCGCGATAAACCGTTAAGAAAATGCGACTCGATCGAGTAAAAAACTACACGATAACATAAAATAATGATTATTACTATTCGTCAATTAGAGCTATGATGTAAAAGTATTTGGGTAATGGTTTTTGGATTTTGGTATTCAAATACTCGGATACCCCGTATTTATTATCAAATAATTTTGGAGCGACGTTTAAAATTGGTGACTGTTCATGTTAACCCATTCTTCTTGGATCTTTCAATTGTTATATGATTTTCAAGTCAAAATTAAGAACATAATTCAAATCCGGTCACAACATAATCCAACACTCAATATTTGTATATTATTATTATTTGTTTTGTACGATAAATACGATTCGATCAATTATCATTGACAATCAATAACAGTGGCCGTGTTTTATATTTAGAGTGAAACCATTATTTGTTATTAAGGTGCGTGGTTTTTTTCTCTCGTAACACATGTTTCTGGTTAGTTCTGGATAATTTAATGCTCCGATTTTTTTTTTTAAGAATTTTCAACAATTCACTTCTTATATATCTATAACATAACACACATTGATACACGACACATTTTTCTCGGGAACTAATATATGAGGTTACCCAGAGTATGTATCTATACAGCTGTTCCCATAGAAGAAATGCAATTAAACATCCACCTACCTTCTTCGCAGACAGTATTACGCCGGTAAAATCACCAAAATGGCAGCCGTCAAATCTTGACGGGTTTTCTACTCCTATGCATTTCAAATTTTCCATCTACTATTCAGTAGCTCATCCATGATGCAAAGTACGTCCGGCTTTAATTATAATACATTATTTTGATTACAGTGCAAGTTTCGAATAATATAATCATTTCAAATTCTGTGAATGTTCCCGTAACCGTATTTCCGTAGTGAAACAAAACCGGCTGCAGAAAAAAAACAATCAAAACGAGATATATACATAAAAAAAAAAAAACAACAAATGTATTTATCTTTAATTAAAATATATAGTAGCGTACCGAAAACATTAGTGTCAAAAAAAAAAATGAAAAAAAAAACGAAAACAACGTTTAATTATATTTTACTCGGAATTCGTATTTTGCAGGATCGCGAATCGCGATTCGAAATTGAATTAAACATTTTAAAATATGTATACTGTTTGCAGCAGCAGAGTGCACTCGGTGAGTTTTTGCGTTATATACAGAGTGTTGCACCATAGTTGTGTCAAACTTCAGAAAGTATTTTTATACCCCAAATTCAACAAAAAAAAATCACTATAACCATTATTGAATTTTCGATAATAAATGAGATAATTCGGCTTTTGTGTTTTTTCAGTTGAACACAAGATTAATTGATAATAACGTTTATATCTTCTAAACTGTTAGTTCTACAACAAATTCCAATACACTGCTGAAAAGTTTATTAAATTAGCTTTAATAAAACATATCACACAAGGTTTCTACCCCATTTGTCGGGCGAAAGTGGCCAAAGGTGAAAAATACATAAACCTTTTTTTAATTAAAAATGTCGACATTTTTAAAAATTTCAATTTCATTTTACAAAAATTTCGTTTAAGTTAGAGGGTGCGAATTTCAAAAAAAATTCAAAATGTTTTTTAACCCAAAAATAATGCAGGAACCTTGTACGATATGTTTTCTTGAAGCTAACTTAATACACTTTTCAGCAGTTTATTCAAATTTGTTGTAACGGTATAGTATATATTAAAGTTATTATCAATAAACCTTGTGTTAAACCGAAAAAGCACAAAAGTCGAAGTATCTCCTTTATTATTGAGGATTCGACAATGGTTATGAGGATTTTTTTTTAATGAATTAGATTTGAATACCCCCTGAAGTTTGACATAATTATCGTACAACACTCTGTATACAGCAGTAATAAACGGCATCAAAGTTCGAGGGGAAAATATTAAAAATTAATACAATTCTCGGCGTTCGGCGAATAATAATAATAGTTCGCGGTATAGGTATGGAATACGTTTCGAACACACAGCATACTATTTATTAGGAATGCTAAATTAATATTGTTATCAAGTTCGGTCAGAACGTCGGTAATCAGAAAAATTCTGCCATTACGCGTAATCGAATTTGTTCAAATCATTTATTTTTTATTACACGGACACGGACGTATGGCGTTCTCTCGTCCGGAACAAAACTCGGAAAGAAATATGTGGTCTTATCAACACGCAATATTAACAACGGGAAATCTATGCAGTATGATGAAATAAGCATGGATAATATGTCAGGTTAAGGACCGAAGGATTCATGAGTTGGGCAGTATAATACATAGAGGTGAAGATGAGACGGTTGGGCAACTACGGGACGGAAAACTTAAGGAAGAAGAACTAGAAGAAGACCCGCACAAAGATTGATTAACGCGATAGAAGAGAAATTGGTGAGCCTAGAAGTTGAAAACTGATGAGAGGGAATTTTAAAAATGAAAGGGGTAGAGATTGAAAGTCGAATTCGAAACTTTTGAACTTTTTAACACCAAATAGATTCAAAGAAGCATATTTTTATCAACAATCAATAATACTAAGGTAAAAGTAGAATAGATTATGCAACATTGGAAATGTTTCGAAATGTTCATGTAGTGATGATAAATAATATGCACTGCAATATTTAAAAAAAATACATCCTTATGTTTCGATTCTCAAATATATTTTTCGGGGCCGTTCGATATTTGATAACAATAATAATAATAATTGTGAGTAAAATATGCTGTGTGTTTGACGATTTTTTTTATTTTTATTTTCCATTTTTTTAATTCATTCCGGCGTCATTCCGCATTATAATTAAAAGTTTCGTCCGATGAGATGGCGACGACGGGGTGCGGAGGGGAAACAATTAAACGGACCGGCGTCACCCGATTATATCTCAGCTAGTCGTATAATTTCACAGTCGGCGCGTGTATATATTATTAAATCTCGCAGGGATATTACATATTATTATGAAAAAAAAAATTTAAAAAAAATATGAGAGTGGCGTCCCCGAGATCGGCGGCCAAATATTCGTATAGTAATTAATTTCGGTGAGCCCGGCGAGCTTATAATATATTGTTCCGCAGTAATTATAATATTAGTACTCGGTTAGACATTTTTCACCTGGGCCCACGTAATAATCCGCGCGTTGCCGGTACATAAAAAATGAGTTTCCGTCCGTGTTCGTATCGTACTTACGGCCAAACGTGTAGTGCAATTATTATTAGTCGAACAGAAATATTCCGGGCGCAATAAACAATTAACGTTTGTCTGGTCTAGATAAAATTAGCATTTGTCCATCGCATCTATGTGGATAAATAAAACCGTTTTCTGATTATCTGGATAATTGATTTGAATTTTGATTTTCGATGTTCGATAATCGGTTTTTGATGTTCAGTAATAGATTGTCGAAATAATTAATTATTTGGTTGCTGATTTTCCAATTTTGTATTAAAATATTAAAAATTAAGTATTATCATTACATTATCTATATTTATTTGAAACATCATTGTTTATAATATTAGATAACCGGCATTTAGTATATACTATGGTGGGTTCGTATTTTTAGCGAACAAATTTACAATTTGTATAAAGTTGATCTTAATGGCGGTGTTATTTTACTGAATGTTTTTAAATTTTATAAAAGTCTATAAAACGTAAAAAAGGAAAAAATGAAGTTATCCTGTATTTTATCTAGATAAAATTTGTTCAGTTTTACCTGCTATATTATCAAGATAATTTTACAGTTGTATTTGCACAACACAGGTACAAATATTATTATATACGTATCTGGATTGTGCACCAATATCGAAGTCGCCGCGAAATTCAAAAAAAAAAAAAAACACACAAACTATGCTGACCTAAATATAAAACGCCCCGCCTTCCAATCGCTTAATCAGTCTTTCGGTATACTTATACTTATTTTTATGTGTAAACAAATAAAGAAAAACATTTTGCTCTCATATATTGCAAAATAAATATTCACGATGTTCATCGAAATTTGAAATTAAAACGATATAAAAAAAAAAAAAAAACGATGACCACGTTATAATTATACAGAATACAGTGACCCTGTCTATTTGTCAAAATCCATTAATTTTTTCAGTTTACAAATTTCTTATTATCACAAAATGCATAATTTTGATTGAGTAATTGACGATCAATAACAAAATTAATCGAATAAAAAAAAAATAAAAATAACTAAGCATTTTTGTTTTCATTATTTTTGGAAGGACCCGAGTGTCGATATGGGTGTGAAATAAAGCGAGAGAAATAATCCGGTGACGGCCGCGATAGTGTTGGCAATAAGAACTATACCCTCTTTCACTTTTAATCTCGTCCTTGCACACCGTATCTGCAGGCAGCTTTGGCCAATCGACAGGACCGTTTTTAATCCACCGTATCCGCCGGATGGCACGGTGCCGATAATATACGCATTAGACTGCAGTGATTGGTTTTTCGTCGATCGCACGGTAAATATAGCAATAAAAAAAAAAAAAAAACTGTCTAAAATAGTCACGATTTCCTCACCGTCTCACGTTTCACGCCACTCGGACTTCAAGTTTACCATTTTAGCTTTTTAGTTTTATTTTCCCTTCTCTTCTAACGGGTTATGGCCAAAAATATACTGCGAGGTCTATCCGTCACCGGGTCCGTCAGTTTGACGTCGAAGTCCTGAGGGTAAAACCAGATACAGTCGTCTTTATCAGAAAATTATAATATAATAACACTGTAATCTGTCTCGTAGTCACGGTTCAGCGTCTTGGGAAATATTATTCCTTCCAGATTTGTCGTCAGAATGTCGTCTCAGGAGGATGCACACAAATTATTACAGTTTTCCGAGACATGCAATGCTATTATAATATGACGTTTCCCTGAGTGTGAACAATAATATTAGTCCTTTTGATAAATTATTAGTTTATTTCGATCGGGATCGTTACTACTGAAGTTCTAGTTTTCCACTGTGAACTTACAAAACATTGAGTTCACTATCATTATCAAGCGAAATGGAAATAAAATAACAGTTTTATGAACGACGACCATTTTATGGATTTAAAACATAACCGCTGAGGACAGAAGATGAGTACAACTTATTGTCGGTGCTTGAAAGAAAAAGATATTTCAGAAGATCTTCGGAATAGTAGAGTATAGCATAATCGGAGGGTAGAGTAGAAGAAAAAACAGAGAGCCATAAATGAAGGTTGAAGAAGATAATATTTTTTTGAGGTCATTAAAACAGAAAGAGTACGATAAGCAAAATGTGCATGGAGATAAAAAAAATAACCCAATTCTACCAGTAGTACTGAAAAAGAACCAAAAAATATATATATATACGTAAAAGGCGTTTAGAAGTGTCAGAATGAGGTTGAAAGGCATAGTAAAAACGATGTGAAATATTTAGGATGAGAAGTAAATTTGACAATTTGAGCGACAAATAGAGATAGATAGATTGCTAGAATATTGGATGTGAAACGAGATGGTCAAAGAGGAGACCGAATAAACCCAAATTATAACATTTCCAATCAGGATTTATAATGTTTGTTTTTTCTGTCCGTATACCTGTTCGTCGTTTTCCGGAAAGCTAGGGCGGAATAATATTAAAGATTTCGTGTGAATATATTGTCTGCAAATATAATTATTACAACGCATTGTTACATAGTTCATCATCGCGAATTCGTGGCTTTACTTTAAAACGCAGCACGTCACGCCCTATCTCTCTGAATAGGGTGGACACACGTCCTGTATTATAATGAAAGTTCCGAATTTCAAAAGACTGTCCCGTTGACCCAACGAATGCTTTCGGGATACCTAAATATCCCGTATTTAAAAAATATATCGCATAAAATATGACATATTATTATTAGGATACACGGTTTTTTTTTGCGAAATTCAAATAACCGTTATCGCGCGTGCATTGTGCGCGTCTGCGACGAAAATGTGTGTAAACGCGTATGGACTATAGTGGATTATGTTAGTCTAACAAGTGATAACAATTCGAAATGATATACAAAAAAATATAGACCACTAACCATATTATCTTAAACCGTGGTATATTGTTTGCAAATTCATACATCAGTTTGCACAGAAGATTTAATCACGAATCTACATCGTTGATATTTAATATTCACTGTTATCAAACATTGACAATTTAAAAACAGTTATAGCCGGTATTCTAAATTATTATGCATTTATTATAATTAATCATCATGCCGAAAAGAAAGTATTTTTTCAGTGAAAAACTGCAAAACGACTTTAAGTTTATTAAAAAATATGTACAAATATTTATAAATGGGTAATTAATTTTTAATTATCATAAAAAAGCATCTTTCTTGATGATTTTTTTTTTGTCCCGTATTCCCAAATTTTTAATCCGGCCATCTTATCTCTGAGATAAACGCAAATGAAATATGATTGATTTTTGTTTTTGTTTTGTTTTTTACACAGCTGACAGCAGTTTTCTGTTGGCAAACGCTCAGATCGTCGACTTCCCGATCGTGTATTGTAACGAGTCGTTCTGCAAGATTTCCGGATACAATCGGGCAGAGGTGAGTTTTTCCTACCACAGTTCTCGTAGTTAGTAAAATATTTATTACGGAAAAAATTGCCGTATAAATTACTGTTATGGTGGTTAAGATAGTGTGGTTGTATTGAATGTTGTATTTTGTTTCAATAACTAAATAATAATCCAAACCCAAAGGTGATGCAAAAATCATGCCGCTGCTCGTTCATGTACGGCGATCTCACGGACATGGAGACGAAAGCCAGAATAGACGAAGCGCTGGAGAGTCACTTCAACGACCAGTTCGAGATTTTGCTCTACAAAAAGAACAGTGAGTCTCTAAGCTAGTATATCGTTTAGATAGATAAGTCGTTCCGTATTATACCGGTAATGTGGTACATGGGCTATAATAATACAACTCATATATGTAATAAATAATAGTAAACCACAGGAGCGAACGCGGAAAAGAATTTCTGAGTGAGTTTTGCAAAAAAATACATAGCACGTTTGGCCTTTGTATTTGCTGTAAATCAATTTATTGTTTAAAATTTAAATATAAATTCATGAGTTATTTATATTTCGAGGAGGGTTTGAATCCCCCTCCGGCCCTTCGTTTGCCACTGATAAACCATAGTTATTAAAAAAATAATAATAACAGTAATTCGACCGCGGTGGCCCGTAAATAAATTGCGGCCGCCGAATTTTTAATTATTATTATTAATGTCGACCAAATAGGTAATTAGAAAAAAAAAAAAATAATAACAATGATAAAAACTGTTGTTTTATCTGTAATAAAAACTGTTTTTTTATCTGTAAAAATAATAATTAGCTGATGATCAAAAATACGAATGCCGTTCTAGAATATTTTAATCAATTATTATTATTATTATTATATTCACCGTTTTCGGACTGTTTGTATTGCGGTATATTTTTGGCTTTTGAATTAATGATGATCGCCATCGAGAGGTACCCAATTCTATAAAAATAGATTGCTTGCATTATTCGTAAAATTATTCAAACATACCCAAATGCGAAAATATGCGTATGTAAATTATTATTGACGACCTATAATAATAATACGTTGGCCAATAGTTTGTTTGATAAATAAATGATAATATATGTAAAAAATTTAGTAAAATATCAATATACGTGTATTCAAATATCAATACATGTTTATTATACTTAAGATAATTCAACGGGTGTTAAATAAGTATACAAGTTAAAAACTGAAGCATTAAATGCTTTAAGATTCCTAAAAAAAAAAAAAATAAAAACTAAAATGTGTATTTGTTCTGGTATATAGGTATAATAGCATACTAGTACATACAAACCCATGGAAGAACCGTAGAAAACCATTTCAATTTTTTTCTTCTGTGGGAATTAGTTTGCCGTGTAATTACGTTCTATGTTGCCGTTTTGTGGACACGATTATATTGGCACGTGATATTAAGGGGGGGGGGAGGAGAACGGATACGGAAGCGTAGGAAAAAAAGGACTATTATGACTTTAACGCATACCCATACGTTTTAATGACTTGGTGACAGGCCATGTGTCTGGTTTGGGTGAACATAATCGATTTCGTACGTCCGTAGTTCGGAAATCTGTACTAAAACAATTAAGAAATAAAAATATCGATTCCCTTGTCTACCGGATTCTGTATTTGTATTCTATTACATTGTTGTATTTGTTTTTTTTTTTTGCAGTTGTGTTGTTTTTTCTTAATTTTAATAATCGATTCAATTTTATTATTTCGCCGAAAATCTTTATTACAGTTCATATTATGATTCGTAAAAATTACAATCGCGTCAATAATAATTACTATACAACGCAAACACTTTTCGGCAATGTAAGTTCACTGCGTACTCGCTGTTTACACCACCGCGACCGTCGCGCGTCGTCGTAACAAATTAATAATCTAACCAAAACGTTTTGCAGCGAATGGGTACTATGCAGAAACATTAAAAACCTACTGTATCATCATTCGTGTATTATAATATACATTATATTTGGGGTTTGGATGGTTATGATTTTACATGTGTTTCTTTATTTCATTTTTTAAGGTCGCCCTATAGCTTCCATTCTCATTTTTGAATGTGTTTCGTGATGTCTGTATTAATAATATCGAAAATTTAGTGAACATAATGTGCGTATATTTTGTGTTTTTTCTGTTTTCGGCGAATATTTTCAATACAAAATGCGAAAAAAACTGATTCTAATCCGAGTTTGATTATTTGTATTTTATTCTAGATTATTATTATATCGTATCACGTGTCATAACATGGTAATAATTATCAATTGATGTAACGATCATAAAATACGTTATTTTTTTAATTAAATCTGGCTTTTTAAAATTGATTTCGTGACCATATTTCTTTATTTTTGAATGCATGTTTTTTTAAGTTTTTCATCTATATATTTAACAATTGTGTAGTAGATATTTATATATATTTTATTACATAAACGTGCTAACCTTAATTATAATTATAGTTCATCAATCGCAATAATAAAATTATACGAACGCTAATTAATAACTAATTTTTTTTTTCTTAACGTCTGAATTTATCGGATTTGACGAATTTTAAAACCTTAATTTTTTTTTTTTTTTTTTTTTTTTTATTGGAAATAAAAAAATACAATATTTGTCTTAAGTTATAAACTATTTTAAATTTACATTTCTACATGTCAAACTATTGTAATAGTATAAAGTCTTTTCCAAATTCTGGGATTTAAATCTAGAAAGGGAGTGTTCCCCCTGAGTTTTACTGAGAAACCTCGTGTGGTGGCTTAGCGTTATAAATTTCTAATTTTAATAACAACAGACAATATACCGTTTAACCTACTGGATTTTTTTTTTTCTACGAAATTATGTTTTACCCACCGATTTATATCAGTACACCATTATTTAAATATTATTGGCTTTGACCTTTCCGATAAAATCAAGTAAATATGGTTTTGAAAGTTATATAATCTGACAACCTAATTATAGTTTGTATCGTCGACTTTTTATGACGGCGAGTATTTTTTAACGTTATTTCATTTGTAAGCATTTGTTTACAGTTTTAAAAAAAATGTTCCACGACGTTTCTTGATACAGTTAAGACAGGTACCAAAATATACTATTGATTTATCAAAACTGCTTCAAATCCACGGTTAACAACTTGTATTGTCACGTCAGCTACATAATATACCTAGGTACTGGAAAAAATGTTTGTATCGTTCGGGTCCCCGCGAACATGTATTATACTTCCTGCCCGTTTTGACGAACCGTAAACTGACAGAAAATTGAATATTATATTTCGTCGACTTTGCGAAACAAGGTCACATATAAAATAAACATTTTGTTCATCCGATAAGAACTCACGTACTTGCCTCTCATACATGGATCCTAATAATGTGCTCTACGCTACATTCCGATGCTAAGTTTTCATATAAAAGCTAATCCGGATAACGAAATGTCCACTATATTAATTTATCATATATCTTTATGAAACCAAAATATCTTATCTTTATCTTCTTAGCTGTTTTAAGTAAATACGTAAATAAAAGATACTAAATAAATAAATAATACTAATAATATTAACCTTTTAATATCTCACTATCAAGTGTTTTTTTTTTTTTTTTTTTTTTTTTTGGTAATGCACAAAATATATGGTAATAATATTATGTTTTATGCTTTTATATTTTTTAAACCGAAAAAAACGTTTGGTATAAAAAAACGTTATGAATCCTAAGGTATTTTCTTACTTTATTCATAAAATATTATCTTTATAAATTATCTCAATGTATATTATATTATTTAATGTTATCTGAATAATTGAAAATTTGTTTTTATCTTTATCTAAAATAAATATTTCGTCATTGCCTTTACCTTTCATCTAGATAAAGATATTGATTATCATTACAGTATTGATTACGATACGTTCAAGAGTAACGCAGTTGATAATTGTCTGTAATAGTTGAAAATATTATTAAACCGTCTTGTTGATAAACTTTAATCGCTGTGAACAACAGTTGTAAAACTTATTTTTTCTTTTCTAAATGTTCTCTCCGATATCGTTCGGGTAAAACAGAATTTCTAGTCCACGATTGACAAGAAATGATGTTTATCGTCATCACCTCCTCCATAATTTTGATCTTTTTGATGTTAAAAAACGAAAACCTGTCATGACGCCACCGCATCGAAATTGGTGGGACGTTGACAATATTATTATTGATATTATCGGGTAACTATTTCGTGGGCTTCGAAACAGAATATATATGAGGGGAAATGGGACTGATACGGTAGACATACTAATGAAACGAAGTTTTCCGGGCGTAAAAAATTCGACTATATACAGAGTGGTCCATTTTTCAACGAATCAGTGATTTATCGGCGAATTTGATTTTTGTTATTTTTAATTGTTGTTGAAGCTTTAAAATTTTTAAAATTTAAGCTTTATTTTAATATTATTTCCGATTTTTCACTTCTAAATCATTAACTTGTTACACTTTTTTTTTAAATAGCAACCCCCACCCCTACTCTCCATTTCAAACACAAATTCCAACTATCAATATTTTTCTAAACATTTTGATATGCATGCCTCTGATAGTATCGGATTTGTTGTTTATGGGTTACAATAGTTTAAAATTTGGATCGGATTAGTAAGGGAAGTGTTTATAAACTTTATATCCATTTTCAAATGATAAGTTGACATATCTTCCATACCGAATCTTTAAGAATATCGCCCTACATGATAAATGTTTCCACTCTGTATATTATATTTCAGTTACCACGCAAATCATTTTATCGAATTGAAATATTCACGACTTTCGCGACGAATGTGTGATCGCGCGTAAAAAAAAAGTCGATATTAAGACTTATTATTATAATACTGTATACATTATTACATCGTTATTTTTTTTTCCTTGCCAATCATCGTCGCCGCCGCCGTTGTCAAGTGGACGTTTTTGTGTCGGTGCCAAAAAAATTGAAACTGGAGAAAAAAAAAGGTGATTTTGATAAGACTCCGTTTCTTACTACGCATATTATATCCCGACAAATCCTTTTGCACCACACTACACGCACCTAATTTCCAAAACACAATGCACACGTGACTCCCGTTGTCAAAACGGATATCCTTTTCCGGCCACACGCGTTACCACACATTACTGCGTTCGTCCGCAACAAAAATAATAATATTTTTCATCTCCCGAGGGATTTTTTTCGTATAATATTTGTTTTTTTTTCTTTGTTTTTGTTTAATTATAATTTAATTGTATTAATATGCATAAGATGTTTGGAAATTCATATACATAGACATCGGTGGTATTATCGTATACAATATGGACATTATCTTCGTTATGAAATTTGCCAATATGCGTTTTCCAGTGTCGGCAATTAAACGTAATAAAATAGTAAAATTAAAAAAAAAAAAAAAAACCTTTGCAAAATAATATAATCAGTACAATTATTGAAAATATTTCGGTGAAACATTGAAACATTTATCTTTGGTATTTCGTGA
Organism: Cinara cedri; assembly: GCA_902439185.1. Taxonomy (NCBI): domain Eukaryota; kingdom Metazoa; phylum Arthropoda; class Insecta; order Hemiptera; family Aphididae; genus Cinara; species Cinara cedri. Next base: position 913,043 of record CABPRJ010000491.1, on the reverse strand, counting down.
ACGAGTAAACGATTTTACCTTCGTTCCCGTCAACAATAATATTACACAGATGTTTAATATATTTAATGCGGACAGAAAAGGCTATTATTTTTTCTCTGTTTTAACTAAGATACCTTTTTTGTTGCATTTGAACTGTAGCTAGTACTTTATTTAAGTTATTTTTTGAAATTCTCATTAATATTCGTGACAATGAAGAAAAACTGGTTCTTTAGATTAAAAAAAATTAAAAATAAAGTTGTCAAAAGGAACCATTTTTCTTATTTTTTTTTTTTTTTTTTTTTTTTATTGTTAAGTTTTTGTTCTTTTAATCTTTTAATCATTTTTAAACAATCGTTGTCATGAAAACGCGCATTGTGGAAAAATTAATATGATCAAAATCTGCTCAGAATTGTTTTTCGTTAGCAATAATGAATCGTTGCATACAGATATAAATTAAATTCCCTTCTATATCCTTCTTTCCTAACTTTCCACCTACAACATTGGCCCACCCGTTGTGCGAAGTACGTCAAATAGTAGATGCGACTTTTTGACTATACACAATACTATCAAAGATTTTGATTAAGATATTGTCATATCGTTAACAGATACACCCTATTATATATTAGGATTGACAGATTTCATGGTTTTCTTGGTCGATAATCGCAATATTAACTCCGTACTTGCCGTTTTAAACGGGCGATTGATTTGCTTTTTCACATTTAATAAAAATGTATTATTATTAGAGCCAAATACTACGATTAAACTTTTTTTTTTTGTATTCACACTTCAATCTTTTTAACTAAAAATAATTCCCTAAAGCTTAAAACGGCTTGGATATAATTTTTGAATATTTTTATCTCTCGTGACGGTTTATTTTAATATTTTGAAAGCAATTAAGTAAACTTAAATTATTATAAACTGACGGGTTCATTTTTTAAACGAAAAACACAAACCGTATTTTTTTTTTTTATGATTTCCTTCAATATAAATATTATAATAATAAATTAAAATGTCCTGTGCGGTATATTTATCAAACAAAATGAAACGCTAAGTGTATATTTTTCAAGCATAAATTACCGTTGGATAAATCAAATATTTGATTTAAATTACCTCAGTGTTTGTTTATAGGTTATACCTATACAGGTTGTCTCACGATAAAATATACTCATTGCGATATCTTGGAAAGTATTAAAATTTTTTGGAAATTATCTATTCCCATCAACCCGTTGGTGAGATAATTCACTTTTAAATTTGGATAGGGGAAGAGTGACGTAGCACTAGTCAAACGCCGTACGCCATGCCAAGGAAATTTAAATTTAAAATCAAATCTTTACTCAAAAATCAACCATTCGAAATTTGTTGAGATTCTGAGTATAAGCTGATAGTTTCACCCCTTCAGAACACTCTTATACGATTGATACCTAAAAATGATCTGAATATTTTAAACATTCAATTCGTACTTTTCAAGAAATATATTTTTAAATAATATTCAAAAATTCACCCTGTCAATTCTTTTTTGGTTTTTTACCAAGAAAACATTTTTCCGGTTGGTAAAATTAGCACAAATTGTTCATATTGAACCGTATAAACGATATTGATTTTTGTTTGATGGTATTTCATTTGAACAATATTTTCCCAGGTCACAAATAGTTTTTTATACTAAAACCCAACGACCTATAACAAATACAATGTTATTGTTAGGTTTATTTTTTCGGTTTCTGGATTATCAATATGGTTACGAGGTAAGAAACCGGCTTAATAAAATTTTTTATTAGGTACCTTAATAATTTAATTACCTCAGCTTTGAATCGTTTTCCGTTTGCTATAATCGTTTATCATGACGTTCAATACTTATGTAAACTAAATTCCTATTTCCACTGTATTCTTCATGTAACCTTTCAAACTCGTTACGTACACCGACGACCGTCTTTTTATTTATTTAATAATGTTTTTCATATCCGATATTATTATTTACAATGACAAACAAAAACCAAACGAATAATAAAATCAATGGACCATTTTTTTTTTTTTTGTTCTGAGAAAATTTTCAAAGGAATAATAATATTGTTTTACAAAACATATATTAATATAGTTAAGTCGAAAAAAAAACCATTCACATTATATCGTATTTATTATATAATAATAGTATTCCGTCTTGGGATTATTATTTCACGAAAAAAACCATTCGCATGCATAAAACATGATCCCCGCCAAGACGAGGAGTTGAATTTACATTAATTTATTATTATGTAAATACGAACGATAACTCGTACATTCCGTACACTGTTTAGTCGCGTGGGTCTCAACGGTTTTAATCATAAAAATATTAAAATATTCACGAAGGCGGGCAACGGGCGTTTTATATAGTTTCGGAAACGATTATTTTGGTCCTCGAGAAGAATAAATATTTCTGGGCACCGACCTCGATCGCGATGCCCAAAAGGCAATTTCGGACAAATAACAAACGATCGCTATTTTTGCTTTTCATTGTTTATTTTGGTATGGGTTTTTCTGCATACACGAGACGTGCGCGTACCTAAATCATGTTGTCTTAATTTGGTTAAGATAATGAATAATAATTATAATAATACAAATCGATGTAATATATTCAAATTACAACAGCATCTAACAATTTGTTAAAATGAGATTATTATCTATGTTAATAAAATAAATGTTTTCAAAAATGTTTTGTTTTATAATGTTTGTTCTCGAAACGCGTTATTAGTTCAAAATATACGTGTTAAACATTTTATCACCAGTGTTGAACTTGGTACGACTAAATCATTTAAATAATATATTTCGATCGTCATCTAATACTATAAAAACTGATAGCTGCCGTACAAACTACAATGTGCAACGTCTTACGAGAATATTTAGAAAGGGGATATTTTGATGTACAGAATATTTCGAGAGCGTACTCAACATATCGATTTTTTTTTTTTTTTGAAGAATAGCACGTATCGTTTGAAAATTTCAAAAGATTGAACAAAGTGTCTAGTCGATTTCGCATTTCACTATCATTAAAATCGTCACCGCAGAACGTGGCTGTCGGCTATCGTATACCGCCAGTATAATGAAATCATCCGGTCTATTAGTTCCTCCGATCCTTTGGCCCTTTTGATCCTTCTTAATCCAGTTGGACATAAACCCATACACTTTGGGTTACGTATATACCTAATATTGTCGTATTTAGATTCATAAAACTAGTGCGATATTTTTCGTGTGAATTTTTTTATTTTCCGTTCTTATAAGTTTCATACGTTTAATATTATTATAATCGTTTTTGGTTTATTTAATATCGTAATAATAATAGAACGGCGAGGATGAGATTAACTCCGGTAAAATAGCGAAATACGCCTCGAATCGTGATGCGTTTCACTATATATTGCGTATGACGTGACGGACGAAAATAAATAAAAATCTTTATGCAATAATTGTTAACATATAATTTACAAATTTTAGTATTGTTTTCAACCGACAAAGCGTATACGAATCGGACGAAATATCGTTGGTTACTATCAAAAATTAATAAAACCGTCTAGTAAAATTTCATTTGTATATTATAGTGCTGTCAAGACACGGTTCGGGGTAATTCGACAATTCAGTAAATCGCGCGCCATATATTTTGATTTAATCTTATCTCCGATAATCATAGATAAGTCGGTACCTACCATAAAACAACTAGACAGCCGACTGTAAGCATAGAGTCCATATAGATAATGATGAATAATAATGGGTAGGACGTTTGGATACCAGTTATACGTAATAGAAAATGTCTCCGAAGAAGGCAAACACCAGTAAAACACTTTTAGTAGCATCGAAATCATAATGTCTTCTATCCTATTCACCAATAAATTGATTCTATTCCCATGATTTTTTTTTTTTATGTTACCATTGACGAGAGAACTTACTGGATTGTATCTATACTTTATTGATACATTAATGTGGCAGAAATAACCAATATACCCTATCCGTTATGTATTCCATCTATCTATGATAGTTCCATTCATAAATAGAAGAAATCAACGTGATATAGTATACCTACTATACGAGGCTGAATTTTACATTGATTAACCCATGAAATATATTTTGTTTGTGGTATGAATCATAAGATGATTCATAGACACGATTTGCAATACTTTTTAAATATTTTATAATATTCTCACGTCTTATATCGATCACGTAATTAACGGCGTAAATAAATATTTTACATGTTAATCGATGAAATTTGCTGCTCCCATAGTATAATAATATATTATAACTGTAAAGAATGAGATTTATTCATATAAGAGTCGGTTGTCTTGTTTTGTATATCTATGTTGACAATTTTAGATAGGACTACCGATAATAATAATATTCTCGCAATTAAATAGAAAATATTAAAAAAGTGTGTTGTCCTTGTGGTGTTATACCTATAGAAATTATATACCTATATATTTTATAATATAATGTGCTATTGTTGTTTGTGTGATAGCGAATTTAAAAAAAAAAAAATTTATAAATAAAATTGTTTAGTACAAAAAAATTAACAGAAATTTATTTGTTTTAAATATGTACCGACCCAGATCCGCCAGAAGGTATGTTGGCTTTAAGACCAAGCAGGTACCGTAGAATGAACGGTTTAATCATTTTTTAATTTTATTTATTTTTTATGTATATATTACATAACATTTTTTAATAATTACATATTAACGTTTTCTTGCTCTGTATTTAATAATATTATAAATTTCCCGGCGTAATTTTTTTTATATATTATATACTTACTTTAGACATTTGTCATACCTAGAAACCCGCGAGAATAAAAATTATATTACTTATATTGTTTATTCGCTTTTTTAATATTACATTATATTAGGTATATTATATTATATTGAAAAACACCCTCAGAAAAACCACACGGGCGGAGGCCATTTTTTAACTATACACCTCGTAGCCAATTGCGTTTATAATAATATTATTTTGATAATCAAGTGCACGACGAAAATTAATTTTTTTTTTTTTTGTATTGTTTTAATATTGTTATATTATGATTTCTTTAATTATTATTATTATTATTGGTTTTTTTTTTTTTTTTTTTTTTTTAACGTTCATATGTACCTGTAAAAGCCAAGCACGCCGAGAATAATACAATTGTATTTGATGACATGTACAGTGCGATCAAATAACGCAATTGTACACGAACTATATTTTATTATTATATTGTAGGTCCGTACGTCCAAATATTTAGTTTCGCTCTTTATTTGTTTATTTTTTTTTTTTTTTTTTTTTTTTTTTAGGCAAATAAATCTTACGTTATGTGTACATTGCATATATATATATATATATAAATATTATATTATATATTAATATATATCCTTCCGGTTTGTTATTGATTTGAATTAAAATTTTATTTTTATTTTGATTTTAGACAATATTTGAACCATATATTATTATAAACTGCTTGTATTTAACCGCGTATATACCTTATAGGTCGCCAAAACAATCCGCGGTCGTATGCGAAACGACAACGACATTATTTACCTATTATATATCACTACGGCGGCTTAAAGATTATATTATAATTATTATTGTTGTGTATAATTTAAAATAATAATAATAATTTGTATAATATTATAATATTATACGATATACGATTAAATGGATTGTCACTGCTCAGTTGTTGCGCTTTGGTGATGTGAGAATTCCTACTCACGCGATATGGCGACCGTAGTAGTTATATATCATATTGATAATAATATTATTATTATAAGTACAGCTGAGTAACAGAAACAAAATATTATATTGATTTTATATAGATGAGCTTTTAAACCGCTTCTTTACACCTCGACAGTTTATAAATATTTAACATATTTATAAATATATGTTATTATACAAGAGTACAAAAAGTAAATAATTCGTCTTAGAAACGCTTATATATTACATACCTATACAATATTACATTATTTTGAAGTTTGAAATTTCTCCACGAATTTGTCCGAATGCGGGGGACGTTAGACGATGGCACTAAGTCAGGGCTGGATTAAGGATGGTGGTGTAAATTCGTAAGTGAAAGAGGACCGTAATTTTCCGTCTCTTTTTTTTTTTCCTATTAAATTTTTTTTGACATTTCCAGTATAACTAAGAAACTGTTAGTTTTACAAACATGTGTTTTTTCTCGGGAAACACTATTTCGGTTAGTAAATACGATCCAATTTTGTTCATGACACACATTAAAAGATGTGATTTTTCATCTGGTAGCATTTTATATGAAATATTTACAGACAATATAAAAATTGTAAGCCCTAGGTTTTTAGATTTGTTTTGTTTTTTGAAACTACGAGTATAATATACAATGGATGTCGTTAATACTAAAAGGTACAGCCTAAATACAAATTAATAAAACTGTATGTTGAAGGAAAATATTGTTCGGACAAAAATGGCCACACCGAGAGTATATATATATAGTGGTTATTTTTAATAAACCGCCAATTTTCTCGGAGCATTTTAAGTAAATTTATTTCAATTTTTTTTTTCATCGTTAAAAAACGGTTTAAGCTTTATACTAACAAAATTTTAAATTTTTCACCCCTAATCCTTATACCTGAAATCAGTATCTGCTTTGGATTACTAATAAACAACATCTTACTAGCTTACTAGACATTTTAATACGCATAATATTAATACAAAGTTTACCGTTTATGAGTTATAACAGATTATAGTTTAGACCGGAAGCTTAGGGAAGAGTTACCAATTAAATCATTAAAATTATCTTTTAAAAATAGACATTCAATTTATTACCCTTCCTTACTCCGAGAAAATTACTGTTTCATTATAAAATAGTCATCTTTTGTAACCCCCCCTCCCTCAGTCTATGACTGTAATCCGGTCCTGCACTGCAGTTTCACGTTTAGAAAGTAAAAAGTTAATTAATTGTCTACAGAATAAAATACATTTTACTTGTTAAATTTCACCGGGACAAATATGTGGAGATTTTTCGAGCACATGTAATAACTATTATTATAATAATAAATAATGTTAATTTTATAAAAAAAAAACAGCCTTCAGACGGCCTATTTTAAGGCTGAATTTAAGTATTATTATTAGATTTAAGTTGAAAGAACACTATATTTATCTATACATATTGTAATAATTTATTAACTTTGCCAAAAAGTAGATACAATACTATACGTATATATTAAATTAACTTCGGTCGGATACGTCGCATCGTATTCGAAATATTTTTTTTTGTTCGGTAGTTTTTCCTGTTAAAATAAAATTGCAAAAAAAAAAAACATTTTGTATAAAGACAACTACAAAAAAAAAAAAACGCCCCCGTCGACACAGCCGAAAGTATATACCCGACCGCCTGTCATCGATATCGTTTTGTTCGTTTGACATTTAAATTAAAATTACACGCTCAGAAAAAGAAAAACCATTACGTACGGCGGCGGCGGTTGAAAAACTTTCGGTCGTGCCGATCGGTGAATCGGCAAAACCGTTCACCCTTTATGCACACCCTGTATATTATAATATTAATACGACCACATATAACCGTTTTTGAAATGATATTTGTTAGAGACCCCGTTATGGCTGCTGATGCAAATAGCTCCGATCAAGAACGAGCGAGATCTCGTCGTGTTGTTCCTGCTCACGTTCAGGGACATCACGGCGCTCAAACAGCCCATCGAGTCGGAGGATTCCAAAGGCGGTAAGTCGAAATACACACACGTATGATCAATACTACATTATTTAATTGTATTTGAAAACAAACGAAATCGCCTACTTATTCATCATTCCCCGTAAACACGCGCACACGCATAACGATATAGTATATTATATAACTTATTTTGTTTGCGTGTGTGCACGTCCCTATAACAACCTAGAGGAACGAACTCGCGGTCAGGAGAAGACACACACACACACACACACACACACACACACACGTAATTATAAACTCACACACAAACACCTAACTATTATAATATAATGACCAAACATGGGCAAGTTACTCGACATTTTAGTTATATACTTGAATTTTTTTTTTTAAGTAATTTAAGTTTTATATTAAAAAGTGTTCAAAGAATAATTGAATGAATAAGTATTATAATAATTACCCGTTACGCGTAGCTTAGGTCGAGTTCGATCATGGCGAGGGACGTAAAATTTTTTCAAAATTCGGATAGTCCCTATTGTTCTATTTTTTTTTCAATTCGAGCACTGCTACTGTCATAACTATTGCAGTGTTGATAAATCAAATTCCTTAATGTAACGGAGTAGTGTAACCATGTTTATGCATTTGCAAATTACACAGACGATTTTGACGATAAACAGTGTACCTATTTAATTATATTTGATGAGTATTCTTTAGGGAATTATTGATAACTGTTATCGAATTCGAGGTATTATCGATAATATGGCAACATTATGTTTCACTAAATATTATAATACCAGGTACACCGTGTACACTCGTCGTGTAGTATCACTGACCGACTAACTGAACGTAATCAGATGGAAATCGATAAAAAAAATAACTGAAGTGCATTAATATAGGTATAAATGAAAAATAATAACTTTTGATCGATGACAAATAATCGCTGATAAGTCCACACTGATACCAAGTGAGCACAACTTAAAAGTCAGGTATACAAAATTGCTCATCGTTTTTGTGACTTTGTAACTGCCCAGCTTTAGCTTTAATCTATAATATAGATATGCACACACACACACACACACACACACACACGCACACACGCACACACATAAATACAGACGAACCGTTTGGCCGTAATTAAACCGGACGGGATTAAAGTATAATTACTCCCGACGGTATTGACTCTGCGACCGGCTGCGGCAGCGGCGGTGGTGTGTTCCCGTGGGATTTCGGCGGGTCGGTTTTACATGCATTCGAGATCAATCAAAACGGCACACACACGATGCCGGATACGAAACGAACCCGTTGAAGGGTTAGGGTCGCCCGGTGACGTGTGTGTGGAAGGGTCGTCGGAAAAATTCATAAAACTGTGCCATAGTCCGCGGCCAACTGTTTCGATAACGCGACCGGCAGAATCGATATTACACCCAACCATTTTATTCGTTTTATTATATTATTTTTTTTTGTAAAATTTTAAAAATCGAGAACCGCGTGTCAACGGTGTATTTCAATTGTCTGTCGTACCATACCTCGTTCAACGGGTCCGTACATGTCAACAATAATAATATACACTCACGTATATTGCTCTTCGTCTTGTAAAACAGCTATTACTCTATTATTGCAGCATTAACTGGAGAATGACTAGTTTTTTCGGTGGAATTTTTTTCTGAGGAGACGTTCCAGGATATATAAGACGAGTATACTGGCTAGGGCCGGTCGGCGGTAGTGTAGAATATTTTATTTTTTTCCACAAAGTTTCGGTAAAACTGAAAAAAACCTCATGCTATTCATGCCCAAATAAGAATTAAAAGTCATAATTAAATACGTTCCTTCAGTATTTCATCTTTTTCATGGACATATTACACGACTACGTGCCACATATTATATGCCCAACCGCCCATCATCTAAATTTAATCACGGAATACCCGTTTCATAGAATATCCATTCACGCCACAACAGAGTGCGTAGACGTAGTGAGTTTATAGCGATAATTTCTATAAGTTTCATCCTTGATAGTCTATCGGATTTTTGGACTAACTCTGCAGAAAACGATATTTAGGATGGCGGTATGTCATGTGTACGAACGCCATATGTTCGAGCGTTAAATGTTCGATAGATTATAATAATATAACGTCATATATGTTCAGACTTTTGTCCAGACTGCATCAGGCACACTGCAAAGGATAGTCGGAAAGATTTTTCCCGGACGTGAATTTTGATCTATGCAAACACGACATACTTAACATAATTTATATCCTCAAAATTCGGACATTATAGCCAATCATATATAACGCCTGTGACGGGGAGGGGTAGTTGGTTATTGTATTATCGACCCGTGGTCTCCGCCGTCATTTTCACCAACTCTTCTCCCCCCAATGCCGTCATCACACCGATCGACCCGAAGAATTGTGTTTCTTTCTTTTAACCACCACGTTTTCCGCGGCCGGTCACAACCAAGTGAGTCACGCAAAACACTCTTGTATCCGCATCGAGTTCGAGTCCGAGTCACCGCTCCTCATCCCATCTCTTATCTGCACAATTGAACGGGATTTATCCCGTTTGAAAAAAAAAAACTAATTTCCTTGTAGCAATGGATACCACTTAGGTTTGGCGAATGCCTCTCCGTCCCGTCAACAATAGCCCCGGAAAATATTTACCGTAGTCGTATGGTTCGTTTTGGTTAAACCCGTTCGCGTTTCGTTTAACCTCAACGAACCACACGAACGTCCAACCGTCAAACACTCACTATGACGTATACAAATACAAAAAAGTGATTTTGACGGGTATAATTTCAGTACGACACACACATAATAATATTATTATCGTTTTAACAATTTGTTGATTTGTGCAAGTTTTTTTTTTTTTTTTATGTGTTTTGAGTTGCATGAATATTAATATTTATACGTACAGCGGAACGCTCTATATAATAACGAAATCGACGGTTATTTATCCAAAATCAAATTCGTTATAAAACCACTCGAAACAATATTATTACGCGAGCAATGTTGAGACGCAGATAAAACAAATTTATAAATGTATGATATAAAGGTAAAATACTAAAAATTTGTTTAGGTAAAGAAGGTAGAAAATAAATTAAAGGAAAAATTACATAGGTTATAGGTAAAAATAACCATAATTTATCTATATAAAAAAAAACAAAACCGAAACATTTTTTGAAAACGACTACATTATAACATTTTATTTGATAATAAAAATGTATAAATAATTGTTAGACGACTATTGTGTAATATACTAACATCTTGTACGCAGATAAATTTATTTACTTCTTATGAACAATTATGTTTTAGATTCTCAGTAGGACTCTGGAACACGGGAAATATTCTCGTAAATTCCACTCTGGAATCGCTATATAACTTAGTTATAACAACTTACGAGTAACCTAATTTAAAATTGTACATCTAAGGAGAATAATTTGTTTGTATAAATGATATCTACAAACATAAATTGCATTTTTATTTAAGATAACTATTTAGATACAACTTGGAAACATTTACCTTGATAAAAAAAAAAAAAAAGATAATTAAAAATGTATCTAGATATTGTCTCAACACTGCGTACGAATTTATCGAATTATAAAATATCATGACGCGTATTTTTGCCTAAAAAAGGAATAGCCGTCAACAGTGACTGTTCAACTGTTATTATAAAAATAATTTTACGGATAAAATTTACTACAGTTACCGAAAAGAAATAATAGTAATAATAATTCGTCAAATATAGAACACGTTCCGCTGTGTTATCAACCTGACTCTATATCAGATTTCGACTATAGTATTATTATTATCATTATTGTTATTGTTAATTTAGTGTGTGTCATCGTATTGTACATATTATCATAATATTATAGTGTACCGACTGTTGTATTATTACCGTGAACAGTGACGTATTTATGGGGATAGTGGGAAGCATTGGGGGTTACAAACACCCCTCCCGCAAAATGCACACAACATACTATCGGTGTGCTTATGATTAAGGCGGCCTTATCCGTCTGCATTGTATTAATTTATCCTTAAAAAAAAAAAAAAAAAGTGGTAAATATGCCGCTGGTCGCACATAAGGTACACCTAAGTAGGTACAGGAGTGATGAAACAACGTCGCACCGTCTTTTGCGCGAACTCCTCTACATAGTGGTACGACGGCCGCGAATCGAAAGGCGGGGGGTTATTAAAATAATATTTTTATTTCGATAGTATAATTGTTAATTGTTATAAATTCGTAATACACATCAATTATGACTATAGGTAAACAAACCCTCGAAATATAATGCAATTTAACCCCTTTATCCGCGCAAAGTTTTCCCCCGGGTCGAACACTGCACTCGCGCTGTTTTTAATCTCGTTTATAACAATATTAATTTAAACAATAAAATTATATTCATCAATACTCGTCACGCCATTACGATAACAGTCGTTTTTGTTTCGTTTCGTGATGTACATCCAGGCACGTATCTGAGTGGGGACAAATGGGCGGAGGCGATTAGAGGAATTGCAATAATAGCGAATTCGCTACTGATGGCCGAAGTGAGATTTCCGGTAGAAAATTGTTCGCAGACAGACAAATATTGTTCTTTTTAGAAAACACGCATAATAGATAATTACGGAGGACTATCGGACTATTCGGGTAAAAAATAATAATTTCTCTGATAAGATCCTGGATACGTGTCTTGACGTACTGACGACGAAATATGATATTTCGACGGAAAAAAGTGCAGCGACACGCGAAGTCCGATGTAATAAAATTATGTCTGTTTAAAAAATAGCGACAAATATTATAATATTTATAAATGTTAAACAGACAGATTGAATTTTTTGAGTTCAGTTTTATTATTAGTATTTTTTTTTTTTTTTTATTTAATATTTATACGAAAATGGTAAAAAAAAAAATCACCAATACTAAATGTTACGAACATAAATAGATTACAACCCCATATGAATTATTAATTTCGATAAAAAAAAAGTTCACATAAAAATTCCATTATATTGTAGGTACACGTTTTTACATATGCATTTTTTTTTTTTTTTTTTTGTAATGTACAAAAAAAAATTAATACTGTATCCTATCTCTCCTACGCGTGTTATTTTAATTTGTTTGTTTAAAATTTCAAAAGTATTATAATTTTGCCGTTTGTTTTATCGTCGGACAATGTATATATACATATTTTTTTTTTCCGTCGGATTTTCAACAGAGACGACGGAATAACGAAAAAAAAAAAAAAAAAAAAACACACGCTGGATACCTGCACTGCACTGCGCAGTTCTCATCGCGTCAAAACGCCGCCGCCACTCGTTTCGGGGGGAGGGGAGGGTGGGGGGGGAGCGGCTGGTATAACTTTCGTCGTCGTCTCGTCATTGTCACACGACGGAAATCCCCGTATAACACCCTCTAAACCTAGATTAGATCCCCGTCGGGGTCGTTACACAGCAGACGGTTCATAAACTGCGCGACAACTATATCATTACATTATGCATCGTAGTCGACTGTACGACGTATACACGTATACATGCGTGTGTGTGTGTGTGTGTGTGTGTGTGTGCGTGTGTATGTGTGCGTGTGTGTGTGTGTGTGTATGCGCGCGCGCGTGTGTGTAATATACCGCAATATATACCGGGAGTAGCTTCTAATTAGGGATTAAGGGGGATGCAAACGGTTTTGTTTTTATAATGATATACACGACGTCCCGGTTTTCGTCATTCCGGTGTGCGTGTAATAATAATAACAATAATATCATAATTTATACGCATTTTATATAAGCCCCTCCTCCGGTACGGCGCCCGTCTCGCCGCGAGAAAACGTAATATCGTGGCGCGCCAACCGCCCCACGGGTGTTTCATTTGTCCTCGTCGTCGTTATTCGAAACTCGCGTTGTGTTCCGCGCGGAAAAAACGTATCCGTCCGGACCGGTATACTTTTTGTCTTCCCCCTTGTCCGGGGATACACACGAGAAACGAGTTGCCCGAAACGCATAATTGTGTCTTCCGGGCAAATACATTTGAACGGTAATAAATTAAATATTGAAATACGCGAAAAGGTTGTGTGCAATTCGCATCGATCACATAAACATTATGGACCCTAGAGGTGTACTTCGGGCAAGCAGCCCGCACAATTTCTCTGTGTTTAGCGCTTACGATTTTATAAACGGTATGATCATCGAGTTTAATTTATTGTTTATCTATACGCGAATTTCCCGATTATTTATCGTAATCTAGATATTTTTTATAGCAATTATCTATTATCTTTATTCGGTTATTTCAAAATGTATTGACATTGTTTAGATTTCGTGAACCGATAGCGGTACGATTTCGCGCAAATATCCAAAGTATGTCCACCATCATAGCCTATAATAAAATATGTCCACGAGCAAATAGCAAATAAACAAAACGTTTCTCTCGACTTCGTGACTTTTTTTTTTACTAATTTCGAGCAAAGGTATGTTTGGTTTATTTCTTGGCAATTTGCGTAAAACAATATTAATATTAGACAGGATTAAGAGTTATTGGTGGTAGGTAACGGTTTATCGCTAATATTATCGGCACCACCAACGGCAGCCACCGGAGTGTGGATTACATTGACACGGAGAAAGTTCTCGTAATATGATTTTCAAACGCGTAGATACGAACGCTGTGTTTAAACATAGAACATTTCCCATTCTAAAATCCAGATACGCATTTAAATTGAGTTTTACATAATTCCTACAAATATCTACGATACTTAAAAATCCGTGTGCACAAACGTATTGTAGAAACACGAATGCGAACAAACGACCCGAATAAACGACGACTTCGACGACGAGGGTGACGTATACTTTTCATGAAAACGGGTTTTTAAAACACGAAAATCGCACAACGGTATTTCTACAATGTTGGGGAGGGGAAAGATTCGAGAAAAATAATTGCACTTTTCAGTTTTTGAAATTGCGCTTGTGTATTATAATATATTATAATGATGTAGGTACCTCCGAGTTTCGGACACCGAACGTCCCGGGAGAAAATTGTTGAATTAATTACGACGATTACGAGAATATAATATGAAATAATTTAGCATTGCCGTGGCGGCGGCAGGACTTCCAATTAAAAAAAAATTAAAAATTCAAACCCCCCAGCCGGCGATTTTATAAAAGCTTTAAAAAATAATTATTTCGGGTGACGATGACGACGCGCGTTTAAATAAACAATTTTTACGGTCGTTTTATGAAACGCGCATTAAGTATAATAATTTGACTTTAAATTTTTAGAATGAGAGCGTTATACGTTTTTGTAGTAGATGCCTACCGGATACCAATTTTCCACGCCCGTCGAGAAAATTGAACGTTAACGAGAAACGGCATAAGGAAAGCCCACTGTGAAACCCGCAAGCGATAAACTATAATCAATAATAGGCATTTCTTACAAATAAAATACTAACGATATTGTCGGTATTATTCAAAAATCTCGAAGTTTTATATATGATAAGGACTGTTCTTTCTTGAGTCCTTGAGTTTTAGATATTTTCACAATTTTTCGCGTTTAAATATAACCTCAATAGAGTTTGGTTTAAGACGGTCTCTACCTATTTTAGGTACCTATTTTCACTTATCTTGGTAATCAGGGTTTTCTGCCCGAAACCCCTTTTACACGAATCAGCCCTTAAGACAAACTGACAATATTATGCGCAAAATACGAACAGAAGTAGCGCATATCGTTGTTATTATAATTATTTTAGACGTGCAGTAAATGAGTGAAATCTCGATTATTCGTCAAAAACGCGGGACTGCCGTTTGAAAAAAAAAAAAACAATATTAATTTTGTTTTTTTGTATTTTACACATGTCGTTAGGACATTAAATTCCGGTTGTTGTTTTTATTTATACATTTTTAATCTATACGGTTTTAAAAAACAAAAACCGTCCGAGTAAAACAAACCAGTTATTTAAGTTCGTTTAACAGAATTGCGGGATAATCTTTAAGGTTATAGATTATCCCGCAAGTTAGGTTACTGAGAATAGTATCGAGATTTTACTTTTTACTCACATGACAAAGACGTCAATAGTTATACATTTATGTTATCCGGTTGGCATAGTAATTTAATGTCACAGGATAACCAAAAGACGGATTTTAACAATAGCAGAAATTTTAAAATTGTATCCAGCAGTTATTTTTAATAATTCCCTATTGTTTTATGTGATGATATCCAGACATTTTGTTTACAAAAAGCCCAGATCCGTCTGTCTTCGTGTTATTCTTTTTCTCAAATACTTAAAGAGTAAATCGTAACGTTGAAATCGGAGTTCAATAATGAATAACAAAATTTAAAGAGGCGAATATTTTCGAGAGCAGTACGTAGCTTCTTCTAAAAATTGATCATTGTATTTTATAAATAGTTTTAATTCAGTTTTAATTTCAAATTATATTATTTGTGATTAAACTTCAATTTTAATCCACAATTTAAATAACGTTTAAAGTTACACAATTTTGATTTGCCTCGCATAATTAAGACGGGAACAACACATGCGGGTATCATATACTCCTAACAAAATAATTGTTAGATATACTCACGTCCCGCATAATTTATTCTTGGTTATAATTACGACTGAAGTGCAACTTTCTGTCAGAGTGCACCTAGTTTCCTAAATATTGAAAATTTACATCAAATGTGTTGGCCTTTGCAATCAACTTTTATCATATGAGTGTGATTGACGTAAAATAAATTATCGTTATTTGACCTAACCTAACATAACGTTTAATATCATTTATATTTCAACATATCTATAAATTAGTACGCAGTTTTCGAACATAATAATGAATGTTGAAACATTGTTTGAACAGTTATACTTCATTTATAATATTTTAATTAAAATTATATTATTTTAATGTAAATAAAACTGTAGTTTAAAAATATGATTTTGTTTTATGTAAGAAAATTATCGACATACGAATTCAAAGCATTTGAGTTTATCACTATCAATTTCAAATATTTTGATAACTATTATAACCACCATGCATACAACTACTAAAATATTTATCGTGCAGTAAACGAATCCTGAAATTTGATATTCCACATTTTATTACTTATCGCACAGAAATTCATGTAGTTTTTCTTTTCAGTTTTTAGTTTAGGCTTTTACAAAAGGGAATTATTAACAATATTGCTGGTTATACTCCTATAATCAATGTTAATACGTTGATATGTTAATATGTTAATAATGGTAATATTTTTTGGGTCCGTTTTGGTTCTTCCGTTACGCATTATATTATATTATATTATTTTATTTTATTGTTATTATCATCTATTTTTTTGTTGTTGTTGTGTACCTATTCCTATATTATTATTACTATTATTATTGTTGTCACCCTATACCAAAGTCCCGTAGCCCCGTGTCGTTATTGTATAACCCGTTACCGTTTGTGTTGTCTTATTTTGGTATTTTCATATTATATTATAATGTTATTATTATTATTATTTCTATATGTTTTTTTATATCGTTATTATTGTGTATAATTTTGTTGTTATATTGTTGACATGTGCATGTTGAGTGTGTTTTTTTTTTTTTTTTGTTTTGTTTTTTTTGTTTCTGGTTTGTTTTTGTGTTTTCCGTTGCGTTCTTGCCCAACACCAGGAGATCTGTTAGCAGGCCTGAGCAAGTTTGCCAAGCTGGCCCGATCGGTGACCAGGAGCAAGACGTTGGTGTCGCAGTTCTCATCACATCCCGTCTCCATCAAGGATTCAAACAGACACGTGCAATCGCATTTGGCACACGTGAGTATACTACACATAAACCGTTATGATCGATTTATAAGGCGATACGGGTATTACCATAGACATTTATATTAACACGAATTAAGATAGAAAATTGATACCCGATTAGTAGTGATAAAGGATAAAATATATGTAACGAACACCTGAATTGGACATCGTCAACTCAAGTTATTCTATTATATTTTCAAGGTCCTGAAATTGTAATAGCAGTAGGGTCGCTTTATAAATTTTTTTTTGTTAAACAAGTGAGGCCATATATATATATCCATTACACAATATACACATATGAAAGCTACAGGTGACTCTACTGCAGTCTTCATTGATTAGCTGACATATCCCGCCCATGTGTTTATTATATATGCAATACATTGACTCGTGAAGTTAATCCGCATTACGAACATCACTTTCATATAATTCTCTACCTTAATTCGTGGATAAAGTCTCTATAACCGGTTAAAAAGGGGAAAAGGAGAGGTGGGAAAGATGTTGCTTGCTAATCGAAAATACGTCAGACGAACCTAATCATTACGCGAAACAGAAGTCGGTTTTAATAACACAAAAACGGTCAATAATGGTCATTGGTCACGCATCCTACAATAAATTACACATTTATTCACCTGCTGCACTATTAAAAAAAAAAAATTATTACTGTCAACTCCGTTATAAAAATCGAAAATTGAATTAAACGAAAAGTTATTTTAAAATATTTTTACCGTTGGCTTAATGAAAAAAAAAAAAAAGAAAGTCCAAACAGCACCTTAAAAATGTATCAACTCGAGTTTTCAAAGCCGTGGTATTTTGTGGTATCTTACTTACCCTAGTATATTTTCTTCGTCTTTTAAAGTACAATACGAATAATTAGGAGCTTTCTCACTAACTGAAAATATAATACTACCATACAGAAATTCCCTGATTGAAAGGATTGGACCATTTGCCTAACCAAAATACGAATGAAAAAAAAAAAAAATAAATAATAAACACTGGTAAGCAATTTTCTGGAAAAAAAATAAGAACATTGAAAAACGTTGAAAACAATGTGCTTATAAAGCAAAAATTAACATCTTTCAATGAACAACCTGAATAAAACTGAACATTATTACTAGCCGTGAAATTTGTTTCCGAGAGAAAGACACGCATTGTAGTAAACTTGATTGCTGGTTCTTAATGCGCTCAAAACATAAAATAACCGCGTGAATTTGACCCCGTCAAATGTAAATTTACCATTCAGATACCATCGTGTCCTCTTCGAAAATCCCCAAATACGATGCGATAAAAATCGGCCTTATATCGCGTTTTTCCGACGACGACGGATTCGTTTTTATTAGGCCGTGAATAATAATTAACGAGCAATCGGTCCTAATCTATTTTGGATTGACACGATAGACACGATAATTACGACATTATTAATACTGGTTACAATAACTCAGACTTCGGAGTAGCGTTGGTAAGGGAAAGAGACTGGGGGTGCAAGATACTAATAGAGCGGAATATATTATTTGCAAATATTGTAATTAATGAATAATTTAATTCGGGAAGTAATAACGTAATAATAATAATACGATTTTCCGGGGATGGGAGGACACTGGAAGGGATGACCGGAAATTCGCAACTACGATGTAGTTTTTTTTTTTTTTGGTTTTCCGCTTCCGAAAAAAAAAGGTTTCGTACACCGAAAATGTATACAGTGCACTCTCGGGGGGGGGGGGCCCGTCGATAGCGGGCCGACGCCCGTGTCGTCATTAATTATCCATTGTTAATCGGATTGGCGGAAACGACCGTCGACGAAGGTCGGCACGAAGAGGGAAAGATCGTCGTGGACGGGAGTCGGGTTTTTGCGGGGGTAACTGCGGGGCGAAACCGATAACCCCCGCCGAAATATTCTCGTCGGTCGCTGTCGGTCCGCGGCGGAGAAAATAAGGGTGTAAGCTCGCGTATATAATATATCGTACAGACTTAGAAGTTTAATTAGTTTCGTCTTATCGCTCGTTTCTATAGTCGTTTTGCCAACTCACTCCACCGCCCGACTAAACCGAACCCCGCCCACCTACTTCCTCTCGCCGCCCCGTCACTTAATACCTCGTTAAATCATTTGTTAGTAATAATAATCGCCTCTAAAGGCGCGTTTTGAGCGAGTGGTTCCGTCTCGTTATTTAACTCCCGAACATTAATTGTCGGCCCAAACTTATTATATTAATTAAGAGATATAACACGGATTACGCCACCCGGCGGGTGGCGTTGTTAACGCTCTGAAAAACTTGATTTTTTTTCCCCTCATCTAACACTTCTTGGGTGACGAGCGTTAGGTTAGGTTAAGTTAGGTTTGATTTGATTTGGCGTACTGCAATAAGTTGTAAAGAGGTTATTTAAGACCTTAAATGGTCAGTGGCGTCAGTTCGAAGACTTTTTTTTCAAAAAAAAAAAAAAACATAACATTTTACTTTTCAATGGTTGTTACAATCTGTCAATCACCTCCTAAAAAAAAACACAGTGCATTGCGCGCATTTTCTCTACATTCTTGTATCTTGGTTAAAAACACAACACGAGTATGTAACAAATTAAATCAAAAATACGCTCTGAATCTAAAATCTCAAAATTCTCCATAAAAATCATGTTAGTGTTTAACCGATAAGCCAAAAAAAAAATATGGTTTGTCGGTCTTAATAAACATGTTACTATAAGAATGCAAATTCGTTCTTTTTGGAACTAGTCGCGTTGTTGCAGCCTCTAATTGACTCGTATTTTATAATATTTTCAAATATTTTGAATCACTTAATTTGACTTTTAGAACCGGTAACATCGTATCGTCGAAATTTCCGCTATTCCCCCGAGGAGACCGTTTAGCCGCTGCTCTCGCTAATCGAAGAGTCATTTGTCTTTATTTTCCTTTTTTTCTCTCCACTTTTCCGTGCACGTTCCTTAAACGTTCGTGACTTTTTATTACAAAAACGTGACCGTCGTCGTCGTAAAAAAGAAAAAAAAAACCGTAATCGTGTCGATCGTTTGACACGTTTGGAAAAGTGCACGTGTAAAACGTGCGAAAAGATGAAAACTATTAGGTGAATTTCGGTGAAATAACGTGATTATCTATCTAACCCCGTGGACGAAAATAGAAGAAAAAACATAACGAAAATCGAAAATAGAACCGATCCGTTACGCGTGTTTGGCCAATTAATGATCGCGAATCGTATCGAAAAAATCATTTCGGCACGTTTAGTTATTACCGAATAAAATTTATTATAATCTTAATTGGGAATATATAGAGAATATAAATTGTCGTCTAATCTGGCGGCTGAAAAGTATTTCTGAAGGCTTTTTTTCGGAAAAATGTATCAATCCGTAAACGGTTTTACTTACGGAAGCAAACAGTTGGAAATTCCCAAATTTTAATAACGACATAAATTGCGTCCTAACGTATTATACGGAGTCCAAGCATAAGTTGGATCCCGGCCTATTTTGTTTGGGAAATTAATACTATGAGCAATTAGCGTTACCCATGAAACACCACGTTTCGTGAAGAAATTTAAAAGACACAACTCGTTCTCACAACTTAACCACGTACATTTTGCAACGGTAAAACAAAGCACCACCTCTCTTAAAAATATTTATCTTTAATTGTTTTCTCATTACCTTTGTTTGCTGAACAACAAAGTATTATGTAAATTTCACTCGAACTCCAAGTAAAGTTTATAATAAAACGAAAATGTTTAGACGAGCTACGCTGAAACTCTTAAACAAATTACATGAAAACTCTCTACAACTTATTGTGGTACAGTTTGTGGTTACTGCGAACTCGGCCCAAACATTAGAAATACTCAATTCGGGCGTAATCGAGATCCCTTGACCCAATCTGTTTTTAATTTCAGCGATCGAATATTTGAGAACCAAACCCAGGCTTTCCAGTGTTTTTCGATTGGCGTGACTGCGTGAACAGATTGATTATAATAGTATACCTTTTGTAGCTTGAGCACGAAACAAGAACTTGATTTAAATGGGGTTTGATATTATAACGATTTCAAAATTTTCGTATTGCGAATTTTATTATATTATCATCCGACTTTTGGATTTGTCGATTATTGTCGATATCCGAATGTAAATCGTCTAGAAGGTATACTATGGGGTATTATCGATCTGATTGTTGACGGAGTAAGTGCATCAGTTATAATAAAGAATGGATACGCAACCGTTACGTTATTTCGAGGTTATCATAGAAGATAATATCTTTGTTCTTGATCAACAGCTATAATTTCGAAAATAATTCAGGAAAATCGACGTTTTCCGTTACAGTAATGCTAAAATATTGTTTTATTATTTAAAAAAAAAAATGTATTTTAAATCTTAATTTTAAATTTGAACACAACCTCAAAATACCTCGGTCGGCAATGAAACGGTCTATCTTTTTTCTACGGCGCGTACGTTATTATAGTCGTATTCCGGTGGCCTGTCCATTATTCATTACCTGTGTGTAGGCGTTTTGGAACGGGTGGTGGTGATGTTTTTGACGCACAAACGGGATGGGACAGGCTGGGAATTCCCGTACGGCCGACCGGCCGACAACCCCATAGCTCACTCCGTGTGTGTATACTTTGGTCTTGTGCAGATGATGAACTTGAACGCGGACGTAATGCCCCAGTACAGGCAAGAGGCGCCGAAGACACCGCCGCATATACTGCTGCACTACTGCGCGTTCAAGGCGATATGGGACTGGGTGATACTGTGCCTGACGTTCTACACGGCCATCATGGTGCCGTACAACGTGGCGTTCAAGAACAAGACTAGCGAGGACGTGTCGCTGCTGGTGGTCGACTCGATCGTCGACGTGATATTCTTCATCGACATCGTGCTCAACTTCCACACGACGTTCGTCGGGCCCGGCGGCGAGGTCGTCTCCGACCCAAAAGTCATCCGGATGAACTACCTGCGGTCGTGGTTCGTCATCGACCTGCTCTCGTGTCTGCCGTACGACGTGTTCAACGCGTTCGATCACGACGAAGAGGTGAGTGATGATTCTTTTGGTTCGTTATATATTACGTTGTTACGTCTCGCTTATTATTCTGCAGCGTACATGACGAGACTAGCCCACGCTTAGATTGATGACGATAATGTGAACGACTCTTAGTATTTGAATATTCAATACTGTCTCGGCAATATTATCGATGTAACGTGTTGGCAAAAAAAAAAAAAAAAATTTAAACAAAATTCAATTTAGTTTAAAAAGTTTCGAAAGTTTCGGAAGACGTTAATAAACCTGACACCGAAATCCCGACAGTTTATAAAATCCCTACATAAAATATCACCGAATCCATTTCACACTTTAAAGAACACGTTCACATTATACTGGGATTTAGACCATGTCGGGATTTTAACTTTTGGAATTTCGAACTATCGTGATTTCCACCCGGGCTCGTTGATTCCTGTATTCCCTTGGTTATCAAAAATCAAAAAAAAAACAAAACAGAATTACAAATTTATACTAACGTAATCCTTTCTTCTATAAACTATGGATTTCCATATGCCTATATTATATCAGAGCCTTACCCATAGCGGTGTGATGTGTTTCCGGGTGTGATTTTTTTTTTTCTTCACGCCAGTCACACAACAAACGTATGTGTGTGTGTGTGTGTGTGTGTGTGTGTAAGGCGGAAAAAAGTAATAAATAATAAAACGCAACACGAGTCGTTGACGTATTTTATAAGAACCCTCTCGAATAAACAACAGTGCGTATACAATATTATACTGACATTATGACGGAGGTCCATCAATCATATCTTGTGTCCACGTGTATTTCTAAACCTGATAATATAACGAAATAGTATATTATTTTACTTGGCGCCTTTATTGTGATTTCCTGTCCGTTTCCGTTGCCGATATCCCGTTAATTTGTATAGAACAAATGTTATCTTATGCGTTGAAATAATAAATAATAATAAGAGTGAGATCAATTTGAAATTATTTTAATCGAATTAGACTTGCGTAAAAAAAGGGAAAATTGCATTTAGGTCAAAAAGGTATTTCAACGAAACTGTTCGGAAAAAAACTCAATTTTAAAATTTAAAAATAACATATTCCCTTCCGCCTATGACAATCACACCAATGGTAACGTTAACAATAAGTTTTTAAATTTTTTTAGAAATCGTTATTCGAGCTCAAAAATCTCAGAAAATAATCTTAATTGATTTAAATGCAGTTTGACCATTTTAATTTTAACGGACAAATTACCATTCAACTATTCCTCCAAATAGTTATTTGAGTATATCGACTGAACTCAATATTGAGACATTTTTCTATCTAAGTTAATTCCTCTAAATATAGTATTTTTTTATTTGTTTTAGATTAGATGGAAATTTCGATATCTACCCTAAGTTTATCTATAAAACAAAAATTATCTTTTTAGTATTAACCATTAGGTAAATTATTTTAAATAATTAAAACACCTTTAGTAAAAACAAATTATTTACAATCCTGAAAAATGTTTTTTTGTAAACTTGTGAAAATGAAACACGAGATAACTTGTAAATGGAAATTGTAAGTAAATTTGAATATTTTTGCGTTATATGGAATCCCTTAAATGCGGGAGGTAACAGGTCCTCTCAAGAAGTCGGCAGTTCGATTTTGCTATACCTAGTTTTTATACCTTGTTATACCTAGTGATTTACTTCGTTCGTATGCAGGCTCGGTCCCCGGAAAGGCGGCCAACCGAGGATAATTTATTATCAAACCAATTGTAATACGTGTGCTCCTAGCTCAATCCTTCCTAGCTTCCTTCCTCGATTAATTTACCTATTTTCCTAAACCATAAAATGTACTCTGAGCTAAAAAGTTTAAAAAAAAAAAAAAGACGGGTATACTTCGCACGTAGGTGGGCCACTCACGTGCGTGAGAAGTTGGGAAGATAGAGGAGAAATTGAGTATATAAATATATATATATATATATTTATATTATATATGTACGCAAAGATTGACAATTGCTAACGAAAAACGTTTCAGAGTGGAGTTCGGTTAATTTTCTTTCTTTGTCAACAATATACATGTCACATTATGGTGAAATAATTACAAATGCATTATATTATATTTTCTTTAATGATATTTGTTTAGTATTGTATCTTTTTTCCCGGTTTTTATCATGTTTTCTCATTTATTGGGAAAACTGGGAAAACTCATGGGAAAATCAAAAAATGATCTACTTAAAGTACTACTCAAAGAATATTCCCTTTCAGAAAAAGTGCTATACTCGACACTTTGGAGCAAGATTTCTTGTAGGTAGAATTTTTGTACTCGGCATAAAAAAAAAAAAAATAAACATCTTGATAAAACCAATGCACATTCTTCGCTACAGAATCTAAAAAATCTACTCAGTTTACTTACTATTTGAGAACCACCAATTTTAGGCTATATGATATAAACTACATGGAATGGACATGGCGTCCATTGCTTTATTACCCATGGATTTTTGAAGCAATTATAATATTAACTTTTATCTTTATTTATAAAGGTACAAATCAAATTTTACTAGTTTTTACCACCTCGATACTGTGACTGACACTCGTTCATCGCCGTCGTATTACACGTATACAATATTATCATGATCATATTAACATAATATTTTGAGGCACCAGTAGTTTTTTTTTTTTTTTTTTGATAAAATATACTAATGTTGAAAACTTAACCGATATTATTTAAAAAAGAAAAAAAAAAAACTGCTAAATCGCGCAACGTGAAATATGTATACGAATTACATCGCGCGTTTATTGCTTCTTTCGCGTTTAATCGCTTTAGACGAGAAAATTAAAATAAAATCCGTTTCCGTCTTTTTATATATTACAATATTTGTGAACCAACGCGGCTTAGTGTGATATGGCGATTTTGTGTGTAGCACGCGTGACCGAAAATTGATCGAACCGCGCCCGGTGTATTATATTATCATAATAAACTGCAGTAACAATGCGTTTCCCTTTTAGTGTACCGTGCGCCGAAAGAGTTATTAACTCTCTCGGCGAATATATTCGCGTAGAATTCGTCGCACAAAAGCCGAATCGCTGAAATTTCGCAGAGATCGCGCGACCGTGGTATTGTCCGCGGGGTCCGGTCGATTGTAATTACCGGAAAAAAGAAAAAAAGTTCCCTACGACTAAAAGGACTTACGCTGTAAAACACTATGCGCGCATTATTCCGGCGACGGGGAGAATTTATTATAAGGCCGACGTGAAACGAAATCATTTCGGTAAACACTGTTATATTATACGCACAATTTCCAATTCGTTTGAGACAGAGAATTATAGATAGGTACTTACTCGGGCGTTTTCTTTACGAGTCGAGCGTGTATAGTGCTGCAAGCGGGTTTTTTCCGCGAGAAAATCGTCCCGGAAAATTCAATATCGAGACTACATTATGTATAATAATATAAATTTTCGCGTCGGATTTCTGTTCTACGAAACGCGTATTACTAAAAAAAAAAAAAAAAAAAAAAAAAAAAGATAGAATAAACATATTTTACTTTGCGTCGTCGTCACGAGAAATCGTATTTTTATCTCGTAAAAACCATCGTCCCGGGATCGGAGTAGGTATGCCAGTATAATATATAACGTACTCGAGTGCCGTTTCTGAACGATGTACAGATTGTACCTACGCTTAATATTATTATAATTTCCGAGGTGCCAGAAATCGAGTTCTAGTGTAACGTGTTCCCGATTACGAGTCTGGTTCTGTAATATGTCACGATAAATAAAAACAATAAAAAAAAAAACAAAAAAAAAAAACGGATATACCTCGCACCGTGGACGTGCTACTGTTGTAAGCGGCCTGAGGTTACATTTGACTGTTGGGAAGAAGGGCTTTGGTCGATTTTTTATAGGTTCCGACACGAGCAAATTGAATTTCGAAAATGCGTGCGCGCGTACATAAACTAATAGGTACTGCACTATAAAAACACTAATTTTAAAAAAAATACAAGCACTTACGCAATAAACACCGAAAAAAAACAAACGGCACATTTTGACTTAAGCCGTTCTTCCTTGAGACCGAAACATATATAATATCCCTTCCTCGTTAAAGGCTCGTCGCTACAAACCTGGATCTCTGCACTTATGTGTTTATAGCCAATTTCCTTATATTTCCGACATACTGGATGCAAATAACCTTTCCCCCAGGTACATATGATTTGTTTTAAGTTGTTTGTATTTAATATAGGCTAATTTAATTCATATCTTAAATACTTACTAAAATAAATTACAACTGATCGTGATCTCCGGCTTAAATGTTTTTAAAACTAAAAAAAAATTGTGTTCTCACATAAGTCAGAAAATATTAAACGTGAAATTCTGTGATTTGTACGTTTTAAATCGAAATTTAATCTCGAAGGTTTACGAAAGAAAAAAAACGTTGACTAAATATTTTCGATGAGCATTTTTGAAATGAAAAGCCAAAATATGTTATCCACATAAAACCTAAAAAAAAATACCTTAAAAATATCGAATTTGTACCAATAACTTAAAAGTCAACAAAAATTTTACATCATCTAGATATAGTATAATATAATACAATATGTGATATATGTCAAAAAACATGAGATATGACTCATTTTAACTGAATTGTATATAGGTATAGCAAAAAGAAAAAATAATAAAATAAATGATATATTCCACTTTTCTCGAAATTTGTTTCCAAATTATTTAGAAAAAAAAAAATGGAGATAAAAAAATGATCACCTCAACATACCAACTATGAACTAGACAAACGTTGTATGCTTTAAACTACAAACCAATTGAATTTGATGAAAAAAGAAAGGTAAATGGTATGAAACATAGTGACTGACAGACACAAAACCAATACAATCGAAATTATAAAAAAAAAAAACCACAAGTATAATATTATAATTTCCGAAATTCCGGATTTAAAGGAATAAAAAATTCTACGTCGTGTAATTGGGGATTTGGCCAGTCCAAGAATGAATCATTCACACTCACGATTTCGTATAAATTTGTTTTACAAATCCGAAAATAGAAGTGGCAGGGGTTTTTCGCTCCCAGAGCTTCGCGTCTCGCTTTCCCCCATCTTTCATCCACTATTCCGAGTAATCGGCCGTAAGTCATAAACACACTTCGCCATAGTCTTATTCGTTTTCGGGAAAATTCACGAACAACCTTTTAACATCACAGCGAAATGCGAATACGTATACGTGAAAATAGTATAAGATTTTCGTGGACCGTTCGTTTTTTACGACCCGGTAACATCACATCGAATGGACGTGATTCGAAACCCCGTCCCCTAACACGTCGCGCCTACGATATTCCTATAATAAAAGTCTTAAAAAGATCCGGTATTTTAAGTAAATATTTGTTCCGGCTGTTTTATATAAGATGATACAATATATTTGCGCGTTTTATGTCTCTAGACGGCCAATATAAATAATGACCCGACAACAATCGTGGGTCTTATTGTTACTGGTTTGCTCTGATAAGATCGATATTGTTTAAAATGTTGCGAAGTATCGCTATTGTTAAAATATCAGTCCGTCGGTCTGACAGACATTCTTATTCGGGGGGGGGGAGGAGGTTCCGTACAAGAATGTTAAAATTATAGTAACGGACACCGGCGCTAATTACCGAATCCTCAGAATAAGTGTTCTAAACTCCACAAATATTTAATATGTAATTAAAACTTGGAGATTTTTACAACTACCAAAAAAACCAATAATTTAAATCTCTAAGGTATCGGATTTTTTCGTTGTTTGATTTATTTCCATAAATTTAAGCGTTACGCTCCTTGTCATGTCAGATCATGCTTATATAACTGCATGTTCAGTCATATGACGTATGGCAATTGATTCGGTAATTTTATTGTCGTAATATCGAAATATTAAAATTTCGAGGTCATAGACGAGCTAAGAAATTTAAATAAAACCAAATTAGACTTAGTGTTACAACACATGTATTTGCAGCGCCTCGCACTCAGTTATTTTTTTTAAAACTTATTTTAATCTCCCTTTATCGAATTATTCCAAATCGTGTCAAATTAACATTCTAGGTAAGTTACTGACATAGTCTGACGATGTCTAATATAATGTACAAGGATTTTCGGACTACCACCACGATTCATCTATAATAATGGGATACCAGCCGGTAACTATCCTACAGTAGTCTAGTAATCTGACCCGCTAGAAACTCAGAAAGTTTTTTCCCAAGAAAGCAATGATTTGTATTGCCTTTTCTGAAATATCAGTTGTCGCCATTGAATCTCCTCGACTACATTTCAATCGATAGTAACGTGCATTCGAAAATATAGTTCTGCATCTCGTTCTTTACCACGTTCACATTTTCCGTCGTCTTTTATTCCCCATTTTACCATATTATTATCTACCATTATAATAATACATAATACCGTGTTATTATTATATGACGAGCAATAGTTATGCTGCAGGTATAGTAGTAAGCCGTATAAACGT
This sequence comes from Cinara cedri, assembly GCA_902439185.1. Lineage (NCBI taxonomy): Eukaryota > Metazoa > Arthropoda > Insecta > Hemiptera > Aphididae > Cinara > Cinara cedri. Next base: position 884,245 of record CABPRJ010000491.1, on the reverse strand, counting down.
CCACGACGTGAAATCAGCGTAGTAAACCTGCATTCGAGCGATTTCTTTAAGTGATGTTACATCCCCCGTAAAAAATAAATGCACGTCAAGATTACCATAATATGCATATATTTTGATTCGCACACACGATTACACGATGTTTTCACGGTTAGACAGGCACGTATAGGTAAAACTGGCATTTTACAAATTACTCTAGTCTAACAAAAGCCGCATACGCAATATCGGTAGGCACATCATAAACTTACGCTGCCGTCAACGAATTTCAAGTATCAATGTATACAAGGGCGTAAAAACTCAACTCCTTGTAAGAATTGTATTATTATCACGATAAACACAATCATAATATTCTACTACCCGATCAAACTATTTTTCTTCGTCGTATATTCGCGAAGGCGTATTTTTGTGGAATCATTTTTTTACTTATACTTACTATCTCGGTTTAATTTTATATACCATTTATCAAACTTTTATTGGGGCCATAAAAAGGTGTTAATTTATTTGAACATATTATAGGTGTTTATTGCCAGTTAAGTCCGTTAACTGTAAGAAACTGTTATCCACATGTACAAGTTTAAAATCAATTTTTTAACGATGTTAGAACGTCGTATTTAACAAACACAAACAGTACGTAATATACAAGGTCTTTAACGCTAAATTATAAGTAAGTTCAGGTATTCCAACGAAAAGAAAATCATTGGTGCAATTACCCTGTTGAAATATTAATCAAACGAAGAGTTTTTATGTCTCATATATTTGTGCGAGATGGATAGCCGAATCTATCGCACACGAGTGTCCAAAAATATCCATATAACGAAGCTGAATATGAACGGATTTATGCGTACCTCGAAGACAGAACTCTGAAATCCAACCGTGAAGGGTGGCTGACACGAGGTTTTCGGTACGAAAATAAAACTTTTTTCATTATTATTAACGGGTTACCTTGGTGAAAAAAAAGTGGATCTTATTAAAGGATTTGGTTGTTATTGGCAACGAAATGAATCTTTTTAGGAAATAAAATTAACGGAGAACAACGCCAACCGCGATAGAAACAAGGGGATGGAAGTGGAAATATAAGTTTTTATTTTTTTATTTTAGATTTTTCTTTTCGTTCTATACTGAAACTGTGTGGGACAGCCAATATTATAAATGGACAAAACAAAATAGTCGTAGTAAATTTTTAAGACTTTTTATAGATTCAGTGTGAAGCAAAAAAGCAGCAGTATAGATATAGTATATAAGTAGCTTAGTTTTACCACGATGTATTTTCTTTTTCGGAATAACGTCTTTGATTAGTAAAACCGTACCGATTTTTTTTACGCGGTGCCTTAAAAGGGAATACTTCCGCCCCAGTGTCATTTTTTTCTTTTGAATTTTGCAGCTCCGGTACATTTATTAAAATAATAAATGTATATACTTGTCGTTATAATAACGGACCGTGCTGATAAAATATGTATACGATTCTTGAAATGTTTTTGTACTTTTTATTCATTATACAGCGGTTCCCAAAGTGTGCGTCACGAAGTTCTGGTGCGCTGCGTCACGATGTGGAATACTTAACGGTCTAAAAATTAATTTTAAATTCCAAATGCCAGTGGTGTTGCGGGCGCCCTTTTTTGATTAGAAAAAATGTTCAAAATTATTTGCTCTGTACCATAAAACATGAGCGTTTTGGCCCGCGGTGCTTAATTTTAAAAAAAAAAAATGTCTAGATTACCAACAGTTTTTCAATAAAAATAAATAAAAAAACCTCGGAACAATTGTCGATACGTCTGTATCATTTTTGTTGATTTCTGCACAATAACTTTGGCTATGGGAAAAACACCGCGAATAATACTACTGCGTTCAAGTTTTTAATTGCGATGATTTTCCAGGGCGTGCCCCGAGTCGAAAAAGTTTGAAAAGCACTGCATTAAGTATATTATTTTTGATACGCATTTCTATAATATAGCCCTGCAACTGTTATAACGATAATAATTAAAGGCACTATATATTATTTTCGACGACGGGCGAAAACTTTTCAGTCGTAAGTCAAGTTTCGAATTTTTACTACCTATTTATGTATATAGTTTACGTATAATAATATTAACAACGATAATAATATTATTATACCCGGTTCGCGTTTATATCTCCGGCAGTGTTATATTAAAGAGTATAAATATCAGAAGAAACGAATTCCGTGACTGTAATTATGTATACGTATAACGTATAATATGATTGTAATAATAAAATATATAAGAATTGGCGGCGGCGGGTTAGTCTCGTTATATTCCCATTATTTTCCCAAAAGAAAGATTATAACAGTAACAACAATGATAAAAATTGGAACAAAAAAAGCTTTGCTCGAAAACCGTTTTTTCTTTTTTTTTTAATATAATTATTGTAATCGTTCTGGTATATCGAATTCGGTGTGACCCGCACGAGAACAATCGTATCTTTAACGCGATCATGCCAAAGTTATATTTTGTAATGAACCACGTGCAGGCTTTTATAATGTTTTTGCCTAAAAGTAAAAGTACATTAAAAAAATGTATAGAAAAAAAAAACCCATAATTTTTCGGGTATCGTTCGAAAAGAGTATTATTATTAGGTAACTGCTAATATACAATAATCGACTGTCACCAAATAGAGAAAATAAAAAGTTAATGCACGGAACGGGTGCTGGCCACTTTTTTGTAAATGGGTAGTTGGGAAGGTAGTATACACAGATAAGTTATTTAATTCGAAATAATAAAATAATTTTGTAAATTCTGCCGTTCTTTTTGTAAATTTGACAGTTTTGCTCAACTATTAATAGCGCTACTGAGAAAATCGAAAAGCGACTTTCATGCTCGCCAACTGGATTAAAAATGCAACAAAGAAGATCATTTGTCGTGTTTTTCGATTGATGTAATAGTTCTGGTAGAAAACATAAGTTGTAAAATTAAAAACAATGAAATTGGTAACGGCGCGGTGTGCTAAAAATATTTGACGTTTTACCTATAATTTTCTTTCGGGTTAAATCCCTTCAAAAAAAAAAAAAAAATCAAAAAATGCCCTCAGTATCCCCTATATGCACCAATCAGATAAAGTCGCCTTTCATAAATGGCGCTATACTCGATGGGTAGTACAGAGCAAGATATGTGATAGAAAATTTGTTCATAGATTGAAAAAATACAAATAATAAAATACGCATCATAGCTACGTTCCGAATCCAAAACACAAAAACCTCAGTAGGTCGTCGGCGTGTTCAAACACCGAATAGCGCTGTATATCATCCGAACGTATATATATAAAAAAAAAAAATCATATCCGACCCGCGGTGGTGGCGTATTAGTCCGTTTTGCAATCTATAAATTAACGAAAAGACAACAAACCGTATTTGCTTTTCCGCAATATTGACGTCTACGAAATCGGTTTTTTTTTTTTTTTTTTTTTTTTTTTAATACATAATAGTAAAGCGTATATGGTTACCGTCGTCGTACGATAATTTATTTTATTAACGTTTCGCGTTTGTACGGTTTGTCTGCAACGGCCAGGATTCATTATTATTAGAACTCGCAGACACGGCGGCGGCGGTGTTGCAGCGAAAACAATAATTGGATCCCGGACTCGTTCATTATGCATTGTGTTCTTTTATATTTGTGTAGACAACAGTATAGATACAACATTACGACACGTCATGTACCGTACAACGTCCTTATTATATACAGGGTGATTATATGTATATATATATATTTTTTTATTTTTTTTTTTTTTATTATTATGATCCGGCATTTTCTCGGGATAATTTTTTTCAGGACGCTACACTTCATTCATTTCCGTTGTTTCTGTGTCATGAACACGCGATTTATCAATAAATAATTGCATTCGTTGTAATCAATTCTGTGCTTTTAGTTTTGACACTAGAGTGAACGCGACTTATTTCGTAAAAACATTGTCCGAGTGTGTATGTTTCGGTTTTCTCGATATTTAAATTTCCAAGCCGGGTACGAACGCTTTCTAAACAATTTCGTAATTATGATTGTAATGTTTCGCATATTACCGTGATGACTCGCGCTAGTATATTATCGGTAGTGCTTTGAAATTTAAGGATGGACATTTTATATTGTTGTGGCCTCGACACCGGATATATTTAGGTCTAGAATAATCGTTTTTGTAACGTGAGGATTTAGCTTGATATCTAATTGTTTTTTTTAAAACTTTAGAGAATTGTGTCGATGCAAAGATGACATCATTTTCAATGTCTAAGAGTAAGCCGTATACCGTTGGACCGCTTTTTCCGAGTTTTTCACCAGTGAACGGCGAAATTACACATAATCAAATCTCCTCTACCAAAATTATTAATTCGAATAGGGTCGCTTTGTAAGAAAAATTTTAAAACCAGCGTGCTAGATTTCAAAAATGTTGAAAACTACCGTTTCAGAAAACCGTAGATTGGACGAACTGATAAATTTAACTAATAATACTTCACTGCCTTTTCTAATATTACGATATTATTTGATATATATTACAAACAACAAACAAAAATTGGTTTCGAGACTCCCGAATTCCCAGGGATCGGAATTATCCCCTGAAATTTCCGGGAGGTCAAATCTTAGGTATAGCATTATACCGACAGTTGCCTTTCTGTCGTTGTTGTTTCTGTTTTGTCACAAATACATTGGCGGTCAGCGGTTACGCTTGGGCATTTGACAGACGGAGACCAAAGTAGTACGGTGTTATCTTTTTGGAGCTGTTTTAAGTGGGAGGCCCTTTCTCGACTGAATAGAATGGCTACTGTTTTGGAAGCATTTATCTGTAGACGCCAGAGTGTAAACCAGTTGGAAGCCAGTCGAGTCTGTCTTTGTAGCTGAAGTTGCTGATCGCGAAGTTTATTTCAAAACATTGTATTATATATATATATATATATTTAACCGAGAAAGGACGGAAGTGGAAATGCTTACCATACCCGGGATAGTTAAAATAATGCTTTCCAACTACAGAAACTTCCTGGTGGGTATAGGTATAATAATTTCAGAGTACCGAACGGTGTAAGTTCCTGGGTAAGTCAGTGCTGTTGTTATAAGGAATATATTATACTAATGAAATTATGTTGCAGCGAGGGGTTTTGCAATTTTTTTTTATTTTTTTTATTGGAGCTAAGGACAAAATGATACGCCCTTTCCATCCGGTGAAACAAGAAATCGTGACAGAAACGCGTTATATAAACGCCGTGGTACGCACGCCCGAACCCCTCCCCCAGAAAAAAAAAAGAGAACCGCTCGGTACAAAAACACGGAAATAACAACGTGTGTCTTATTATAAAATATATTATACTTAATATAAAGCTGAGTTTATGCATTTTTTCCGTGTAAAGTCGCTGTCAGGAACTGGGTCCCGGATACCTACCTACTTACCTACCTATATACATTAATAATAAATAATCTTTTATTTTTTCGGTTTTTTAATCCTTTTTTATCGGAGGCCACGTCGTCGTCGGTATATAATAGCGGTGTATACTGAAAATTTTAATAGGTACGCTCCGTGGGTCACACACAAAATAATAATAATATAATCCTCGGCGATTATACGACGCGCGTGTTTTCCTTATATATTATTATATACGAATTTTTCCATATTTTTCTTCTTTTTTTTTTTTTTTTTTACGATTTTACAAGACTTGAAA